>CM024589.1:22179874-22654874 GCA_014182565.1 Eucalyptus marginata
CACCCAATACAAACAACCGAAAAATCTAAATATCCTGGGTAAAAGAACAGGCACCTTCTATTGGTCTAGGCGCTTGACTCTAAATAGATCAACGTTCCTGTAACTTCTTATAAATGAATCAACAATCAACATGGGAAACCTTATTGATAAAGTGATGATTAAGATCAATCATACTATTTGTGTATGTCTTGCGATAGATGTTTTACAATTTCAACATATTTCTTCCGGCTTTTGTTTGTTTATACCTAAAGTAATGTTAAAATTTATAAGTAAATAGGCATTAGTTTTCAAAAGGGAAAAAATTGGTCGCACATCAAGAGACAAATTAGATCGCATTCTCATACATGCCGTGATTAATGGTTTTGCAGTCACAATTGCGTAGCCGGCCTTCTTATACGGCAACTCATATTTTTCCATAAGAAGTCCAAATTTGAGAGGCCACCAAAAAATCTTTTGCCCGTCTTTCACGTGGACGAAAAGAGTCATTCTCCATTCCTAGGAGTATTCCTACCCCTTGAATCACAAAACAAAGATGGTAATCATCCACTGAAAACATTTGCAGATTTTATATATCATTACCGTTCATATGCAATCATGATTTCATAGTTGGTCCTCGTAAACGGCATCTCTTATTTTTTCTACATAAGAACCAAACTTGAGGGACCCACAAAAAGACTTTTTGCCCATCTTGTAAATTGATGACTAAGAAGTTTCTAGCAGTTTACGTCGTAATTATCAATTAAAGTAATTTTAGATTTTATATATCATCTCCGAGCATATAATGACAAATTATATGTGTTTATGACAAATTACGAGCGAACATAAATCTCTTAGGAACTATAGAAGCTCCAACAAATGGGGAACGCATTGTGGTAAATATATGGCAATAAGAAATTGCCTTAGATTAAAATTAGCCAATAATGTTACCCATTTTCACGCATTTTTTTGGCCCTACTTCCGAAGGAACAACATCTGCATTTGTCATTTATTTCTCCGTTCCAGATGTTATTAAGACCTTTGTATTAGACTCCGCTGGGAGTCCATATACTTCGCACGACAAGACTTGACTTCTTTTGTTTATGTAGTTATGTTATTTACCAAAAAAAGGGGGGAGAAATTTTTTTCATCATTCTTTTTATTCCTTTCTAAACATTCGTCGCCCATTATCACATCAAAAGTTATTATCAATGTGAGAAAATTCCATTCCCATTCTTCAGTCACAGTATAGTGACACTAGCATTGTAACACGTGCAATTGCAGGTTACTTGGAATAGCATCTATTGTGACCTTCCTCGAGAAAAGCTGATAAATTTTTTAGTAAGCACAAACGGTTACTAGTGAAAAAGATGGTGCATTGCTTAGGGCAGGCTTTCCCAAGCCTGTCACGCCCCGAACCTCGAGCACGCGCACATCCCTCGGTGGTCGATAGAATTTTGCGACGTTCCCAGGACTCGTCGCCGACCCTTCATTTTTATTGCACATGCGGAAGCGAATTACTAATCCCCTGACCTCAACAAACATGGGATAGAAAAGCAGGACAACAATTTCAAATCAAATACACTTTTATAAACACTTCAAGCTTATACAGAAGGTCTATGTCATAAAGAATTATTGAGCCACCTATGCTCTTGACCCTTCCGCTTCAAGCTCCGGCTCTTCACACTAGGGACCTGAAAATGGTTATTCAATAACCGGTGAGATATAAATCTCAGCGAGTTCCACCCCTAAGCCCCTGTTAGTACACCAACTCAACCCGGGTATCTATCCGAACTACCCCACCACAAGCAACAACCAACGGTCGATTCGCATACAACCTTTTGGTATGCCATACCCCACACGTTATAATTCAGCACGATACACGCAATGCACATGGCCGTTAGATGATACAAGTTCATCAATCACATACGAGTCGCGTCACCAGCGATCTCACCTGGCCATTGCCACACTGCACACATTATCGATTCATGCGTGTGTGCCATAAACAATATGCTTAACTCATGCATGACCGGAATCAACAATGCAATGATTCTCATGCGTTCTTGCACAATAGTGCGTCACTCATCACGTATCAATCAATCACACGGGTCCATCAATTCAATCAATCCAATTGATACCATACGATTGACACCATCTATCAATTCATACCATCTATTCATCCAACAATACAATCACTGCTCACACAAGCTGAATGGATGCCATGCTCTCACAAGCTGATATAGATGGTAGCTCGCACAAGCTGATATATATATAGATGGTAGCTCACACAAGCTGATAGATAGATGATAGCTCGCACAAGCTGATATATATATATATATATATATATATATATATATATATATATATATATATATATATAGATGATAGCTCGCACAAGCTGATATATGGATCGTTGCTCTCACAAGCTGATAAACGATCATTGCTCTCACAAGCTGATATATGCATAGATGATAGCTCGCACAAGCTGATATATATATATAGATGATAGCTCGCACAAGTTGATATATGGATCGTTGCTCTCACAAGCTGATATATGCATAGATGATAGCTCGCACAAGCTGATATATATATATATATAGATGATAGCTATATATGGATCGTTGCTCTCACAAGGCGATAAACGATCATTGCTTTCTCACAATACATACAGTGCTCACACAAGCTATAGCATATATAATAGCTCGCACAAGCTGACATGATGTAAATCAATTCAATTTTTCAATCCAATCAATCAATCAATTCAAACTGGTCCTACAAACCAATTACGGTGCCAAAAGCCGACACCAGGTATTTTCAAGTTAAATACCAAAACTTCACAATCATCACATAATTGTACAAATCGTCACTCAATTCATGCGGATGTTTATGCAATAACACATCCAATCACTTCATAGAATAAAACACACATGAAATTAAACACTTTTCATTCTCGGGTGAACAGTGTTTTGTGAACAAAGTGCTCGTGAATGTAATAGTGAATAATGTATGAACAAGTGCCTCGTGAACAGAACCGTGAATAGTGTCGAGTGAACAGTAAATTTCCAGAATTTAATAAATGATAAATTAAACTCAGAAATCATTAAAATCATTAATTAAAACAATCAAATAATTAATTAAGCAAAACAAGCTTAATTAAACACATAAGCACAATTAAGCAAATAAAGCAAGATTAAGCTAAACTAATTTAATCCATCCATCTAACCACCTATCTTAGGGCTAATACAACTTAATTAAATCACATAAACTAGAATTAAATCTAACTAAACCAACCCTAAGCAAGTTTAGGCACTAATCGAAGGATTAGGAGCTAAACTCACCCGTTAAGCGGGCCGGACACACCGACGCGGTGGCGACAACGGTGGCTACGCACCGGAACCTCTACCACGACGATCCAAGGCGGTCCCAAGCTCAACACAGCAACCACAGCTCGGACTCTCACTCCCACACTGAAAAACAGCCCTGCCCGAGGAGAAACTGAGTTGAACGGCTTGGCCGGAGCTCCGGTGAGGGGGTTGTCCGGCAACCGGCGGCTCCCGGGGGTCTTGGGGATCTTGTGGGTGGATGGAATGAGCAAAGGAACGGCTGGAATGGGAGAAAAATGCCCGAAAACGCGAAGCAGTGCAGGCTGCAGGCGGACCGACGGACCAGCGACCGGCGGCTTGCGACGGCCGTACAGGACGAACGGAGGCTCCGTTCGGGACGAAATCAGGCTCGTTGGAACGGCATGTCTCTCCCGGTCACGGGGATAGGTGGCTCGTTCTCTGATTCAACCGGGAAGACCACTTTTGACTCGATTCTTCACCGAAGGGTCAGCTGGAGCAGAAACTGGAAGAGAGGGAGGGAGAACGAGGGAGAGAGAGCTCCGTCGATTGGGAGGCCGGAATGGGGAGAGAGAGAGTGATGGGAGGGCTGTCAAGACCCCATAAATGCTTGCTTCAAGTCCCCATGCATGACATCATCTTCTCTCTCTTCCTTTGCCCTTATCCAAATGCTTTTAGGGGCAATTTGGTCATTTCCACCTTGCACAAATTACACATCTGACCTTGGGCTGAAATTGGTGGATGGGCCTAAGAAATGGGCCTGTCCATGAATAGGAATGGGCTTAGGAATTTGTTGGGCTTGAAATGGCCAAGAATTGGCCCATGGGCTTAAAAGATGAATAGTTGGTTTGGCCCAATGGCTCATTTGATTGTCTTAGGCCCATTTGGTGGCTATCCCAACTTGGGCCTAAGGCCCACACTGACTTGGCCCGGCCCACGTCCTCACGGGCTTGCTTCCTCGGTCCGAAAATCACTTTTTCCACCGCTCGGCTTAACTCAATCGATTGTCCCTAAGTAGCTTCATCCAAAGTCCGTCCCTGGACATTCCCCGATAGATACCAAGTCTAGTCCTAAGTTCTCTTGCCATGTCAATTTCGCCAAATGCCATTTCGGTTATAACTCAGACTGACGGGCGACTCGGAGGATTCACGCGTAACCGACTCGTGCCAAACCACGTTCAAGACATCTTGACGCATGGACGTCCTTGATTGTATGAAATTACGGAGGATAGATTCTTATTTCAAAGTACACGATCACTAAGGATCGACATAGGGTCGTTCGCGGATTCGATAACAGTAAACGGAATCATCCGTCGTTCCATTATGTTCTGTCCGCAAATCGACTTCTAGTCGTCCTTAGAATCGGCCCGCCTATCTACGATCATCCTCACGCAAGTCTCACGGTCAAGTCGTTTTCCCAGTCGAGTTCTTTAGTCGTACGGGTTCTCGTCCTCATTAGCCTTTCCTCAAGGTCGGTATCTCGGAGTGATCAATTCCGAGTGAGATCAACCAACAATGCATTGACGAAATTCACATTCATTCATCCCTTATGAGGCTCGAATTTCAGGATGTCACAAAGCCTGTACTAATTGCAACTTGGAATTCTTCTTTAATGCCACCATTCATGGGATTCTTTTTGGAGTAAACATAATTAGTTGGATGAAACCAATTGCTTACATTGAAGTAAGCTTTCAGACCAAGATAATGAAATTGAACATTGTAAGTGATCGATCTCGAATTACTTGTATGATTTCTAACTCACTAAATCAAGATAATGAAATCGATACTTCAAAGCAAAATACTACTAAAGTAAAGACAATTAAAGTAAAGTACGAGAAAATAAATTTTGTAAGATGTCAAGTAAAGAATATACATGACCTTATTATTAAGCCTTGGAACATGAGCCACCATAAGCTAAAGATGCCACAATCGTAAAGAGACTAAAAGAGACCTATTTACCGTAAGGATTCTTGTTTTATTACCATCCTAAAACTCGCAAACTAAAGACGCCCACTATCATTTGCAGACCTAAGTATTTATGCAAAGGAAATTACACTAAACAATATTAAAATGACATGAAATGGATCCTTTGCCTATGCACCAACATGAACTACCAACTTATACACTAAATCACCGCAACCTCTTCCAAGATCAAAGCCTAAACCGAAACCACCAGCAGCGGCCAAAACATGTAACCCCTAATTCACCTATTCAATTAAAATTCAATCCAACCGAAAGCCTTAGGAATGAATCACATGCCAATGTATTTCCATAAATCATGAAACTCAACCTCGAAATATCTCCATCAATGCCCTTAAATTTCCTGTCTAAACGGACACCCTCAATAAATTCGCATGCATTGACTGCGATTATCATGATAAATGACTCCTAAACACGCTCGCAAGGCTTTGAGGTGAATAATACGTTAACCCCGATCACCGGTAGATGAAAGTATAAACAAAACAAGCCAAACGCTCCAAAGTCACCGTCAAATTGCATTTTCCAGCAATGTCCAACATTCAAAATTGACAAATTACCCATACCAATGAACTGTGAACGCGGTAACTTGATAGAGATAATCAATCTCACATTGGCACTGCGTTATGGACAATTTATAGAACAACCGAACCGAGGCACAACCGTTCCAATTCCCACCTAATTAATAACATCTAGCAACATTCAGAATTTTTTTTTGGTCGAAGAGGAAATATCATTTATAGGGTGTCAAAATACATTGTGCAGCGATAGCATCCGAAAGAAGTAGATCAAGTAGAAGAGGGGGAGGGGATTCGGCCCAAGACAAGGAAAGGGAACCCTTGTTGTGTGATCTTGCGGCCCAGTCAGCTACAGTGTTTGCTTCCCTCTTGCAAAACCTAATATCCACGCTACGAAAAAGGCGACACAGAGCGGTTGCTTCGTAGACAAGAGGACGTATCTCCCATGGCGGTTCTTGCTTGCTGTTTATGGAGTCTACCAAGAGGAGGTTGTCCGATTCAATCTCGAGAGGCATGTCAATGTTTCCTTGCTGCAACGATGACGTAAAGCAACGATCAAGGCCTAGGATTCCGCCTGCAATGACGACGATGCTTGCACAGTTTTGGTAAAGCTTTCTTTCAAATGTCCGGTATGATCTCTGCAAATAAAAGCGATAGGTCCCTCTGTATGACCTAACGTATAAGCTCCATCGAGATTGATTTTCAGAGTACCCGGATCAGGGGGTTTCCAAATAAGGCAAAGGTTATCTCGGTTCTTCCTTGTTCTATTCTGATAGAAGTCGCAAATCTGAGCAGATTTAACGAGGGTGATTGCAGCTTGGACTACAAAGTTCGGATCTGGTTGCTAATTAGAGAAGATGGTCTTGTTTCGGGCTTTCCGGACACCGCCAAAGAACCGCTACAACCGTCTCGAGATCGGGTTACATTTTCTTCTGCAATATGCGATCTGCTAACCATTCATCTATGCGTCAAACCGCTTTGGCGTGAATTTGTATGCCTATGTGAGGGTGTGACCATATTGACTTGGTCCAAGGACGTAACAAAAAGAGGTGTTCGATTGACTCAAGTTGTTGAGTTAGGCATATAGGACGAGATGGGATCAATACTAATGTGGCATCGAAATAGATTTTCTTTCGTGGGCAATGCATTGTGACAAATAGTCCAGAGAAAAACCCTAACCTTTGGTGGTAGTCTAAGTTTCCATATGCTCTTCCAAAGTCATGGAGGTCACAGGTATGAGGTTGAAGGTTGCTTTGCATGAGGCCGCTTGTTTGTGCTTTCCGATTGATTGATAGTCGCTTCGATTGTGAACTGTCCATCGGTTGTCGCCGTCCATATGATTTTGTCTTCGGTATAAGTAGGTCGCACTGGAATTCTGAGAATTTCTTCTGTTGTTTGGTCATCATAGAATTTATTCAGAGTAGCGATATTCCAGCTATTAGAATTTTGAACCAGTAGATCAGCCACCAATGTTGGTTCTTCTCTCTCGCACGGACCACCAAGAATTCCCCTAGGCACCCACCTATCCTCCCTAATTTTGATTTTTGAGCCATTGCCTACCGACCACATAAGATTAGGTAGAATAACATCCCTTCCCGATTGAAGGCTCGCCATCCCCATGAAGGGAGAGCACCTTTGTGGGCATAAATCTTGTGAAGGAAAATAAATACCCTTGAACAGTTTACTCCATAGTGAGGAAAGCTATTGGACTAGTCGCCATGCTTGTTTTCCAAGCATGGCCTTGTTGAAATCCACAAGGTCACGAAAACCCAATCCTCCCGACGCCTTTGTGCTCGTTAAAACATCCCATCTTTTCCAATGAATACCCGCTTTCCGACTATCATTCTGCCACCAGAAACAAGCAATCTTTTTCTCAATAGATTTACATATGGAAATAGGAATTTTAAAAACAGACATAGCATACTGCGGAATGGCTTGTACAACAGTCTTAATGAGGACCTCCTTACCACCTTTAGATATTAGATTCTCCTTCCAGCCTTCCATTTTCGAAGTCACTCTACCCAAAAGCCAAGCAAACATCTCTCTTTTCGAACGCCCCCAATCAGATGGAATGCCTAGGTATTTGCCTGTTTTTTCCAGTAAAGGAATTCGTAGAACAGTAGCCAAATTTTCCTTGAGACTCCTCGGACAGGCCTGATTAAGGAAAATACCCGACTTATTCCTCGTTTATAGACGGCCCGTAGCTAGACAATATTGATTTAGAATATCGGACAGGTTCTGACATTCTCTAATTGTACCATTTAGAAAGAAAATAGCATCGTCAGCGAAGAATAGATGAGAGAGAGTAGGACTCCACTTGTTGATTTTGATGCCTTTCAGTTGTCCTATGTCAATAGCCTGACGAATGAGAGTTGAAAGGAGATTAGCCAATAGAATGAATAAATAAGGGGATAAAGGATCTCCCTGACGAAGTCCTCGCGTCGGGTGGAAATAATCCAGTTGATGGCCATTGAATTTAACACTAATGGATACTGTTGATATGCACTGATAGATCCACTGAACCCATCTGGGATGGAAACCAAGCTTGAGTAGGTAAGTTGTTAAAAAATCCCATTCCACCCTGTTGTATGCCTTCTGCATGTCTATTTTTAGGATTGCCGCGAAATTTCTTCTTCGTTTTCTAATTTTAATCTAATGGAGAATCTCCCAGGCGATCGGATATTGTCCTGGATTTGTCTTCCACTCACGAAAGCCGTCTGTTCGGGTGATATCAATTGAGGTAGGAATGGCTTTAAACGGTTAGCAATAACTTTGGAAATGATTTTATATGCGTAATTACAAAGGCTGATAGGACGGTAATGGTCCAAACTTTCAGGAAGAGGTTTCTTCGGTATCAAAGCAACATCAGTCTTATTAAGCTCTAGGGGCATCAAACCTGATTGAAAAAGGTTGTGAACCGAAAGAACTAACTCATCCTCAGAGTGTCCCAATTGGATTGATAAAACAACCCGTTGAGTCCATCAGGTCCTGGAGCCTTATTTGCGCCTAGTTGAAAGGTAGCAGTGCGGATCTCTTTCTTTGTTACCATGGCTGTGAGGGAGGCATTCATATCAGAAGTTACAATGCAAGGACATTGAGCAAGTATAGGATCGGAGTTGCGATAGCCTACTGTTTTGTAAAGGTTGGTATAGAAAGTCTGAGTCATCTGTTTAAGTGTGGCCTCCTCTCTTACCCATCTCTGGTCGGTGTCTAGTAACATCGTAATGCGATTTCTTTGCCTTCTCTGGATGGTGGTTGCGTGAAAGAATTTTGTGTTTCCATCACCCCATTTTAACCAACTAATCCGTGATCTCATAGCCCAATACTACTCCTCTTGCTGCCAAAGCTTCTGAATTTCTGACTTGATTTTTGTTGCTTTCTCTTTGTCGTAGGGTATGGCTGTTTGATTTGTGATCTGTTGAAGCAAAGACTGTAGCTCGGCAATTCTTTTATTGGCGTTGGGAAAAGTCTGGTGACTCCACCTGGTAAGTGCTAAGCTTACTTGTTTCAAGTGATGTGGCAGATTGAACCCGGAGGTAGTAGCTTGATTCCAAGAACTAGAGATAATCTTCCTGCAGTCCGGGTGTTGTAAACTTAACACTTCAAAGGTAAAAGGTCCGCAGCTTCTGGTTATACCAGCTTCAGTATTTAAGATAAGAGGGCTGTGATTCGACCCCACCGTAGGTAAGGCACACACCTCTGCTTCGGGGAAGGCAATTCTCCAATCCAGATTGCACGTAACCCTATCTAAATGCTCTTTGATTATTTCTTCCCCTTCCCAAGAGTTGTTCATCCAAGTAAAGGCACATCCTTTACTCTCCATGTCAATTAAAGAACAGTCGTGTAACACCTCTCGAAATGAGTTCATGCGATTAAAATCAGCCTAACCTCTTGCCAACCTTCTCCCAAAGTGATAGGTTACCTCGTTGAAGTCTCCAACACATATCCACGGGGAAGAATTAGAGATAGCAATTCGTCGAAGGACATCCCAGAGTTGCTGACGAAGCCAAAACACCGATGGTGCATGGACACAGGTCACGCGAGTAGGTACGTAATTGCCTGGATCAGTGCATATCATGTCTATGAAGTCGTGATGTAATTGAACCACTCTGATAGAGATGTGTGCATTCCAAAATATAGCCAAACCCCCTGCTAGGCCTAAAGGATTAACCAAAAAGGGATTCGAGAAATGCAATCGACGCTGGATTTTTGTAATCTTATCTGAGCTGTTCTTAGTCTCCATCAAAAAAACTAGATCCGGCCTTTCTTTGGCCACAAGGGCCTTGAGAGCTTGAACGTCAAGGAAGACCCCAAACCCTGACCCGCGGTTCCAACTCAATAGCTTCATTGTGCTTGTTGGTGGCTTTTGGGGCAAGCCACCTCAGCCCTTTTACTATTCTCGTCGACCATAAGAACGGGAGCATCCAAAGAATTGATTCTCATCCGATCCTCTATAATATGAATTCTTGATTCATACGGGTTATAACGCTTCACTTTTTGGCAAGACCGGCCTTTGTTCAAACTCTTGATTGCTTCACTTTCCTTGGTATTAAGCTATTCATGTGCTGCTCTTGAATCCCTTTTTTGTCTGTGAAGGAACAACAAATCGGCTCTCCCATGGAAGGCTTAGGGACACAGAGCTTGTATGAAGAGGCCTTTGCTGATGCTGGAATGGTATATCCTGTTGAGTTTCAAATGCTAGCTGAGGAATAAGTGGTTGCTGTGAAGTCTCAGTTCTCTTCTCTTTGTCAGTCAGGTAAGCAACCATAATACCTTTGTTTTTGGGTTGTACAGATGTTGTATCATTCTTTGGTATCTGTTAAGCTCTCCTACCTTGAAAATCGAACTGCATTGTAGGAAAAAGGGAACTATTTGCCTCTTTATCAGCCGTAGGGGGAATGACAGGAGCCTTTATGGTTAGAATAGGAGGAGTTTCTGGAATTGTTTCCTCCGGTTCAGTGGGTTTGCCTTGGTTAGCATAAAAGGTATGCCAATAAAGACTGTGTTCTCTCACTTCTGCACGCAACCATTGGCCATAGGCCATTTTTTCCTTGCCCTCCATTTTTGCTACTGTGAAGGGTATCTCTGGATAGTACGTTGCATAGCGGCATAGCCTACCACAGGAATAACAGAAATGTGGAAGTCTTTCATATCTGAAATCTAACCAAAAGTTTTTCCATCTAGGCGAATTAAGTGTCCTGTCTTTAAAGGCGTCTGTAAGTCAATTTCCACCCTCGCTCTGCCTGATTTGAAGTTTGAACCTTCCCTGAAATCCATTTTGACCTCTATTACTCGGCCCACATGCTTAACAGCTTTCCTTAACATCTGGTCAGAAGTCCATTCAAGCGGTAGACCGAAAATTTGGGCCCAAAAGGAGCATGTCGAGAAGTCATAACGGTGTAAGGGCGTATTAGGTATCCAAGACTTGAATATGACCAGGTCATTAGAAAATAGCCATGGTCCTCCCTCTATAATTCTCTGCTTATCTCCTTCAGATTTGAAAGTAGCTACATATAATCCAGCATCTCGTTGGGTAATTTCTACTTGATCTGTCCGCCATGCACGTTTAAGAGTATTTTGAAGTGCCTGAAAATTAATTGAAGGATTTGAGGGTATTTTACCGATGATAGAGAGCTGACATTCCTTTATTTTCTCCCTTGGCGGTAGGTCATCCCACACTTCAAGTTCGTGGTCAGAGCAAAGACGGCCCAACCTGGAGCAGAGAGCGGCCAGACGAGATTCTTCCTCTAATTCGTTTGCTGCCATATATTAAGGCGCTGAAACAAAGTTGGAATGGAAGGCAGAGGAATCTCAGTTGCATGCAGTGAGAATAAAGGTGGGTCAATGGTACGACAAAGATAAGGAAAGACGGGACTGCCCAGATGAGAGATAATCAAAGTCGATCCCAAATGGAAGTTCGAAATACGCTGAGATTTGCGATGACGAGAAGAAGAAGAACAGGGTGAAGAGCCAAAGGACGAAAGGAAGCTGAAAGAGAGAATCAGGGGGAATTTGGTTCAGCGATGGTGTAAAGGAGGAAAGGGGATTGCAGAAATGTAATTAGGGTTATTCCGGTGAAACTACCGTGGGGGTAGAAACTAAACTCTACATAGCGAGAGAAAAAGCAAACATTTTTAAGGAGCACCAGCAAAATTCAGAATTGATTCAGGGACAATCGTCAACTTTAGCAGTCCAGTTTGACGTCTGCAGTAAGGCCCAATTGAATTTTTGGCCCGGTAAGCATAATTTCACGACATGCCAACTACCTGGTCCTGGTATAGAATCTCATAAATATTCAGACGAGTTCGGGCCCGCAGGCCCAGTTCGGCCCGGCCCACGAAGTCAACACCCTCCTCATCTCACTTGGACATCTCGCCTTAGAATCTCTCTCCTCTCTCTCTCTCTGACATAGTCATCTCCGGCTCGTCCCCTCGCCAGCCACCACTTCCCTCACCTTGAACCTCCGGCCACTGCATCACTGTCCAACCTCCCTCCACTCTCCGGCTACTATAAGTTCCACCACCGTTGTTTTCCATGTCCATTTTTTTCTCCTCCATTCTGTCTGCCGATTGTCGCTATAAGCGGTCACGGTACATCACCTCAACAAACATACTCCGTTCGTCTCTCTTCTCGGTCGCTCCTGTCACCAACTTTGATTCTCGTTCACTCTCTCTCTCTCTTCACCAATTCCAATTCTCAGCATTGCTGCTTCATAGGCTTCCTCCTTCCGATCCATTCCTCAATCACGTCCAGTCACTGCTCTTACTCAAAGTAAACTCTCGTACTCTGTTTTTGCAGGGTGGAGACCGAGAGCATTCACCTCCAAAGTGAAAACCAGTTGCCTCCGTCTCGATGACCTCAAAGGTGATGCGTTGCCTACTTTGATTTGGCCGTTCCTCTTTCCATATCTCTTTTCCATCTAGCCTCTCAATCGAATGCCTTCTACGTGTCTGACAGATTATTCTCCTCAACTATTCTAGTTATGGTATTTTCGAATTTTGAAGTATTGTATTCCCCTCCATGTTGGAACCGAGAGCCTTCAAGAGTGTTAATCTGATTGCATTCGACAATACTGGTCTGGTATCCTCAGTTTTGATCTCTGCACGCTTCCTTTCTATCAATGGTGCACACTTTGACTATTGACTTCGTTGCTAAATTTAACTTTGGTCTCTAAAGCGATTCATGTTATGCACTCTTTGCTCATACCGATTGCATACATTCGTGTCAATTTTAGGAAGTCCGTTGAGCGTGTGATATCGATGGTGAATGAATGTGATTTGAGGTGTTCGCTGCTTATCATTTTAACATGAAGGTCAGGACCAGTTCTGCTTTGAATGAGGATTGTTTGGCCTCGCTCGTGTCTTCATGTCTAATGGTTTACCTCATGTGATGGTTCTTCCGATTAGATTAGTACAATTAGAGTTTGGTAGACTTGGAACTCTTTTCAAGATTTAAGAAAAAAGAAGTTATATACAATTATCTCATTCTCAATCAAGATTGGTATAACTCCAAACATGCATATCATTTATCCAATACTATGTATGTATAAACATTTTTAAACAGATGATTGAAATGTCAATATTTGATAGAGGTAGAAAAAATTATAGTGGACTATGATCTTTTCTTACCGAGTGACTCTAGATTCTTGGACCTGGTCTTCATTTGATTAACTTTAATCAACATTGGTGATTAAGTATAGAACCAACCCATATACCAGACTTAGTCCATTCCCAATGAATTAAAAATTCCACTCCCACTGTCCTTTGAATTGGCCCATTACGGGAGCTAAATCTTAATTATTAAATCATTAGCAACCAAAATATCGTTTAATACTTCTCTATCCTTTGAGATGGAAGTACTTCGCCTCGTCCAAAACTCATTGCCCACTAGGTTACACAGAACTTTGATCTTCCGATAAGGACGACTTTATATACTATTTTATGCAAGAACATAGGTTAAACGTTCTTAAGTATTTTAGTTGTTTTTATCAGCCACCAAATCCTATTTTTGTCATAGCTAATACTAGAAAAATAAGCAAGTGTAAGATTGAGAATAAACCTTGCTAAAGTTGGAATTTATTATGAATATAATTAAAGCAAATTGAAAATTAACAATGCATTGGGAAAATTACCAATTCCATTATAAACCTATTGTATGGATGTCATTTTAGTCCTAAATTTTTCAATTTTGTTACTGTAGTCCTAAACTTTTGCGCGAAATTCTAGTGTCATCCTTCCAACCAATTGTTGCCAAAAATTACTGATGTGAAGCAATTAAATGGTCCAATTAGTGTGGCACGCTAGACAGTTGGCGATAACTAGATGTCATGTTAGCAATTTTCGGGACCAATAGGCCATAAGAACTATATTAAAAACTTATGTACAAGTTTAGGACTATATCAACATTTGTATAGTAGATTTAGAGTTGATTGGGTAAGTATTGCCTTCCTCTAGAACAATAGTTCAGCCAATCCGACAATTTGGGATTTCTAAACTTGAAAAATTTTCTAATTAATTACTACACTTGGTAATTAAAAACATGTCAAAATTCAGTAATTTGAACGTGATATCAGTTACAACTCAGGGATAGTTAATCAAATTAACCAATCCAAAAATATTTTAATATGTCTATCGTATAAATACATTTCCTTTCCTTCTTTTTCAAATTATCATGTTTTACTTTTATAGCAATATTAACCTGCCTAAAAAGTTGGTCAATTTCTTATGAAATTTTCTTTTCCTGAATGATACTGCATGGCGGGGTATGCATTCAATTTCTAAGAGAAGCCTCTCGAATAAATATGCTATCTCGATCGAGCATTTTCACAAACACTTGTTGATCGCTTCAAACACAGAATACAGAAGCATCATAGAAGTACTAATTCCGATCCAGACGATTTCAGTGACATCAAAGCGTGCTCAGACTACTATTTTATTCCTAATTTGTACTCGATTTTCCTTCAAGCTTAAATGACAACGTTCGGACTCAGCTTACTAAAATAGAGCAATGACGTGCATACCCTGGAGATGCAGCCTCTGGACACGAATGGCGATCGAACAGATAACCGAGCTCTTAGAGGCGTCCAGTCGGATGGTTGATGCCAGCGAAGAAGCTTCATGGGAGGACTCGAACTCTTGGGATTTCTCGGCCTTAAAACAGACTAGAACAGAGCCAGACGATATCAGGAATGGCAAAGAGCGTCGACCGGCGGCCTGAAATCAATGAAGGAAACCAATAAGAGAGAGAGAGAATCGATGAGAGGAGCTCGTATCAATTCAGCCTCGGTGGTTTTGGGCGATCTCTGTTCACTGGTGCGTGTGCTCTGTTTAGCGGCTGGGATGGCCGACCGCGATTGGAGGTTGTGGACGGTGGATTGGTGGTGATCTGGAGGAAATCCAGAGGAAAAATGGCCATCGTATATTGCTTTGTTCCGTGCGTGTGCTCCTTTCTTTGTTCCAACTGCTTCGCTCCCCTCCTCCGTCTCACGCGCGTCTCAGCTTCCTGATCTTTTCCATGTTGACATGAAGCAAACATAGATGAGAATCTTAATTAATTTGTATCCACTTTCAATTCAAACTAGACATACAACATTACATAACTAATCAATGTCACGTATATGACTACATGCACAATTCTTGATCAATCGGTGGTTTCCTCATCTTTTCCATGTTGTTATTTTTCTCTTGGAGTAGCGCAAGAATTCCTATCCAAAAACAACTGAAAAATCTAGATATTTGGACATAAATAAAGGCACCTTCAATTGGTCTAGCCGCTTGACTCCCTAACCGCTCCATATTCCCATAACTTCTTGTAAATGAATCAACAATCAACATGAGAAACCATACTGCTAAAGTGATAATTAAGATCGATCATACTCTTTGGGTTTGTCTTGTCATAGATATTTTGCAATTTCAATATTTTCCCTAAGTATCCTTTTTTTTTCCTAAAGTAATGTTAAAAGTCATAAGCAAATAGGCATTAATTATTCAAAAGAGGAAAAAATGGTCACACATCTACTAGGGATGAATGAGGTCACGTTTTTATGCATGTCATGAATAACCGTTCATGTTCTATCAAAATTGCGTAGTCAATACTCTTCAATAGCTTCTCAAGTTTTTCAAAGTAAAGACCAAACTTGAGAGGCCAGCCAACGGTCCTTTGCCGCACTTTCACGTTGGGGTGCAAGAGTCATTCTCCATTCCTCACCCTTGAATCACCAAAAAAATAGATCTTAATCATCGATTAAAAATATTTTCAAATTTTATATAAAAAGATGATAAATTAGCTTCTCATTTCCAAAGTCATTTCAAACTTAGCTTCCCCAGTCTAAAATACATTTCCAACGTCATTTCAAACTTGGCTTCCCCGGCATTCTATATATATACCTCCTATACTAGAGAAACGATAAATCGAAAAAAAAAGAAAATCTGAATCTCTCGATCATGGACGCAAGAGCATCTTTTACCTCCTCCTTTCCTAGTCCTCCTCGCAAGTAAGCACATTGTTATCATAATCTATCTATTTTCAACTATTAAGTACATTGTCATCATAATCTATCTATTTTCAACTATTACAAATTTCTACATTAACATTACCTTCTTCCGAAACTAGAAAATAAGATCCTAAGTTTAATTTTTTGTTTTTTGGGATTCGAAAGTTAAAGGACTGTGTTCAAATTTCCATCTTTGTTATGGAGATTCCCGAGCTGATAAACCCCAGGAGGAAAAATAATTTATCCGCGTACATCAATTTTATGGCTTGCATGCATGCTTGTAGGAGGAGCCGGCGCAGCCACACTCTCCTTCACCAACAAGTGCTCCTACACAGTCTGGCCTGGGACGCTCACCGGCGGGGGTGGTGGGCAGCTATCCTCAACCGGGTTCGAGCTCGCCATGGGCGCAACCTTCTCAATCAATGACGTCCCGGACACGTGGACCAGCGGCCGGGTGTGGGGTCGAACAGGCTGCGCCACTGATGCCTCCGGCAAATTCGTATGCACCACCGCCGACTGTGGGTCTGGCCAGGTGAGCTGCAACGGTGCAGGGGCAATCCCGCCGGCCACCTTGGCGGAGTTCACTCTCGCGGCACCAGGCTCTGGCCAGAACGGCATCTACGACGTCAGCCTCGTGGACGGCTTCAACCTGCCCCTCTCTATAACCCCACAGGGCAGCGGCAGTGGGTGCACCACGACCAGCTGCGCAGCCAACGTCAACTCCGTGTGCCCGTCAGAGCTGGCGGTGAAGGGGTCGGACGGGAGCATCGTGGCGTGCAAGAGCGCGTGCCTGGCGTTAAACCAGCCGCAGTACTGCTGCACTGGGGCGTACGGGACGCCAGCGACGTGCCTGCCGACGAACTACTCGAAGATTTTCAAGGACCAGTGCCCTCAAGCTTACAGCTACGCTTACGACGACACCAGCAGCACTTTTAATTGCACGGGTGGGGCTAGTTACCTCATCACATTCTGTCCGTGATATATTCTCTCTTCTTCTGAACTTGGATGGACCATTTTCCTCTCCGAGGTGAAAATAAGAGGTCCATGGGTTGTCTCGGTTGGCCTCAAGCTATTTGTACCCTCGTCACTAAATTGAGGGATCATGCGAGTAGTTTCATTTTCCACTAGGAAAATTAAATGTAATCTGCCGAGAGAATAATGGATTATACAAAATAAATAATGTATTCGATAGAATATTTAAATATGAAATCACATTTTCATTTAAGAGCTTAAACTTTTAGAACAATTGGCAGTGATCCCATTAAATCTCACATGGAATCAGAGCTGGAACTCTTAAATTCAATTTTTTTTTTTTTTTCAGGTCTCATTTGCCTTTGCATTTAAATATGTCATCCGCTTAATACTATGGCAAAAAAAAAATACCAAACTAAGCATGAGGGGAATGATAGAATATTTAAATATTAAACAACGCATTCATTTAATAGTTTAAGGTTTTAGAATAGTTGGCAGTTATTCCACCTCTATAATGTTATAGCAATTATTGTAAGAGGATGAAGCATATCCTCTAACTTAACTTTAACGCTTAATCGCCGATTCAAATTGATTAGTAAGTGATTGATACGAGGACGTAGCATATATTGAAAGTGAATCCAATTGTGTCTTTGGAATTACCATCATTCTTTGACTCCACTTTCATGCCTACTTGTCAATTCGAATTGATTCGGGTGGGTCCATAGAGGAAAGAGATTTGAAAAATCATACAAACGTTTAATCAGATTTCGGGATTTCTTTTTCCCTTTTATTTCCTTTGCTCCTAAGAGAATCTTCTTCCCTAAGAGACAACTTTAGTTCTCATACCTAATATTTACTTAAGTACCATGGCTGTCAACATATAATTTTTTCTGTGTTTATCGAGAATACCATATAAATTTGAAGAACCCAACAAAAAGATTTAGTTGCCCGTAATTGATTCGGCTGGAACTAGAAAAAGGGCATACCATATATAATTCAACTCAAGCACTCTATATATATTCCATCATCTAAGATACATTCACAAGTCTTTTCAACTTAGCTACCCGAGCGTCCTTCGTATATCACATCGAATATAAGAGACAATGACAAGCCAAACAAATCTCAAGCTTTTGATCATGGACGCAAGACAATCTTATATTTTCTAGAGGCAAAATTCTATTTTGACTTTGATATGTTCTTTTTGTAACAAGACAAATACTCACTACAACTTAGAATTTGAAGTCTTTTTAATTCCTAATTAGCAAAGCATGTATAGAACAACGAGATAAAAGATTATCCAAGTATGAAGCATGTACACTAACGACGGTGACATGATATTGCCCTTTTTTTGTGTGTGGCTGTAGTAGAGCACGTACGTCTAGAAGAGCCAGAGGAGATTGTAATGCCATAGTTTTTATGGATTGCAATTTCTGGGGATAGAAATTTGGGGCTTCTTATTAGCCACTCCATGGTCGACCAAAGGCAAAATGTCAAGGTCCTTTAAGCTCACTATTTTTCATTGGATGACCTATCATTTTCACATAAGTAGAGCGTCATCACCATTCTGCCAAAATTTAGTTAGTTTTTTTTTTTTTTTCACAACATCTAAGACCTAATCTAAGAAAGCAATTTTTATGAACTCGTCAGTTTCAATATTAACAACCTACTGTCAATCGATCAAAGGGTAAATTTTAATTTGTTTGCAATTTGACTCGAGATATCATCTAATACAAGCCAGTGAAAATTTTAGACATTTTGAGCATAAATAGTAGGCGCATTCTAATGGTCTAGCCGCTAGACTTCCTGATGGATTCTTATAAGTGAATTTAAATTTAACATGAAATATACTAACAAAAGTCACAATTAAGATGAAACATTCTATGTATGTATATATGTCTTGCCATAGATGTTGTGCAATTTTAATATGCCTAAGCCGCCCTGCATTTTTAATTAATGTTAAGAGTTATAAGGGAATAGTCACTTTTTTTTTTTTTCCAAAAGGGGCAAAAATCACACATCAACAAGTTACAAATTAGGTCACAATTCGACCAATAAAAAAAAAAAAAATTGATCACATTGACACTCATGTTGTGATTGATGGTTCATGTATAGTCATAATTGCACAATCGGTCCTCATAAAAGGCATCTCATGTGGGTGTGTGGGTGTGTGTGTCTATATATATATATTTATGGAAGGACCAAATTTGAGAGACCCGTGAGAAGACTTTCTTTATCTTTAAGATTGATGAATGAGAAGTTTACAGCAGTATACATAGTCTTGGAATCACAAAATTAAAAGATAATAGTTATCGATTTAAAATATTTTTAGATTTATATTACATCTCCAAATTTATAATAACAAATATATGTGATTAGGACAAATTATGAGTGAGCATAAATCTCTTAAGAACTATATAAGTTTTGAAAAATGGTGAGCACATCACGGCGGAAATATGGTGCTATGGCATTGCTATCTCCTTTGACTCTTCTATGATCTAAGTGCTCTAATAACGAACACAAAAATAAAAATAATAAGACAAATAAAGGACAATATCACGTCATTGTCATTAGCGTATATGCTTTATACTTGGGTCATTGCAATCTCAGTGTTTCATACCAACATTGTTGGCCTCGACCTTAGTAGCATAACTTCTTCCGGTTTTTAATCTAATCTCGTAGTAAGATAAATCAATTAAGGTGGGGAAGACGAGAAATGTGAGGATAAAAATTCCAAAGTCTAGCTTTTTTTTTTTTTTTTAGTTTCAATCACAGCTTCTACTGGCTAAGAAATTACTTATGAATTATTGAGTTTTAGTGTCAATGATCTACCTCCAATCAGATCAAAGAGGCAAATGTATAATGTGCACGACTCGAGATATCACCCAATACAAACAACCAAAAAATCTAAATATCTTGGGTAAAAATAACAGGCACCTTCTATTGGTCTAGCCATTTGACTCCTAAATAGATTAACGTTCCTGTAACTTCTTATAAATGAATCAACAATCAACACGGGAAACCTTACTGACAAAGTAATGATTAAGATCAATCATACTATTTGTGTATGTCTTGCCATTGATGTTTTACAATTTCAACATATTGCTTAATTATCCCGGCTTTTGTTTTTTTATACCTAAAGTAATGTTAAAATTTATAAGCAAATAGGCATTACTTTTCAAAAGGAGAAAAAAGGGTCACACATCAAGGGACAAATTAGGTCGTAGTCTCATACATGCCGTGATTGATGGTTGTGCAGTCACAATTGCGTAGACGGCCTTCTTAAATGGCGTCTCATATTTTTTCCATAAAAAGTCCAAATTTGAGAGGCCATCAAAAAATCTTTTGCCCGTCTTTCACGTGGACGAACTAGTCATTCTCCATTCCTAGGAGTATTCCTATCTCTTGAATCAGAAAAACAAAAGATGGTAATCATCCACTGAAAACATTTTCACATTTTCCATGGGAACTATAGAAGTTTTGACAGGAGGTGAACATGGCAAAGTAGATTAAAAAGACAAGTGGTACTAGAGAGATAATTGCTACTGAGGTCTAGGCCAACGACACGACCGCTGAATTTGTCACACTCCATACCCTCCCAGGACCAGGAGCACTAATCTCCATTTCCACCGGGCGACCAGCATGACATGAAATTAAAATAAACGCAAGGAGAATATGCTTGGTTGATTCCGAGAGACACCTCTTAAATCATTTCAAGGCCAAGCTCTCATCAGCGCGTAAATTAGCGAAGCATGTATGAAACGCCGAGATAAAAAAAAAATGATCCAAGTATAAAGCATGTACTCTAAGGACGGTGACATAATATTTGTCCTTTTGATTCTAAATAAAATTCTTGTGCTTGTTTTTAGAGCATGTATGTCACAGAAGAGCCAGAGGAGCTTGTAAAGCGATAGCTTTTATGGATAGCAATTTTTGTGGATAGGAAAGCACGTATGACATAGCTTTTACGATTTTTTTTTTTATTACAAGAAAATGATAAGACTCGATCGCACTTTCGTGACATGTTTTAGGACTTCCGATGCATTTATCCCTAAAGTCCTAAAACATGTCACGAAAAATGCAATTGAATCTTAAAACTTTTTAAAAATGTAACCAAGTCCTAAAATTTATAAAAAAAAATGTATATGGGTGTTAAAACTTTTAAAAAAGTTCGATGTAGTCCTAAAACTTATAATAAAGATGCATTCGAATCCTAAAACTTTCAAAAAGCGCAATCAATAGAACAACTTGGTTGGATTAATTTAACAAGTTTTACGATATGATTGCACTTTTAGAAATGTTTAGGACTTGATTGTCCTTTGGTGACAAGTTTCAAGAGTTAATCGCAATTTTTCAAAAGTTTAGGACTCATTTACACTTTTGTGATAAGTTTTAAAATTTTTGATACATTTATCCCATAATTTTATGTGAAAGGACATGCTGGGGTGACTAAAGGCAAGATGACTATGTATTGAGCTCAGGACTTTTCTTTAAATGACTTATCATCTTCACATAATTAGGTTCATCGTCGTTTATGGCCTAGTCTAAGAAAGTAATCATTTATGAACTCTTCAATTCCAATTCCGACCAACCAAAAAAAAAAAAAAAAAAAAAAAACCTATTTCCAATTAGATAAAGAGGCAAATTCAATTTTGATGTGAAATCTAACTCAAGATATCGCCTAATACAAACAAGCAACAAAGTTAGATATTTTGGGTGTAAATAGTAGGCGTATTCTATTGGTCTAGCCTCTCGACTTCCTAAGAGATATTGACTAATACAAACAAGCAACAAAGTTAGATATTTTGGGTGTAAATAGTAGGCATATTCTATTGGTCTAGCCTCTTGACTTCCTAATGGATGATTGCTTCCATAGGTTCTTACAAATAAATATACAATAAACGTGAAAATTGAGGTACTGACAAGTAATAATTATATGAGGAACATATTATGTATGTTTGTTTTACCGTAGATGTTGCGCAATTTCAGCATATTGCTTAAGCCTCATGCTTTTATGTATTTATTTAAGCAATGTTAAGAGTTACAAGGATATAGGCATTTTTTTTTCAAAAGGAAAAAAATAGTCATATGTCGATGAGGTATAAATTTGGTCGCATTCTCATGCATGCCGTGATTGACCGTTCATTTGCAATCATAATTTCATAGTTGGTCCTTGTAAGCAACATCTCTTATTTTTTTCCACAAAAGAACCAAACTTGAGAAACCCACAAGAAGACTTTTGGCCGTCTTGTAAATTGATGACTAAGGAATTTATAGCAAAATACGTCGAAATTATTAATTAAAGTATTTTTAGATTTTATATATCATCTTCGAGTTTATAATGACAAATTATCTGTGCTTATGACAAATTAAGAGGGAACATAAATCTCTTAGGATCTATAGAAGCTCCAACAAACGGTGAACGCATTGTGGTAGATATATGGCAATAAGAAATTGCCTTAGATTAAAATTAGCCAATGATGTTACCCATTTTCACGCATTTTTGTCCCTACTTGCAAAGGAACAACATCTGCATTTGTCATTTATTTCTCTCTTCCAGATGTTATTAAGACCTTTGTATTAGACTTCGTTGGGAGTAGGGGTGAGCGGTTTCGGGTTCCGGTTCGGTTCCGTCTGGAACTTAGAACCTACCCTCGGGTATAGGTTTCTCATTTTTTGGAACCTGGAACTTACCCGTCGAGAACCAAGAACCTAGAACCTACCCCGCTGTCACAGGTTCCAGGATCGATTCTAGGTTACAACAAGTTCTTCTTTTTTTTTTTTTTTTTTTTTTTTTCATTTTCAAATTTGAACTATAACGAAGAAGGGAAGAGACAAACCAAAGCTTCTATGTCAGCTCAAGCCAAGATCAGAAAAAAGGATGGCAACTTAGTAACTTTTGTTGTGACAAACACAAGAAAATCATTGATGCAAGCAACAAACTTGGACCAAGGATGAGTTCCTTAAAGAGTCAAGATATCCACATACAGGCATAAACAAGCTGATAAGAAGTGGATATGCATGATAGTCCTAAACAGCTAAGAATCATTCAAGCAGGCATGTTTAGAAGCTTCAAAGTACGTAAGTCTTACATCAATAGTTGGTGTACCACCATGCTTAACAATTGTAAGCTTCCTGTGGAATGAGTTCCCATGCATCTTCACCAGGAAAAAAAATCAATCAGAATTCTAGGATAGCCAAAACTCAGATGTATAATGATTACAATTACTTACAGCAGATTTTGTGGAGTCCCATGAGAAGAAGCGCATGAAGAAAGGTGGTTCACTTCCTTCCATAATGACATATATTGGAGCTTCACGAGATAGTTTCTCAAGAAGAAAGTCATGCTCAAGAAATTTCAGCAAATCATAAAGTTGGTGTTCATCATCTGTTTACTTAATGGTAATTCTACTACTGCTATGAGGTTAGATCTAAGAAAAGAGTCTCAGTCAGACTAAACTGATACCCATTGGAAGATAGCCACATCAAAATGATAAACAAACATGTCGAGAAATGCTCACGAGACCTGAGAAATCATGAAAATAAAATGAGAATAGTCAAACAAAATACTAAATGGTTAAGAAATCCAGCAATGGAGATTAGGCAAGTCTTGAGTGCTCCATGAGCAAACTGAATTTTCATGCTGTTAGACTACCAAAGTTCGCAAGCGCATAAAAATTGTTCCCACATATAAAGCTCTGGAGGAATATGTCAGGGTGATCTTCACACAATGCAGGAAAAAGTTTGTCATATTGATTCCTCAAATGCTGCAAAATAGAAAGCCTTAAAATTTATCTTTATAAACCCAATTTAATATCTGAAGTAGAAGGAAAGAGACGTATATAAGCAAATTTTCATTAGCGATTTCAAGTCTGTTTGCTTTCTTGGGCTATGTTGGGCAAGAAGAGGTTGATTTCTCAATAGATGCTTTATCTAGACCTTTTTCCAGCGCAAGAAGGATATTCTTTTTCCTTCCATTTTAGATTTCCTTCACCACAAAATTGATGGAAATCAATTTTTTTTTTTAGGAAACTAAAAATGCCAAGCATCAAACCATAAATAGTTCAAAGAAGCAAAATGCAAAGTTGTTAAGGAATCAACACAAACCCTATCAAAAGGTAAAAAGAAGGAAGTCAAAGTAGAGAATGTGATTCCTATTTCCCTTCAATACGAGAGAACATGATATAGAAAACTAATAACCTCTTTTGTTTGGATTAGTTCTTCTAACAACAGCGTCCCATCCAAAGCTACAATTGCATTGACGCCGAGAAGACTAGACAATATAACAATAAGCAAACAGGCCCGAAAGATCATATGTTTTTATCATGCAAAGAAACATTACAATTAGACACATTGCAGCAGTAAAGAACAGGAACCCTCATGACAACACACAACCAGCCTGCCAAATCATTAGGCTTATATGTACTACAACAGGCTGCAAAGATGTAGAAATGTTAACATAAACATACCATGATTCCTGGAACAGCAGGTGGAACTCTCCTTCTCAACATTGTAAGAGTGTACTTGGCAATTGTCTCAGGAGAAGCCTTCTCCTTATGCTCAGCTCCAAGAGTTACCATGCTGGGTATAAGCTGGATACCCTCAAACAAAACATTGTTCTCAACCAAATAGAAAAAGACCTCAGACCAAACCTTCTCTGCCACTTCAAGAGTCCTCTCAATAGGGTGGTCTCCATCAAGAAGAATCTCAGGTTCAAAAATGGGCACAAGGCCATTATCCTGCACATTAGACAATATATAACAACTAAGGGACACCATATATGAAAGCAATGCATTCTATTTAAAACCTTCGAGACAAATGTTTACTGAATCAAAAAATTCCAGCTTATCATGACTCAATCTCGATCACATGTTCAGGAGTGTGTTCAATGAAGAACAAGAACAGGAAGAGCACCTCTAATGCCTTGAGTACATGCTCAGGAGCAATCGTTCTTTTCTCCTCTCGATTACAAACTTCATTTGATTCAGATGACACAAGGTTTATGAACTCTAAAGAGTACATTAAAAGGAAAATATGTCAAACACAAGGCAACCGGGATATTGTAAAATTTTTATAGAAAAGGAACGTGATTGCTGAGGTCCAACAAGTCAACTTAGCAAAAACCTTTGTATAAATGAACAACTTCCTATACAACAGCTATTTCGGGGGCGACCGGGCGAGCAGCGTTTGGGGGTGGCTAGGCGAGCGGTGAGCGGCGTCCACCGAGGGGACGAGTGGCATCCACCGGCGGCATTGATGGCGAGCAGTTGAGCGACGAGGCAAACGAGGGCTGACGGCGTCAAGGGAGGCAAGGGTGGGGCAAGCGCGGGCCGACTAGCGTCCAGCGGCGGGACGACCGGCGTCCGGCAATGAATGAGTGGCGAGGCGAGCGAGGGGTGACGGCGTCAAGGGAGGAAAAGGCGAGGCGACGTGGGGCGAGTGGCGTCCAACAGCGTCTGGCGGCAACGTCGAGGGCGAGCAACGTCCGGTGGTGGCATTGAGGGTGAGCAGCGGTGGTGTCGAGTAAGAACGAGAGAAACTTAGAGAAGAGAAGATGTGAAAGACTGAAAGTGTTGTCTAAGGGTGAACTGATTTGGGGACTTTTTTTTTTGAAGCCCTAATTGGTTCCGATTCCATTCCCATAGGAACCGGAACCGGAATCGGAACCGCTGGTTCCTAGAAAAAGGGAACCAGGAACCGGGATTGGTCCCTTAAGAACCACAAACCGAACTGGAACCTCCAATTCAGTTCTCCGGTTCCCGGTTCTACCCGAGAACCGTGCTCACCCCTAGCTGGGAGTCCATATACTTCGCACGATAAGACTTGACTTGTTTTGTTTATCTAGTTATGTTATTTAAAAAAAAAGGGGGAGGAAATTTTTTTATCTTCGTAAATAGGTATACATCATTCTTTTATTCATTTCTAAACATTTGTTGCCCATTATCACATCAAAAGTTATTATCAATGTGAGAAAATTCCATTCCCATTCTTCGGTCACATTGTATAGTGACACTAGCATTGTAACACGTGTAATTGCAGGTTACTTGGAATAGCATCTATCGTGACCTTCCTTGAGAAAAGCTTATGAATTATTTAGTAAGCACAAACGGTTACTATTGACAAAGATGGTGCATTGCTTAGGGCAAACTCTCCCAAGTCTATACTAATTGCAACTTGCAATTTTTTAATGCCACCATTCATGGGATTATTTTTGAAGTAAACATAATTAGTTGGATGAAACCAATTGTTTAAATTGAAGTAAGCTTTCAGACCAAGATAGTGAAATTGAACATTGTAGGTGATCAAATCCAAATTACTGTGTGATTTTGAACTCAAAATCAAGATAATGAAATCAAACTTCAAAGCAAAATAGTACTAAAGTAAAGACGATTAAAGTAAAGTACAAGAAAATGAACCTTATAAGATGTTAGGTAAAGAATATACATGAACTTATTATTAAGCCTTGGAACATGAGCCACCATAAGCTAAAGACGACCAATTTTGAATAATCCCGGGTTCAACTGAACCACCTAGGGTTTGGCTAATGGATTTTTAAGCCTAAACTTTTCCGGGTGTGAACTCGGGCTCTCCTCTCCCAAGCCCATACCAATTCGCGACTTAGGTTTGAGTTCTTAACATGCAAATGATTTTTTAATTAGGAGTCGCCACTAATCAATTTTTGGTGGGTCGATTAGAAACCCAAGTAAAGCAACGGGAGGTTTACCTTACTCCTACGAACCGAGACTATGGATACGGGGACTTGATTACTTAGATTTCTCTAATGCCCTTTCGGTACCATTCTTTTTTTTAAAAAAAAAAAAATGTTTGGCAAGCAGCTTGAATTGATTTTAAATCTATTTCCTAACATGTGAGGTGATCATACGGGTGCGCAAACCATCAATTTAACACCCAAGAAAACAAATAAAATAATGCAAACTTACCTCAAAGCAACGAAAGCATCTGCGTTGTTAAATTAAAATTCACATCATCAACCCTAGATATGGTTTCTAATTAACACGCAATTTCTTTTTTTGTTTTTTGTTTTCACTTTATTTAATGGGAACTTAATCTATATGCAATGCATGCTAGTAATCTAATATGGCATGGCAACATGACCTAAATTACATGACATGGCAATATGATCTAAATTATATGACATGAAAATATGATCTAAATTATATGACATGAATAGAGTAAATCCTAAAGAAATGCAATAATTAGATGCAATCTAAATGACCTAATTTTATTGATAGGCAATCTCTAATTAAATGGGCCTAAAAAAAAACTAAATGTCGTGCATTTCAATTAATCTAACCCTAAATGACATGTTCATGACATTTTTTATTTCCTAAAATGCAATTTACCCTAAAAAGGAAGTAACTTATCCTATGATATTTTTTGGATTTTTTTTTATGAAATTCGAAGTAAAAAATGTGAGAATTATCTAGCTAGATCAAGATCCTATTCAATTTATATTAGGAATTAGGTTAAACTAAATCCTAATTTAAACTAAAATCTTATCTTAACCCAAATAATCCTAGAATGCAATATATCTAAAAAAATCTATCTAAACTTAAAATTAATTAGGAAGTAAAATCTTACATGCATTCTTACCCTAATATGCAATGACGTGCAAAATATGCCTCCTAATTCTACGTGATATATGCATGATAATAAAAAAACTAATCCTAATTCGAACATTTTTTTGATTTTTTCTTTTAATTTCGAAATTAACAATTGCCAAATAATTAAACATGCAATTCAAGTTGTTTTTTTTTAAAAAAAACTAGCAACCTAAGCTATTGATTTGATTTTTTTATTTTTTTTCATTTTCAAAAATTCATGATAAAGATAGAATGTTTTGCCTAACCATGCAAATAACCCTAAAACATGCAATATCCTAATTCAGGCATATCTCAAGACAAATAAAAACCATCAAGTTCATTCAAAATCCCCAAAAAGGATATCACACATCATTTAAATCGAGGGATAATATTTCGCTAGTAAAATCGATAAATTGATCTTAAGCCTTAAAGATCAAAATATCAATTTTATTCCCACTTGATTAATTATTTCATCTAAAGCCTTATAGATGAAATAAAAAATCTTAATGCGGTTGCGAATTAGGTAATGCATTGAGATTTTCGAATATGCACAAATAAATATCTCAATCAAGAAAACAACATAAAGAGATAATGAAAAAATAAAGAAAAACCTAAACTTGCCTAATAAAGACAAAGGAAAATACCTAATGTAACTTTCTCTCTTTTTTTTTTTTTTTTTTTTTTAAAAAAAAAAATCTTGGCCGGTTCGGAGGTCCGGCGAAGGGGGCTCCGACGAAGGTGAGCGGCGAGACTTCGGCGAGACGGCACGACGGCGGCGTCGGGACAAGGGGGTTTCGGGCGGACCGGTGGCAGCAGGCGGACCAGCGCTTGGGTCGTCGTGAGGCGCGGCTGGGCTTCGGAGCGGAGCACACGGGCTCAGGTCGCGGCACGGCTGCGGGTGGAGGGCGCAAACCCGTGTGGTCTCACTCACGGAGGACTTCGGGGCGCGATTGGGGCGGCGTGAGCTCCAGGTGCGGGCGTCGCAGGCGGAGCGGCGAGTTGCAGGCGCGGCGGGCCTTCACGGGTCGCCGGGAGGAACGGAGGGCGTCGTCGCTCGGCGGCGCAAATCGGGGGACGCGATGCGGCGGTGGTGGACGCGAGAGGCGGCGCGGCGTCGACGGCGGAAGGCCGGGCGCGGGTGTGCCGGTGGGCAACTCGGGCGGCAGGGGAAGCGTCGGCGCCGAGGAAGATGAACAGGGGCTTCTTCCTTTTTATTTTTTTTTCCTCTTTCTCTCTCTCCTGTCACTCTCACCTCTCTCTCTGAAAATCTCTTGCTCCTTCTCACCCTTTTTTTAGCAGAAGCTTTTCTTCTGCTGACCTAAAAACAGCTCTTCTTTTCCTCCATTGAACGAAAAACAAAAAATCCCCCTCTGTCTTCGAGAATTATGGCCATGTCTTTCTAACCTATACCCCATCTATTGCACCGAGGTATTATATAGGTCAAAAAATATATCTTTGCATATTATTTTTTCCTTTTTGTTCGCGCATAATACCCCTAAATATATCATTGAAATATATCATTGCACCTCACGCAATATTCCCCTTTTTATTTTTCACATATTCTATCCAAAATTTTCTTGTTACCCAAAAATATACCCATTGGTGTATATTACCTGAATATATGAAAAAATATGGAATATGCTCGCCTTCGGTCCAATGCTAAAATGCAAATTAAAAATAAATGCGCCTAAAACTATATGCTATGTAATTTTTATTTTTTTTTTTAGGGATAAAATTAACCCCTAATTTTTTAATGCAATAAATGACTAAACGGGTGTCAACAGCTGCCCCTCTTTGAAGGTGGGCTTGAAGAGGTTGCCTTCAAAGACAAATTGAAACCTAAATTTTGACTATGCTCATGCATTGAATGATTTTTGTTGGAAAATAAATTCCATTTTTAATGCAATTTTTATGATGCATGGAAATGCTAATGCAGATGATAGATGAACCTACTTGGAATAACTTACCTTCGAGGAGGATAGAGTAACTCGAGGTAGTGGGTGTTACCTATCCAGGACCCGTACCATTCTACGGTCGCCTAAAATAGTAACACGACTTTGTGACAATACTACTTTCCCAGGACCCGTACCATTCTACGGTCGCCCAGTATGGCAGAAAGGAGCTGCTTTCTCAGGACCCGTACCATTCTACGGTCGCCCAATACGGCAGGAAGGGGTTGCTTTCTCAGGACCCGTACCATTCTACGGTCGCCCAATACGGCAGAAATATTTTGTCTAGGACCCGTACCATTCTACGGTCGCCTAAACAGGGATTCATTTTCCAGGACCCGTACCATTCTACGGTCGCCTTGACGGAAAATTGATTTTTTCAGGAATAAGTGTAGGGAAATTGCTTTTTCGAGGACCCGTACCATCCTACGATCGCCTTAGAGCAATAAATGATTTTTTAGGACCCGTACCATTCTACGGTCGCCTAAACGGGGTTTACCTTCCAGACCCGTACCATTCTACGGTCCGCCCGAATAGGGAAATAAGTTTTGTCTTAGGACCCGTACCATTCTACGGTCGCCTAGGGAAATAAGTTTTGTCTAGGACCCGTATCATTTTGCTTTTGCTTGCTAGGACCCGAACCATTCTTCGGTCGCCCAGCGTTGCAATGGGAAAATTCTTTAGGGGACAACTCCATCGAGTGTCAAAGTACTTCAAAAGTGAAAATACTTGTGCAATGACAAGTATTTAAGGTATAGATAGAGATATACTTACCTGATGACATCTCTCGCTCATTAGGGATATGTCTCCCGTAAAGATGGGCACTGGGCTACAAAAAGCACGCCAGATAATATAAAAGGGCTTTGGACACCGCTACGAAAGCACGCCGGGTAGATAAAAGGGGAACTTTGGGCTATGGAAGCATGCCAGGTCAATTTAAAAGGACACCGGGCTTGACGCCGGGTCGGGGACTCTGTCATTTTTTAAAAGAATAGCTTGACGAGAAAGTGTCGGAATGGGCAGAAATATACTTACCTGATGATATCTCGATTCTTTGGATATGTCTTTTGGAACTTGGATATCCCGTGGAGGCCTCACCTCCCGGTAGAAATAAATTTTGGAACATCAATGATGCACCTTGAATGTTCATGATGGTTTCTCATCTCCTCATATCATGAGGCATTTTGAAAAGAACTTGAATGTTAGGGCTCTTGGGTTATCTTTGATTAGAAAAAATGCATTCACCAAAGAAATAAGCAATTAAGGCTATTCTGGAATGCAAACTTCAAAATCTACTGAAGCTTTTATCAATTCAATCAAGACTTTTGCATCATCCGAATTTCCACTAGAGAGAATTATCATTCAAGACAAATTTCACTTATGACATGGATTTCTTAAGAATACTAAATGAGAGACTTTCGGTTAGAAAGGACTTTCAACTCACTCTCATTTAGAATGGCTATTTTATGAGGATCGCTCACTTTCATCATATCGACATGGGTCCGAGTATTCTCGCAAGCGGTACGATCTTACCAATCTGAGAGGTCTTTAACAGGGACCATAATGTGGGCTTGGTCAACGGCTTTAACAAAGGGGACTCTTTGAGTCAAGGCTATTTGAAAGAACAATTCCACGATCATCTCCGGGTTTACAAGTCAAGAACCCTGCAAAATGATAAAGAAATAATTTTGCTCGCACCTCTTCGAGCAATGCTTAAAAACATGTGAATCCATACGCTAATTCAAGTGCCATAATCTGAAGAGACTTTTATAAGGGACGTAACGTAGGCTGGGTTCATGGGTTGAGAAATGAAAAGATCATTAGGCTCAAAAAGTGTGTAAAGGGTGAGAGTTGATGATCATCTTGGCATTGCCACCAGTTTTATTTTTCACCATCGGGGATTGTCTTCATGAAATGCCCCATTGATTGTAAAAACTCAGCATTTGAGTTCTTTGAGTATTGCTCCATTGGGATTCAACTCTTACAATTGACAGTCATCTATCTTGACTTTCTTTTTTTTCATCTATGGGCATTGGCCTTGCTTTTACTAGGCACACTGTTTTTTATGCCCCTAGTTTTCATGCATTTTTTCTTCACTTCTTTTTTCATGGGCATCGGCCTTGCTTTTACCAGGCACACTGCTTTTTCATGCCCATTAGTTCTATTTTGAATTCAATTCTGCGCATAATGCATGCGTCAAGCAATTACACTTTAAATGACACTATAGCTTTTCAAAAGTCTCCATCTGCCTTTTGCCTTGCCCCAGTGTGGGGATTGATCATCAATTGGTTTTGCCTTGCCCCAGTGTGGGGGATGATCATCAACTGGGGTTAAAGAAATGAAATTGCAGGCTCGAGTGGGCTATGAAAAGGATATAAGTGTATAGGATAGAGAAAGAAATGCTCTTCGTCATCCTAAAGCACTTAAATCAACACATGAATTCAATGTAATAGCATAACTTGAAGATTGATGCAAGTGAGAGTAAGAAAATTTCAGTTCATTTTCCTCACCTCATGATGCCATTTGATCTCTTAGTTGCCCCGATGTGGGGTGATTCTTGACAGGGATAATTTGAAAGAACATCCATAAGTGTATGGGCTCAAAAGGGTTAAGCAATGGATCACTTGTAGTGTTTGGGATAGAAAATGAATTGCCTTTCATCATTTCGGTCATCGTACCTTTTGCGAGAGAACTCTTTACCTTATGGATATGAACCTTCCTACACTCATCTCACAAGTGTATGAATATGGGACTGTGTATAGAATAGGGCTTGCCTTTCATCATCCTAACACATCTCATTTAGCATTCTTAAGCATTGATGTCACTCTATTGAATTGTCTATCTTGACAAATCTCCGCATGAAATTTGTGAGCTAAATCAACATGAAATTCCCTTTTCAAAAGAGTCTAGCAACTTTAAGCATGAAAAGAGTTTGTTACTTCAAAACAAGCAATTTATTGCACTCAAAACATGGTTTTAAGCACTCATTCAGGGGAATTGCTCCACAAAAGAATTGACTCAGCAATGGATGTCCTTGGATCATCTCTATCCATCAAAAGTGGAGATCCGCTTTTGCCCCTGCACAAAAGAACGTGCATGAATAGGATACTATGCAACATCAGAGTAAATTCAAATTGTACAATCATTTTTGCTCGGATCGAGATTTTGTCTCAATCATGTCACTACTAGAATCTGTAGTGCCCCACTTCATCTAAGAAAAAGAACAAAAGTGTCAATTCCGAAATTAATTATATTCATGAATGCAATATATCTATTTCATCCAAAACAGATGATCCCTTTTGACTTGTTCCATCATTTTCTTCATACAAATTGTTATGAGATGTGCCACATATCACACTTTGGAATCAAGATGATTTTCTTCACTCTTGGGAGATGTCATTACAATCGGCTAGGAAATGATCATTTGCCCTCATGTCTATTTTCCTTCGGATGCATGTTCCAAAATCAACGGGCGAACTATCATTGAAATTGACGCATTATTTTCAAATGCCTCTCTCTGTTATGCTCGAGACATGAAGTAAATGAGTTAGAAAAACAAACAAGGGTAACCTAATGCATGTTTTTGGAAATTGCTTGAAATTTTTTTTTTTTTTTTTAAAACAATAAAGTGTTTTTTTGTTTTTGAAAATTTTTTAGGAGGAAGTAAGAAAAGTCCAGCCCTCGGGATTTCTCCGTGGATGATCTTTTTCATGGTTGGATATCGTCATTGGACTAGTTTGGAGTACCTCATCATGCCCTCAAAATAAAATTTGTAATTTTATTGAAATTCATCAATAAATTACATTTATTAAATAATAAAAAAAATGCAACACTCAAGAATTAAAAGGAAAGTGGAAACATCTCTCTAAAAACAATAAAAATTCCCACGCATGGGAATATGCAAAAATAGTAAAAGAGTTACTCTTGTGGGCCAAAGCCCATCTCTTCTGAGGGTCCTTCATCGATAGCTCCTATGATGAGATCGTCGAACAAGCTTGCAATTCCTTCCAGCTCATTATCAGGGTTTTCTGCTTTCGGGGGTATCGGATCATCCATGCCACCCCATCCATCTAGGATTATCTCACGAGGATCAATGTAGTAACTGGGAGGGGCCGAATACTTCACCAAGTAATCAAACTTGCCACTAGGCTGCCCCAGAGTGTCTATCACTTCAGCTTCATCCTGCATCATTCTTGGAGGACCGGGGAATATTTCATGAATGCTCGGGGGTAGTGGGTTTTGCCTCCCTCGCCTTTGGTCAAGTGACGGGTTCCGCCCTCCCTGTCTTCGTCCTCCAGAACTTTCCCCTCCTCTTCCAGCAACATGGGGCCTCTGAGGGACTTCATTTGGACTTTGAATACTCTGATTACTTCTTCCAAGGCCACTACCAGGAACAAAACCATTCACATCCATCATCCTTTCCATCATAAGGGCAGCATTTGAAGCTTCAGAAGTGGGTGGTGGTGAGCCTTGAGATGCATGTATGGTGGACACCAACTCAAATGAGTAGTAACTCGATTCGGATTCAATGTCTGGTTCCAGGATAGCATTGACCGTATCCTCATGCTTCAGTGGCGGATCTTTCTGGACATTCGGCCGAGCAGTTTGAAATGAGAAGGCTTTCGTGTCCAAGAGATTTTGGATCTTGTGCTTGAGGGTGAAACATTTATCAGTTGAATGCCCCAATTCACCGCTATGGTAGTCACACTTCTTTGTCGGGTCGTAATCTACGATTGCTTTCACGGTTAGGACGCTTTGGTTCACTAGTTAGCAAATCATTCTTTCGGAGGATTGTCGGCACTTGGGATGGAGACCCGGGGAGAGGAGAGAATTGCCTTCTATTATTTGCTTGGGCAAATGGTTGACGGCCGCGGTTTGGGGTTGTCTTGGATTCATTTGAATAACCGGGGCATGTTTGGCACTTTCTTGACTATAAGCCATGTTCACATCCTCAACCGCTTCCTTCTCCTTCTTGGGAGTGAATCTTTTACTAGATGGCTCAGTAAACCATCCTTCCCTTATCCCTACTTCGAGTTGTTCTCCCACGGGAATAAGGCGATTGAAGTTTTTAACGTATGTGCTGGCCATCCGGTTACGGAACTCGGATGGGAGGTTTTGACAAACAACTTCATCAACTCCTTGTCGTAGGCTCGGGAGTGATTTGAGCTGCTAGATTTCGCCATCTTACACGGCATATTCTTTGAACGACTCGTTCCTCTTTTTCTCCATCCTCTCAAGATCCTCTCGGGAAGGTGCAATATCCATGTTGAACTTGTATTGCTTGAGAAATGCGTCGGTCACTTCATTCCAAGTGTCGAGAAGGTTCACATTTTTCATGACATACCAGTTTAGTGCGTCCGATCAAACTCGCATGGAACGATTGGATCATGAGGGGTTCATTCTTGACATATTGGGCCATACGCACGTGATACATCTGCAAATGAGCTTTTGGACAGGAAGTTCCATCGTACTTCTCAAAATCCGGCATCTTGAATTTCTTTGGCATGTTGACCTTCTCATACACCGACAGGTCGAACGGGAGTGAATTCTGCGACTCTTGCAGTTGTTTCAATTTTTCCTCCAGCTTTGTGACGCGTTCATCATGATCAGTCTTTGGAATGCTGTCGAGCTTGGTCTTTCTAACAAGGATCGAGTCATCGTCCAACTCAGGCATGTCATCATCAACCTTGTTTGTTTGCTTCGGGATAGTTATTTGAGGAAGAGCAGGGTGCAGTTGTAGGATTTACTTGGAGGAATTGGAGTTGATCCGTCACAAGTCAGAGAAGCGAGCACTTGTTGGAGTTGAGTTTCCACAGCGACATACGATCACGCATTTCTGATTGGTCGGCCATTCTAGCTCTTAAACGCGTAATAATGGGTGAACGTGGAGGATCCGTTATCACCTAAAATATGAATACACATAAGCACTTTATAAAAAATCATGCCAGTCCATGACGGGAGTCTAACTGCTTTTATTCATTAATGAAATTGTTTGACATTAACGATGTAAAGAAATTTGCAAAGCCCTAGACAAATAAACTAATGAAGTACATGACTCAACTTGCTAAACATTAAGCTAAAAATCAAATAGGTTCAAGCCATTTTATTTGGCTCGATCTATAAACACATGGGAAGTCAACGCTCGACGCAATTGCCTCTTCTCCTTAGCATCCTTCTTGGCTTGCTTCTCAAGCTCTTCAATCTTCCTCTTGTGACGATTAAGCTCCGCTTGTCGAGTGGGCTTTTCGGTCACATTTGGCACCTTTGGGAGATACTCGGTCGGGATATTGTGCTGGCGGATGTATTGAGTCGTGGCATAGTAAGTCTTTTCTTTCCCTCCAAGCTCATCTTCAGGCAAGCTCAACTTTTGATTGCGACATGCGAGCCAAGCTCGTTCGATACAACAAAGCTCCCTTTTGTGATCGCCATCTTTGGTAGTGAATCGAGCTTGGAACAAACCCAACTTGAGAGGGGGTGGCAGGTCTTGAACAACTTGATATTGACGGGCCACACGGAGTGGGTAGTATGAAGTGGCACCGGTGATCCCCAATAGCGGGATTGGTTCATTATCGCCATGAGAGAGACGTGCCTCGGAGACTTGGAACCATTTAGCATGCCATAGGAAAATCTTGATATTTGGATTTTTCAACAATTTGATCCATTTTGAGTAAGAAAGATTTGGGGTTCGGTCTTGATGATTTTTAAATACCTCAATAGGGTGATGAGAATCAGTGACATTTATAATATTCATGCGAATATCAATTTTACTCATATGAGAAAAGAACCAAATTTGTAAAAGTTCAATTGGTGCACGAAAGGTTTTATCCTCATCTTCCTTAAATCGGGTGAGTGACAAGAATGTTTCAGCTAGAAAAGTGTTGACAAAACTAACCCTAGCACACACTTGTTTGACCACCCATGCAATAGAAGGATCAATAGCGCCTTTACGAAGAGGAAAAACAATAAACCCGAAGAAAGCTAGGAGGAAGATCCTACTTTTTAAGAGAGTGTTAGCACTAGCAAAACTCTGATCTAGGAAGGAAAAAGGACATGCAAGACAATTATCTTTCAGCACTCTTTTTATCAGGTTTTTATCCATTCTAAGAAAATCAAACAAAATCGATTCCGGTTCTAATCCAAGGGGTGGATTTATTAATTCCAATTCCAAAGGTTTTCCTATGGCAATGCTGTATTCTTCCAATGTCGGAGTCAGCTCGTGCTTACCAAAGATGAACGTTGATGTTTGGGGGCTCCGAAATGAGGAAGTGCTTGCATAACGCCACTGGACATCGATGTCGAGGAGGGGAACAAGGCGACCAAGTCTATCTTTCACATAGCTTTGACCATCGTGGCCCAGACGATCCCACCATGATTTGAGTTCGACCTTTGGTGCAGGCACGAATCGAATATCGGATCTTCCCATTGTTTATAGACCAAGACTCGACCAACCTAATGTCATGGACCGACCAAAGACATAATAAAGTAAGTAAATTGCAAGAATAAAGAGTAGGGAGCTTACTTTACCAGATGATTCAAGCAAACACATAGACAAGCGCATGAAATGTGGGGTTCAATTTCTAACTAGGAAGGCTAAGCAACATGGAGTTAAAAGGGTGGGATGACTTAGTTGCAGCCTCGCATACTAAGTCAAGTCCTCCTAACTCCGGCTCGCAAGAACGATACCCCAATGTGACGCAGCCTCGCGGGCGAGGTAAACATTCTTGACACCAAGAAAGAAACTTTCGGGATTGAGTTGGGCAACCTCTACTACGCGGCCTCGCGGTCGAAGTCGTATCCAACTCAATACCATCCTAAATATCCTAGTGCGGCCCGGAGTCCCATGGCGGGTTGTGTGTGCAAAGGTGTAGTGCAAATGCAAGGCATGCATGACAATTTAATATCAAGCAACACTTCAACATAAAATTAAACCATACATTCCTTCACCTCCCTACAAAACAAGGGTTAACAAACACTTCCCCTTATACCTCCCAATCTGCAAAAACATTTAACACCTTAAATGTTAGGGACGTACCTGGAATCCTTGCTGCCAAACAAAAACATTTTTCAAAAAAAGAAAATTGGCCTAAGTCCACTAAGAGTTTCAACTCAAGTTCCCCAGCGAAGTCGCCAAGCTGTCGCGACCAATTTTCCGGGTGTGATCCACCTAGGGTTTGGCTAATGGATTGTTAAGCCTAAACTTAACTCGGGCTCTCCCAAGCCTATACCAATTCGTGACTTAGGTTTGAGTTCTTAACATGCAAATGATTTTCAATTAGGAGTCGCCACTAATCTATTTTTGGTGGGTCGATTAGAAACCCAAGTAAAGTAACGGGAGGTTTACCTTACTTCTACGAACCAGAGACTATGGGTACGGGGACTTGATTACGTTAAATTTCTCTAACGCCCTTTCGGTACCTTTTCTTTTTGAAAAAAAAAAAATTTGGCAAGCAGCTTGAATTAATTTCACTTTCCTAACATGTGAGGTGATCATACGAGTGCGCAAACCACCAATTTAACACTCAAGAAAACAAATAAAATAATGCAGGACTTACCTCAACGCAACGAAAGCATCTGCAATGTTAAATTAAAATCCACATCAACAACCCTAGATATGGTTTCTAATTAACACGCAATTTCTTTTTTTTGTTTTCGCTTTATTTAATGGGAACTTAATCTATATGCAATGCATGTTAGTAATCTAATATGGCATGGCAACATGACCTAAATTACATGACATGGCCATATGATCTAAATTATATGAGATGAAAATATGATCTAAATTATATGATATGAATAGAGTAAATCCTAAAGAAATGCAATAATTAAATGCAATCTAAATGACCTAATTTTATTGACAGGCAATCTCTAATTAAATGGGCCTAAAAAAAAAGAACTAAATGTTGTGCATTTCAATTAATCTAACCCTAAATGACATGTTCATGACATTTTTTACTTTCTAAAAATGCAATTTACCCTAAAAAGGAAGTAATTTATCTTATGACATTTTTTGATTTTTTTTTTTTTTATGAAATTCGAAATAAAAAATGTGAGAATTATTTAGCTAGGTTAAGATCCTATTCAATTTATATTAGGAATTAGGTTAAACTAAATCCTAATTTAAACTAAAATCTTATCTTAACCCAAATAATCTTAGAATGCAATCTATTAAAAAAATCTATCTAAACTTAAACATTAACTAGGAAAGAAAATCTAACATGCATTCTTACCCTAATATGCAATGACGTGCAAAATATGCCTCCTAATTCTACGTGATATATGCATGATGATTTTTTTTTTGCTTTCCCTTTTTTTTTTTTTTTTTTTTTAATTTCGAAATTAATAATTGCCAAGTAATTAAACATGCAATCCAAGTTAAAAAATAAATCTAGCAACCTAACCTAATTGATTTGATTTTCGATTTTTTTATTTAAAAAATTCACGATAAATAGAATGTTTTGCCTAACCATGCAAATAATCCTAAAACATACAATATCCTAATTCAGGCATATCTCAAGACAAATAAAAACCATCAAGTTCATTTAAAATCCCCTAAAAAGGATATCACACATCATTCAAATCAAGGGATAATATTTCGCTAGTAAAATCGATAAATTGATCTTAAGCCTTAAAGATCAAAATATAGATTTTATTCCCACTTGATTAATTATTTCATCTAAAGCCTTATAGATGAAATAAAAAACCTTAATGTGGTTGCGAATTAGGTAATGCATTGAGATTTTCGAATATGTGCAAATAAATATCTCAACCAAGAAAACAACATAAGGAGGTAATAAAAAAAAAAAAAACCTAAACTTGCCTAATAAAGAAAAGGGAAAATACCTAATTTAACTTTTTCTCTTTTTTTTAAAAAAAAAAAATCTTGGCTGATTCGGAGGTCCGGCGAAAGGGGGGCTCTCGGTTAGGGTTCCGGCGACACTCCGGAGGATGGCGCGGGGCGGAGTCACGAGCGCAGGGGGGAACTCCGGGACCAGCGGGCGGCGGCTCGTGGATCAGGGTGGCTCGGATCGGCGTCGGGCCGTGGGTGTCGCGGGTCAGTCCGAGCGGAAGCAGGGGGCTCGGGGCTTCGCGACGGCGCGAGTGCAGGTCGCGACGGGGTTTCGCGGCGGCGGGACTTCGGGCGAAGAGGCGGCGGCGACCGGTGGGCTCAGATCTGCAAGTCGCGGGCCTTGAGCGGACTGGCAGCTGCGGGCGGAGGCCGACCGAGCGCGGCACCGGCAAGGGCAAGGGTTTACCCGCGGAGAAGATGAACAGTGCCGGATTTTTTTTTTTTTTTTCAGAAAATCTCTCTCCTCACCCTTTTCGAAATTTCACTAAAAAAAAACCAAACTTTCACCTATTGCTCTCAAAATTTTTCTCTCAGATTTTTGCCGACCACTAATCTATACCGCATCAACCCTTTTTATAGGGCAAAAAATTGAATCCTTATTGCACATTTCGTTTCCAATTTTGCTCATGCAATATTTTTTGAATATATCATTGCACCACATGTGATATTCCTTTTTGTACTTTTCACATATTCCATCAAAAATTTTCCTTTTTGCTTGAAAATACATCCTTTGGTGTATATTGCCTAAAAATTTGAACGGAATATGTGAAAAGTTTTCCTTTCCGGCCTAAAATAAAAAACGAAAATAAAATGTCTCTAAATTATATGCCGTGTTTTTTTTTTATTTTTTAGTAAAAATTAACCTAAAAAATTTAGGTGTCAACAAAAAGAAAAAAATGAAGGAGATCGGCTAGGTGGAGAGGGGAAAATCGTGGGGGGGGGGGGGTGAGGTGGCTCTATAGTGGCACCGGTGGCGGTGGGGAGGCGGCTAGTGGCGGCGGTGACGGTGGTTGGGGGGGGTCGTGCGACCTCGAGGCAAGCACAGGGTCGCAATGCGGAGGCTGTGCGACCTCGGGCAAAGCCGCCGAGGCTGCGCGGCCTCGGGCGATGTCGCCGCGACCTCAAGCGAGGTGGCTTGAGGTCGAGTGACCCGGGCGATGCCGCGGAGGCCACCGACCCCCGCCCCCGGGCGGATCGCCGTCGCCACCGCCTCCCCCGCCGCGCCCGTAGAGTTTCACAAGGCTGAAGAAGACGATGAACAGTGTTGTATGAGGGCAAAAGAAGAAAACACAATTATAATGGGGACAATATTGGAAAGAAAAAAAAACTCATTAAACCTTGTATTAGCATTCTACAGCATTTCAAATGCCAGCATTTGGCCAAGGACACTTCCAAATGCTGAACCAAACGCCTAAAAATTTTCTCAAGGGGCTTTCGAGACTGCCCTAAAATCCTCTTAGGAATGTTGAACCAAACGGGGCCTAACCCCGATCATTGGTAGATGAAAGTATAAACAAACCAAGCCAAACGCACTTAAAGTCACCATCAAATTGTATTTTCCAGCAATGTCCAACATTCAAAATTGACAAATTACCCATGCCGATGAACTGTGAACGCACGCGGTAACTTGATAGTGATAATCAATATCATTGGCACTGCGTTATGGACAATTTATAGAACAACCGAACGAGGCACAACCGTTCGAATTCCCACCTAATTAATAACATCCAGCAACATTCAGAATTGATTCGGGGGCAATCAACAACAGATTGACCAGGCACCTGGATTTCGCCAATGATTTCAAATTACATTTTCAAAGAAGATTATTATACATATTAGAGACATTATAATGTCGATATCTCGAACCCAAAAATTAAAAATTTGAAAAACGAAGGATCGAGGGCTGGTCAACTTTAGCAGTCCGGTTTGACGTGCGCGGTCGGGCCAAATTGAATTTTTGGCCCGAACCGAGCACGGTAAGCATAATTTCACGACATGCCAACTACCTGGTCTGGTATAGAATCTCAGAAATATTCAGGCAAGTTCGGGCCCAAAGGCCCGGTTCGGCCCGGCCCACGAAGTCAACACCCTCCTCATCTCACTTGGACATCTCACCTTAGAATCTCTCTCCTCTCGACATATTCATCTCCGGCTCGTCCCCTCGCCAGCCACCACTTCCCTCACCTTGAACCTCCGGCCACTGCATCACCGTCCAACCTCCCTCCACTCTCCGGCTACTATAAGCTCCACCACCTTCGGTTTCCATCTCCATTTTTCTCCTCCATTCTGTTTGCCGATTGTCGCTATAACCGGTCATGGTACATCAAGCCTAACCTCAACAAACATACTCTGTTCGTCTCTCTTCTCAGTCGCTCCTATCACCACCTTCGATTCTCACTCACTCTCTCTCTCTTCACCAATTCCAATTCTCAGCGTTGCCGCTTCATAGGCCTCCTCCTTCCGATCCATTCGTCAATCACGTCCAGTCACTGCTCTTAAGGTAAACTCTCGTACTCTGTTTTCGCGGGGTGGAGACCGAGAGGATTCACCTCCGCCGAAGTGAAAAACCAATTGCCTCCGTCTCGATGACCTCAAAGGTGATGCATTGCCTACTTTGATTTGGCTACTCCTCTTTCCATATCTCTTTTCCATCTAGCCTCTCAATCGAATGCCTTCTACGTGTCTGATTGATTATTCTCCTCAACTATTCTAGTTATGGTATTTTCGAATTTTGAAGTATTGTATTCCCCTCCATGTTGGAACCGAGAGCAATTTAACTTTGGTCTCTAAAGCGATTCATGTTATGCACTCTCTGCTCATACCGATTGCATACATTTGTGTCGATTTTAGGAAGTCCGTTGAGCGTGTGATATCGATGGTGAATGAATATATGATTTGAGGTGTTCGCTGCTTTATCATTTTAACATGAAGGTCAGGACTAGTTCTACTTTGAATGAGGATTGTTTGGCCTTGCTCGTGTCTTCATGTCTAATGGTTTACCTCATGTGATGGTTCTTCCGATTAAATTAGTACAATTAGAGTTTGGTAGACTCGGAACTCTTTTCAAGATTTAAGAAAAAAAGAAGAAGTTATATACAATTATCTCATTCTCAATCAAGATTTGTATAACTCCAAACATCCATATCATTTATCCAATACTATGTATGTATAAACATTTTTAACTAGACGATTGAAATGTCAATATTTGATAAAGGTAGAAAAATTTATAGTGGACAATGATGTTTTCTTACTAAGTGACTCTAGATTCTTAGACCCGATCTTCATTCGATTAACTTTAATCAACATTGGTGATTAAGTATAGAACCAACCCATATACCTCATTATTAAAGAGACTTAGTCCATTCCCAATGAATTAAAAATTCCACTGCCCACTGTCCTTTGAATTGGCCCATTACGGGCTCTAAATCTTAATTATTAAATAATTAGCAACCAAAATATCGTTTAATACTTTTCTATCCTTTGAAATGGAAGTAGTTCGCCACGTCCAAAACTCTCACTGCCCACTAGATTACACAGAACTTTGATCTTCCGATAAGGACGATTTTATATACTATTTTATGCAAGAACATAGGTTAAACGTTCTTAAGTATTTTAGTTGGTCATATCAGCCACCAAATCCTATTCTTGTCATAGCTAATACTAGAGCAAAAGCAAGTGTAAGATTGAGAATAAACCTCGCTAAAGTTGGAATTTATTATGAATATAATTAAAGCAAATTGAAAATTAACAATGCATTGGGAAAATTACCAATTCCATTTTAAACCTATTGTATGGATGTCATTTTAATCCTAAATTTTCAATTTTGCTACTATAGTCCTAAACTTTTGCGCAAAATTATAGTGTCGTCCTTCCAACCAATTGTTGCATAAAATTATTGATGTGGAGCAATTAAATTGTCCACATTAGCGTGGCACGCTAGACAGTTGGAGATAACTAGATGTCATGTTAGCAATTTTTGGCACCAATAGGCTATAAGGACTATATTAAAATTTTAGGTACAAGTTTAGGACTATATTGGAAAAATTTAAAAATTTATAGCTGAATTGACATTTGTATATTAGATTTAGAGCTGATTGGATAAGTATCGCCTTCCTCTAGAACAATAGTTCAGCCAATTATTCTAGAGGCCTCAAAATTCAACTGGTGCATATTGGCACCCGACAATTTGGGATTTCCAAACATGAAAATTTTTCTAATTAATTACTACACTTGGTAATTAAAAAAAATGTCAAAATTCAGTAATTTGAACGTGAAATTAGTTAAAACTCAGTGATTGTTAATCAAATTTACCAATCCAAAAATATGTTACTATGTCTATAATATATATATATATATATATATATTTCCTTTCCTTCTTTTTCTAATTATCATGTTTTACTTTTATAGCAACATTAACCTGCCTAAAAAGTTGGTCAATTTCATATGAAATTTTCTTTTCTTGAATGATATCGCATGGCCCCTTTGGCTTTTGTGATTCTATCATTTAATTATTTTTACTATAAATATTATTATTGTTGTTGTTGTTATTCCTTTCTCAATCCTTCGTTTCCAGAACATGCATTTCTGCAGATTTCCCTGTCTTTCTCCTTCCTTTCCTTTACTCTCTCCCTCCATTATTTCCTGAACACACAAGCTTTGGTCTGGTCTTCTTCCCTTACTATTCACGACCAAGTTGTTCAACCTAAAAGCTCAACAGTCACCATTGATGTCCATCCTTCACCTTAAGCAACAGCCTGTGAGCATTTCACCCAAGAATGACATTTACGAGCTTCATATAGAGGGCTAAACATGTCTTGCTCCACCAATGATCAACTCCAGTCACCACGTCAATCCATACAAACATCCACCGCCGCCGCACATGCACCCAACCATAATGCTCCCGAGGACCGGGGGGGGGACTGAAGACGGAGCACAGAAACAGAAAACGAAGCGATAGTCACTTCGAAGGCTTGGCCATGACTTAAAATAAAAGGAACCAGAAGCAAGACTGGCGAAACATATGCAGGTATCAAGATCTGAGTATGAGATAAACGTGTATGCATTCAATTTCTAAAAGAAGCCTCTCGAATAAATATGTGATCTCGATCAGCATTTTCACGAACACTTGGTGATCGCTTAGTATAGAAGCATCATCGAAGTACTAATTCCGATCCAGACGATTTCAGTGACATTAAAGTGTGCTCAGACTACTATTTTATTCCTAATCTGTACTCGATTTTCACTCAAGCTTAAATTAGAACGTTCGGACTCTGCTTACTAAAAAATAGAGCAATGATGTACATACCTTGGAGATGCACCCTCTGGCCACGAGTGGCGATCGAACAGATAACCGAGCCCTTAAAGGCGTCGATTCAGATGGTTGGCACCTGCGAAGAAGCTTCTAAAGTTAAACCAGAAAAGTTTTGGAAGAGTAGCATTCATCTCGGCTTTGTTGACAAAAAAATATGTTGTTGGAATCCAAAAAAAAAAAATGTCCACAAGTTCTTGAGTTTGTGTAAATCCACGGTGCCCCTCAAATTATTCCCAATAAGATCCAGATGTTTGAGATTCTTGAGTTCCCATAATGCGTTTGGGATTTCACCTTGCAAATTGTTGAAAAAAAGGTTGAGCTCAATCAACTGCATTAGTTTTCTAAATTGAAGATGGAATTGGACCACTTAGCCGAACATTTGCCAAATGTAAAGAAATAAGGATGGTTAGTTTGGCTACCGATTTAATTTAATTTAATTTTTTTGTTGAAGAACCTTGCGTAGTGGAACTATTACCAAAAAGGTATAGATTGGTGATTTTTGACAAGTTGACAAGCCTATGCCAAATATCTCCTGTGAAATTATTGAAAGAGAGATCTAGATATGACAGGTTGGGTAAGATTAGCAAAGGAAGGGGGATTTGACCATGTTAAATGATATATCTAGATAAGCAAGCTAAGAAAGATTATTCAGTGAAGTGGGAAGTGAACCCTAGCAATCCTAAATCGATAATTCATTCAAGAAAATGAGGAGGTTTCTAATCCAAACAAGTATTTCTTCGGAAAAATTCGTGCCCTGAAGAAACAATGATTTCAAGCGATTACCCTAATGTTGTTCTGGAATAAAACTAGGAAGGTTATCATTGCCACTGATATTGAGGACTTATAGGTTTGGTGAAAAATCCTTATTGGAAATTCCCCATGCAAAAGAGAACATGCAAGTTTAAGCGACTTCAAAGAAGAGGAGAAGTTTGCAAGCACGTAAGAGAATGATGGTGCATGCTTATACTAGAGAGATTAAGTTCTCTAAGCAAAGTTAAGTTTTAAACAGAGTTGTCCACGTTGGGCATCTCAAGATCCTACCCACTAGACAAATCAAGAGAAATCAATCTCGTGAGCCATGAGATATCGATGGGACTTTCCCTAAAAATATGAGTTGGAGAGATTAAGGTAATATAACATGAAAAGATTGCTAGAGCCGTGTAGGATTGAGGAAAAGTCGAAGTCATTGAAAGCAAGATTGAGCAATTTTAATGTGGAGTAGTCGTAAGAGTTTAATGTTAAAAGATAAAGTACCAATGAGACAATTATGGCTAAGGTTGAGGCCTATCACGTGACGAGTGGCCTCGTCACGCTCAACACCATTCCATGAACAACAATCTCCATGTCCATCTAGTGACCATGATCCAACCTTCAGATAAACACAATTATAAAATTGCTTTATTGGCTCTAAGACTTTGGTTGAATTCCATTAAGGTTGATTCTTAACGTCAATGGCATGATGGCTTAGCAAGCGAAGTATGAATCATCACAAAAAGGACAATCCATTTACAAAACATGTAGAATATCAAGGGTGCCGTATTTTCTCTTTTGTTTTTTCTGCTTTTGATAGAGTTTGTTTTAGTGGAAAAGCTATTACGAGGCAGCGATAAACAATTCGATGATGGACTTTCATGTTGCTTTGGCCATTGATGTAACATACACATCTGAAAAGACACTTCGGTTCGATTGAAGAAAGAGTCAATCTAAGAAATGGCAAAAAACCTATAGACTCGTGCTATACACGGCCAAAGTCTTATGATGTGGATTGCTGGAAATAATCATTCTATAAGTATGTTGACCATTATGAGTAGAATTTTTTTTTTTGTGCAAATGACTTATTCATAACGTTAGTTAAATATAAAAGTGAATTTTCCATCCTTTGTATGGTTTGAAGATGTCAAACAGATGTACCTTAAGTCTTATGATATGGATTGCTGGAAATAATCATTCTATAAGTATGTTGACCATTATGAGTAGATTTTTTTTTTTTTTTGGTGCAAATGACTTATTTATAACGTTAGTTAAATATAAAGGTGAATTTTCCATCTCTTGTATGGTTTGAAGATGTTAAACAGATGTACCTTAAGTCTTATGATGTGGATTGCTGGAAATAATCATTCTATAAGTATGTTGACCATTATGAGTAGAATTTTTTTTTTTTTGTGCAAATGACTTATTCATAACGTTAGTTAAATATAAAGGTGAATTTTCCATCCCTTGTATGGTTTGAAGATGTCAAACATATGTACCTTAAGTCTTATGATGTGGATTGCTGTAAATAATCATTCTATAAGTATGTTGACCATTATGAGTAGAATTTTTTTTTTTTTTGTGCAAATGACTTATTCATAACGTTAGTTAAATATAAAGGTGAATTTTCCATCCCTTGTATGGTTTGAAGATGTCAAACAGATGTACCTTAAGTCTTATGATGTGAATTGCTGTAAATAATCATTCTATAAGTATGTTGACCATTATGAGTAGAATTTTTTTTTTTTGTGCAAATGACTTATTTATAACGTTAGTTAAATATAAAGGTGAATTTTCCATCCCTTGTATGGTTTGAAGATGTCAAACAGATGTACCTTAAGTCTTATGATGTGGATTGCTGTAAATAATCATTCTATAAGTATGTTGACCATTATGAGTAGAATTTTTTTTGGTGCAAATGATTTATTCATAATGTTAGTTAAATATAAAGGTGAATTTTCCATCCATTGTATGGTTTGGAGATGTCAAACGGATGTACCTTAAGTCTTATGATGTGGATTGCTGTAAATAATCATTATATAAGTATGTTGACCATTATGAGTAGAATTTTTTTTTTGGTGCAAATGACTTATTCATAACGTTAGTTAAATATAAAGGTGAATTTTCCATCCTTTGTATGGTTTGAAGATGTCAAACAGATGTACCTTTCTCGATAGTGTGTTAATTAACACATTTTCGATCCAAATTCCACCTTGCTCTTTTGTATTTCTTTATTTTAATTTTTCATTGGCTAGGGTGCCACCAAACATAACATTTCATTATCCTAAATCCAAATAAGAAATTTCTTCATGAAATAAATTGATGATTAAGGATAAAAAGCTATCCCCTTGATATTGTCTTGTTTGATCAATAAAATTTCTTATTGACTTTCATATTTATCTTCTTGGTCTTTACTAGCTTCCCCAAACTAGATTTTGGAATGAGCATATGTCCTAAATTAGATTCTCTACAAGAGTCAAGACGACTCGGTGCATAATCACAACAAGAACTAGTATGTGTATCTTGCCCGTATATATGTTGCCTTATATATGACATGATTTTCTAGGGGAGAAAAAGCAGTTAGAAAGATAAAATATCGAACAAGAAGATAGCGTCTCCGCAATAGCACATGGAAACATGAGTTGACATGAAGCAAACATAGATAGGAATCTTAATTCATTTGTATCCACTTTCAATTCAAACTAAACATAGAGCATTACATAACTAATCAGTGTCACATATATGACTACATGCATAATTCTTGATCAATCAATGGTTTCCTGATCTTTTCCATGTTGTTACTTTCCTCTTGGAGTAGCGCAAGAATTCCTATCCACAAACAACTGAAAAGCCAGATATTTGGGCATAAATAAAGGCATCTTCAATTGGTCTAGTCGCTTGACTCCCTGACGACTCTATTTTCCCATGGCTTCTTGTAAATAGATCAACAATCAACATGAGAAACCATACTACTAAAGTGATAGTTAAGATCGATCATACTATTTGCATTTGTCTTGCCATAGATATTTTGCAATTTCAATATATTACCTAAGTATCCCTGTTTTTTTTTTTCCCAAAAGTAATGTTAAAAGTTATAAGCAAATAGGCATTAATTTTTCAAAAGAGAAAAAAATGGTCACACATCCACGGGGGACAAATGAGGTCACGTTTTTATGCATGTCGTGAATAATCGTTCATGTTCTATCAAAATTGCGAAGTCAAATACTCTTCAATAGCTTCTCATGTTTTTCAAAGAAAAGACTAAACTTGAGAGGCCAGCCAACGGTCCTTTGCTGCACTTTCACGTTGGCGTGCAAGAGTCATTCTCCATTCCTAACCTTTGAATCACGAGAAAAAAGAAATTGTAATCATCGATTAAAAATATTTTCAAATTTTATATAAAAATAAGATACATTAGCTTCTCATTTCCCATATATTTATTCCAATGTCTAAAATATTGGATGCAAATTATGCAATCCCTTTATCACCATAACTAGAACAAGAACATGCATAATTGAGAAAAAAGATTAACGTACCTGTTTTGGGATCTATCGTTCTTGAAGCGGAATCGGAAACACGATGTTCCACGTGCAAGTCATTCTCCTCTATTGCCCTCTTTATCACGGCTCAATGAGACGGCCTCCTCACCCCTTAGCGTTAGGTTAACGCTCCTTATGTGAGGATACGTGTGAAAAATTAGGGTTAGAGGAGAGACTCAGCGCTATTTATAGAGTTTCCAGCTAAGCCCCCTCATTACGGGCCATGCTCAACTCAGCCTACACTAGCCAGCCCTATATTAGACTAATTAAGAAACCTTCTATCTCACTTTAGACTAAATCCTGTAAAACGGTAAACATTAAACGATAAATTACAATATCAATTAATGTAGTCCATATTAAGAAAACTCTTACATTCTCCCACTTGGACTATATTAATTGAAACCGTACTGTATGTGCGCACTTTGGTCTAGAGATAATTCTTAATAGTCAATCATATCCCATAAAGTCTCAAATACCGAATCATGGCGATAACTGCATGTATACACACAGAGCCTTCCATGGTCACGAATGTTCTCAACTCTATTAATATGGATCTAATATGGTAGTGTGTCAAATGGACAACATCTCTCATAGAGATCCCATTTGTCGATCACCATTCTCTTACCTTAAGCGTCACAAAAATTGTGCCATTAGATAATGTCTTTATGGTTCCATGAACCCACATATGTCTTGTCCTTATGATTAACATTTCTTTATATATAACAAGACATATGGACAATGCTAATAACCGTATACCCCTAGCCTTCACTCAAGGTTTAAGCAATACCTTGAGATTTTTAACAATATATATATTCAACATAATAACAAACCATTCAAAAGCATTTTATTGAATGCAAAAGTTGACATATATATATCAAAATGTTACTAAATTGTAACAAATATAGATGTAAACTTTATTCAAAGAAAAATAAAACACAGCTCCCACTAAATGACAGCATCTCAAGATGCTCCTAAGCCCATGCTAATGACATGTTGCTCAAATATACACGGGCATAGGCCCTTAGTTAGTGGATCTGCAACCATATCATCTGTAGGAATATGATCTACTGCAACGTCACCATTTTACACTGATTCCTTTATGGTCAAAAATTTGACCTCCATGTGTTTAGACTCCTTGAGACTTCTGTTGTTATTAATAAACAATACTGCAGAGTTATTGTCACTATGCAGCTGTATGGGCCTATCTACAAAATCATAAACTGATAACTCCCTAATGAGGTTTCGGAGCCAAATAGCTTGAGTAGCAGTTGAAAAACATGCTATAAACTCCGCTTGCATGGTTGAAGAAGATATGGACTTCTGTTTCTCGCTCTTTCATGATACTTTTTTTTTGCCAACATAAATATGTATCCAGTTGTTGACTTCTTATCATCTTGACAGCCAGCAAAATCTGCATCTGAATACCCTATTAGCTTCAAGTCTGGAACATGTTTGTAAATCAGCATATAATCTCTTGTTCTCTTTAAGTACCTTAAAACCTTCTTGGCAGCAACCTAGTGATCATGTCCTGGATTTGACTGATATTTGCCTAAAAGCCCTGTTGCAAAAGCAATATTTGGCTTAGTGCAAACTTGAGCATACATAATACTTCCAAGTGCACTAGCATAAGGTACATTCTTTATTTGAGCTTTCTCAAAATTTGAATTAGGGCATTATGAAAACTCAATTTATCACCCTTAATAACAGGAGCAATTCCTGGTTTGCAATGCTGCATATTGAATCTTTCTAAAATGCGATCAATATATGCCCTCTAAGACAAACTCAATGAACGGCAAGAGCGATCCCCATGGATCTCAACGCCAAGAACAAAAGATGCCTCACCAAGGTATTTCATGTCAAAATTTTTCGATAACATCCGCTTTGTCTCATGCAATAAACCAATGTCAGTACTAGCAAGCAAGATATCATCCACATAAAGTATGAGAAAAATATATTTCCTCCCATTGGCCTTGGTGTATATACACGATCTACTTTGTCCTCAATAAAATCGAAGTAAGTGACAATGCTATGAAACTTCAAATACCACTTGTCTAGAAACTTGTTTAAGGCCATAAATAGACTTTTTCAATCTACAAACAAGCTTACCTGAGTCATCTGCTGCAAAACCTTTAGGCTGCACCATATAAACCTCCTCATTAAGGTCTCCATTTAGAAAGCCAGTCTTAACATCCATCTAGTGTAACTCCATATCAAAATGAGCTACCAATGCCAATATCACTCTAAAGGAATCTTTAGAAGAAACGGGAGAAAATGTTGTTTCATAATCAATTCCTTCTCTTTGAGTGAAACCCTTAGCTACCAGTCTGGCTTTAAATTTTTCAATCTTCCCTTTGGAATCCCTTTTAGTCTTGTATACCCATTTGCAGCCAATAGGTTTACAACCTTCGGGCAATTCAACAAGCTCCCAAACACCATTGTGTTTCATAGATTGCATCTCATCATTCATCGCATCTAACCACAAATCGATTGAGGACATGAGATTGCATCCGTATAAATCACCGGATCGACAACACAACCAATATCATAATCATGCTCTCCTAGGTAGACTAGATAATTTTGTGGTATAGCAAAACGTCTTTCCCTAGTTGATCTTCTGAGTGGAGCTACTTCATCCTCATTCTGAATTTGAGGAGCTTGTGGAATTTCTTCATGAACTGTCTCAACAGTAGGATCCTAGGCCACAACAGGCTCATTTTGTGGCGCAGGAAGCTCCATAATTGTTTGCACAGGATGAGACAATGATCTAGTAATCCCCACCATACTATCATTTTCAATAGTTCGTGAGCAACTACCATTTTCAGCTACGTCAAATTCCAGAAATTTTGCAGTCTGAGACTCCACAATTCTTGTATCTCCATTGGGGTTATAAAACCGATACACCTTTGAATGATCTGGGTAAGATACGAAGTAACATCGAATAGTTTTGGAATCCAACTTACTCAATGTCGGATTGTATAACTTCACCTTTGCAGGACATCCCCAAACTCTAAAGTTATTCAAGCTAGGCTTACGTCCAGTCCATAACTCAAAGGGAGTCAATGGAATCGATTTAGTAGGAACACGATTTAGAATATAAATGGCTGTTTTCAAAGCTTCACCCCATAGAAAATCAGGTAAATTGGTCTTGCTAATCATACTTCTCATCATGTCCATAAGAGTGCGATTTCGCCTTTCAGCCACACCATTTTGTTCGGGACTTCCGAGCATAGTAAACTGACCTATTATCCCGAAATCCTCTAAGTATTTAGCGAACGGCTCTTTAAGTTGTCCAGCATCACCGTGCCTATCAAAATACTCACCACCACGATTAGATCTGACAATCTTTATAACTTTTCCCAATTGTTTCTCCACTTCAGTTCGAAAAATCTTGAATTTGTCAAGAGACTTGGACTTTTCTTTAATCAAGTACAAGTATCCATATAAGGAAAAGTCATCAATCAATGTCATGAAATAAAAATTTCTGCACAAGGTAGCCGTGTACGGTCCACTAATATCAGTGTGAATAACCTCCAACAAGTCAGAACTTCGTACGGCGGATTTCTTCTTTATCTTTGTCATCTTACCTCTACAACAGTCCACGCAAGTCTTTAGATCACATTTAAGAGTAGGCAATATGTCAACCTTTATAAGCCTTTTACTATTTCTTTAGAGATGTGACCAAGAAGTTTATGCCACAATGCATAAGATTGTTCCTTAGGTAGAGGCCTTTTGGAAACAACCTTTTCAGCTGAATAAGCAACGTACATGTCGTTGGGAGATAAGCTCAATCGATACAATCCATTGGATAAATTGCAACACCCAATCTTATTTGAATCATAAAACATGGAAATAGTATTACTCTTTATCTCAAAAGAGTATCCACACATGTCCAAACAAGACACGGAAACTAAATTCCGCCTAAAAGAAGGTACGTAAAAGGTGTTTCTCAACATCATCCTAAAACCAAAATCTAAAAACAAAATGACATCTCCCATGAACTCGACGTTAACTCTAATGTTGTTTCCCACAGTGAGCTTTAATTCATCCTAATTTGACGTCCTTTGGTTTATGAACCCCTGTATGGTAAACGCAACATGATTAGTTGCACCACTATCTAGCTACCAAGAATTGGTTGGGGTTTCCGATAGATTGGATTCACAAACAAACGCCAAAGAATTATTACCTTTAGGCTCATTCTTAGTTCTCTTAGACAACCAAGCCTTAAACTTATTGCAACGTTTCTTCACGTGTCCTCTCTCCCTACAAAAGTAGCAAAGAACACCATCCTTCTTGGTGAATGCTTTCTTAGGACCCAGAGTGTTAGAAGGACCCGCACCTTCAGAATTTCCTTTGTTGTTAGAAGGACCAGCAGCTTCAGAATTTTCTTTGTGGGTATAGTTCTTCAACTTCCTACCCTTGTCACTAGTAGAACTAGAAGCATAAAGAGCAATGTGCCCTTTATCTTTCTTCAATTTCTCTTCCTCTGCCACCAACCTAGCAATCTAGTCATTAACAGACCATGTTTCATCTTGGGAACTATAATTGGTCTTGATAATCCCAAAATCAGGAGGAAGAGTATTTAGAGCTTGATGGACGATGCAAGCAGTAGGAATTTCAACATTGAGAGCCCGAAGCTTTGTCTGCAAATCAACCATCCTCATAACATAATCTCTAACTCCACCAGAACTATCATACTTCATAGTAAAAAGTGTTTGCAGATGTGTCCCTATCTCAACATTAGACGACACATGGTTTCTAACCATCAAAGCTTCCATCATTTGCCTAGCATTGCAGTCTGCAGGCAAACCACTTTTCAAGTGTTCCTGAATGGAACGCTTCATGGACAGCAATCAAATTTTATTACTCTTTTCTCATGCAGCAAAATTTGCTTTCTGAGCCTCTATACTCTCAACAGTCAGATCTGCTGGCCGATCAGTAGTAAGAGCCATATGAACATCTGCCATCTCCATGGCAAACAAAAAATCCTCTCTCCATTTCTTAAAATTCGAACCAGCAAGAACCTCAATAGTGACGGAGTTACCATTTACAGAAAAAGTGACTGAAAAAACAAGCAATGTATATAATTAGCATCATGTGAGCAATGTGTAACTTAACGTACAAGTACATATCCAAAGAGTTACATGCAAAATCACATAATCACCTTTGGGTAGAATACATGATAAGCAGTTGTACAATCCCCACATGATAGCGGTTATGAGAATATACTCCAATCTTCGTGAATTCATCACCTTTGGGCATATGAACCACTAGGATCAGTCACTCCTCCATCACATAATCATGTATCCCTCCATGAACTAATACATAATCACCCCTTTGGGAGTATGACTACACATTAGACCGGGAGACATCCTAATCATTATACGAGACCGAAATTTCTCAAACCCAATTAAGTGTGCCACTTTGGCGGTCACAACTCAATTGAATTATTGAAACTCTCTCATACCAGGGATATAAAATTCACATCTCACATAAACTATACATATGTGATTTTAACTTTAGTGACAGGGCAGTAAATCACTAAAATCACATATCATGCTAATTACATTACTTCATTCATTAATAAAAATAAATTTTATTGTATATTATTAATGAATAACACTCATAAAGTTCATGTGATAACATACCGGTAACCCAGCACCTGTATTTCCAAAATCACATAAAAGTACAAGAAAAATACGTAAAAAATACACTAAAAAGCACGTATTTAGGGTTCCGTGTGTATTTTCACATCCATAAAATCATCAAAAATGTCAAATAAATATACCATGATGTAGGAAATAACCATACGAGTCCAACGCCACCGGCCACGCGTGGATCGGAGTATCCACGAGCCCGCACGCGCCGCCTGAGTGCGTGGTGCGTGGAGTCCACGCGCGGGCATCAAAAGGCCGGTCAAACCGGTCCGACCGGTGGCAGTCCGATTGGTTCCCGGTCCAACCTTCCGGTCCGACCTTCCGGTCCAGCCGCTCGGTCCGATTGGTTGACCGGGTCCGGTCGGGTCGGGTCAAGTCGCCATTCGGGTCAGGTCGGGTCCCATTACGGACGTTAGCGTGACGTCATCGGTCGGGTCGGCGCCAATCGGATCGAATCCAAGTCCGGGTCGCGACGTCATCGTGACGTTAGCGCCCGCGTGCGCCCCTGCCGCGCGAGCGGTGCCCCATGCGTGGGAGCGCGTGAGGGCACGTGGGCGCGTGGGCCCGCATCTTCGACGCCCGGCGACGCGTGGCCGCGCGTGGGGCGCGTGGGGCCTCCCCGGCGACGCGCCGCCCACGGTTTTGCTCACCTCGTCGAGCCCTTGAGAAGAAAGATTAACGCACTTGTTTTGGGATCCATCGTTTTTGAAGCGGAAGCGGAAACACGATATTCCATGCGCAAGTCCTTCTCCTCTATTGCCCTCTTTATCACTGGCTCAATGAGACGGCCCCCTCACCTCTTAGCGTTAAGTTAACGCCCCTTATGTGAAGATACGTGTGAAAAATTAGGGTTAGAGGAGAGACTTAGCACTATTTATAGAGTTTCCAGCTAGGCCTCTCATTACGGGTCAGACTCAACTCAGCCCACACTAGCCGCCCATATTAGACTAATTAATAAACCTTCTATCTCACTTTAGACCAAAACCCCGTAAAATAGTAAATGTTAAACGGTAAATTACAATGTCAATTAATGTAGTCCACGTTAAGAAAACTCTTACATAAAATACTTTTTCAAAGTCATTTCAAACTTAGCTTCCCGGTCTAAAATACTTTTCCACGGTCAATTGAAACTTGGCTTCCCCAGCATTCTATATATATACCTCCTATACTAGAGAAACGATAAACCGAAAAAAAATAATCTGAATCTCTCGATCATGGACGCAAGAGCATCTTTTTACCTCCTGCCTTTCCTAGTCCTCCTCGCAAGTAAGCACATTGTCATCATAATCTATCTATTTTCAACTGTTACATATTTCTACATTAACATTACCTTCTTCGAAACTAGAAAATAAGATCCTGAGTTTAATTTTTGTTTTTTGGGATTCGGAAGTTAAAGTCCTTTGTTCAAATTTTCATCTTTGTTAAGGAGATTCCCGAGCTGATAAACCCCAGGAGGAAAAATAATTTATCCGCGTGCATCAAATTTATGGCTTGCATGCATGCTTGCAGGAGGAGCCGGCGCAGCCACGCTCACCTTCACCAGCAAGTGCCCCTACACAGTCTGGCCCGGGACGCTCACCGGCGGGGTGGCGGGCAGCTATCCTCAACCGGGTTCGAGCTCGCCACGGGTGCAACCTTCTCAATCAATGACGTCCCAGACACGTGGACCAGCGGCCGGGTGTGGGGCCGAACGGGCTGCGCCACTGATGCCTCCGGCAAATTCGTATGCGCCACCGCCGACTGTGGGTCTGGCCAGGTGAGCTGCAATGGTGCAGGGGCGATCCCGCCGGCCTCCTTGGCGGAGTTCACTCTCAAGGCACCGGGCTCTGGCGAGAACAGCATCTACGACGTCAGCCTCGTGGACGGCTTCAACCTGCCCCTCTCTATAACCCCACAGGGCAGCGGCAGTGGGTGCACCACGACCAGCTGCGCAGCCAACATCAACTCCGTGTGCCCGTCAGAGCTGGCGGTGAAGGGGTCGGACGGGAGCATCGTGGCGTGCAAGAGCGCGTGCCTGGCGTTAAACCAGCCGCAGTACTGCTGCACTGGGGCGTACGGAACGCCTGAGACGTGCCCGCCAACGAACTACTCGAAGATTTTCAAGGACCAGTGCCCTCAAGCTTACAGCTACGCTTACGACGACACGAGCAGCACTTTTAATTGCACGGGTGGGGCTAGTTACCTCATCACATTCTGTCCGTGATATATTCTCTCTTCTTCCGAACTTGAATGGACCATTTTCCTCTCCGAGGTGAAAATAAGAGGTCCATGGGTTGTCTCGGTTGGCCTAAAGCTATTTGTAACCTCGTCACTGGATTGAGGCATCATGCGAGTAGTTTCATTTTCCACTAGGAAAATTAAATGTAATCTGCCGAGAGAATAATTGATTATACAAAATAAACAATGTAAATATTTAAATATGAAATCACAATTTCATTTAAGAGCTTAAACTTTTAGAACAATTGGCAGTGATCCCATTAAATTTCACATGGAATCAGAGTTGGAATTCTTAAATTCAAATTTTCTTTTTAGGTCTCATTTGCCTTCCCATTTAAATATGTCATCCGCTTAATACTATGGCAAAAAAATACGAAACTAAGCATGAGGGGGATGATAGAATATTTAAATATTAAACAACACATTTATTTAATAATTTAAGGTTTTAGAATAGTTGGCAGCGATTCCACCTCTATAATGTTATAGTAATTATTCTAAGAGGACGAAGCATATTCTTTGACTTAACTTTGATGCTTAATCGTTGATTCGAATTGATTAGTAAGTGATTGATACGAGGACGAAGCATATATTGAAAGTGAATCCAATTGTGTCTTTGGAATCACCATCATTCTTTGACTCCACTTTCATGCCAGTTGTCAATTCGAATTGATTCGGGTGGGTCATAGAGGAAAGAGATTCGAAAAATCATACTAAAGTTTAATCAGATTTCGGGATTTCCTTTTCCCTTTTTTCCATTTGCTCCTAAGAGAATGTTCTTCCCTAAGAGACAACTTTAGTTCTCATACCTAATATTTACTTAAGTACCATGATTGCTGTCGACATATAATTTTTTATGTGTTTATCAAGAATACCATATAAATTTGAAGAACCCAACAAAAAGATTTAGTTGCCCGTAATTGATTCGGCTGGAACCAGAAAAAGGGCATACCATATATAATTGAACTCAAGCACTCTATATATATTCCATCATCTAAGATACATTCACAAGTCTTTTCAACTTAGCTTCCCCAGCGTCCTTCGTATATCACCTCGAATATAAGAGACAACGACGAGCCAGACAAATCTCAAGCTTTTGATCATGGACGCAAGATAATCTTATATTTTCAAGAGGCAAAATTCTATTTTGACTTTGATATGTTCTTTTAGTAACAAGACAAATACTCACTACAACTTAGAATTTGAAGTCCTTTTATTTCCTAATTAGCAAATCATGTATAGAACACCGAGATAAAAGATTATCCAAGTATAAAGCATGTACACTAACGACGGTGACATGATATTGTCTTCTTCTTCTTCTTTGTGTGTGTGTCTGTAGTAGAGCACGTATGTCTAGAAGAGGCAGAGGAGATTGTAATGCCATAGTTTTTATGGATTGCAATTTCTGGGGATAGAAATTTGGGGCTTCTTATTAGCCACTTCATGGTCGACCAAAGGCAAAATGTCAAAGTCCTTAAAGCTCACTATTTTTCATTGGATGACCTTTCATTTTCACATAAGTAGAGCGTCATCGCCATTCTGCCGAAATTTAGTTTATTATTTTTTTTTTTCACAACTTCTAAGACCTAGTCTAAGAAAGCAATTCTTTATGAACTTGTCAGTTTAAATATTAACGACCTACTGTCAATCAGATCAAGGGGAAAATTTTAATTTTTTTGTAATTTGACTCGAGTTACCACCTAATACAAGCCAGCGAAATTTTAGACATTTTGAGCATAAATAATAGGCGCATTCTATTGGTCTAGCCACTACACTTCCTGATGGATTCTTATAAGAAAATTTAAAATTCACATGAAATATACTAACAAAGTCACAAATTTTTTTTTTTTTTTTTTTCGGTAACAAAGTCACAATTAAGATGAAACATTCTATGTATGTATATGTGTCTTGCCGTAGATATTGTGCAATTTTAATATGCCTAAGCCACCCTGCATTTTTATATTAATGTTAGGAGTTATAAGGGAATAGTCACTTTGTTTTTTCCAAAAGGGGGAAAAATTTCACACACCAACAAGTTACAAATTAGGTCGCAATTCGACCAATAAAAAAAAAAATTTGATCGCATTGACACGCATGTTATGATTGATGGTTCATGTATAGTCATAATTGCACAATCGGTCCTCATAAAAGACATCTCATATATATATATATATATATATATGTATGTATGTATGTATGTGTGTATGCATATTTTTTATGTAAGGACCAAACTTGAGAGACCCCTGAGAAGACTTTCTTTATCTTTTAGATTGATGAATGAGAAGTTTACAGCAGTTTACAGCAGTATACATAGTCTTGGAATCACAAAATTAAAAGATAATAGTTATCGATTGAAAATATTTTTAGATTTATATATCTTCTCCAAATTTATAATGACAAATATATGTGATTATGACAAATTATGAGTGAGCATAAATCTCTTAAGAACTATATAAGTGCCGACAAATGGTGAGCACATCACGGCGGAAACATGGTGCTATGGCATTGCTATCTCCTTTGACTTTTCTAGGATCTACGTGCTCTAATAACGAACACAAAAAGAAAAATAATAAGACAAATAAAGGACAGTATCACGTCATTGTCATTAGCGTATATGCTTTATACTTGGGTCATTTTGATCTCGGTGTTTCATACCTACATTGTTGGCCTCGACCTTAGTAGCATAACTTCTTCCGGTTTTTAATCTAATCTCGTAGGAAGAGAAATCAATTAAGGTGGGGAAGACGAGAAATGTGAGGATAAAATTCCAAAGTCTAGCTTTTCTTTTCTTTTTTTTTTTAGTTTCAATCACAGCTTCTACTAGCTAAGAAATTACTTATGAATTCTTGAGTTTTAGTGTCAATGATCTACTGCCAATCAGATCAAAGAGGCAAATGTATAATGTGCACGACTCGAGATATCACCCAATACAAACAACCAAAAAATCTAAATATCTTGGGTAAAAATAACAGGCACCTTCTATTGGTCTAGCCCCTTGACTCCTAAATAGATCAACATTCCTGTAACTTCTTATAAATGAAGCAACAATCAACACGGGAAACCTTACTGATAAAGTGATGATTAAGATCAATCATACTATTTGTGTATGTCTTGCCATAGATGTTTTACAATTTCAACATATTGCTTAATTATCCCGGCTTTTGTTTTTTTATACCTAAAGTAATTTCAAAATTTATAAGCAAATAGGCATTACTTTTCAAAAGGGAAAAAAAGGGTCACACATCAAGGGACAAATTAGGTCGTAGTCTCATACATGCCGTGATTGATGGTTGTGCAGTCACAATTGCGTAGACGGCCTTCTTAAATGGCGTCTCATATTTTTCCATAAAATGTCCAAATTTGAGAGGCCATCAAAAAATCTTTTGCCCGTCTTTCACGTGGACGAACTAGTCATTCTCCATTCCTAGGAGTATTCCTACCTCTTGAATCACAAAAACAAAAGATGGTAATCATCCACTGAAAACATTTTCACATTTTCCATGGGAACTATAGAAGTTTTGACAGAAGGTGAACACGACAAAGTAGATTAAAAAGACTAGTGGTACTAGAGAGATAACTGCTACTGAGGTCTAGGCCAACGACACGACCGCTGAATTTGTCACACTCCATACCCTCCCAGGACCAGGAGCACTAATCTCCATTTCCACCGGGCGACCAGCATGACATGAAATTAAAATAAACGCAAGGAGAATATGCTCGGTTGATTCCGAGAGACTCCTCTTAAATCATTTCAAGGCCAAGCTCTCATCAGCGCGTAAATTAGCGAAGCATGTATGAAACGCCGAGATAAAAAAAATGATCCAAGTATAAAGCATGTACTCTAAGGACGGTGACATAATATTTGTCCTTTTAATTCTAAATAAAATTCTTGCGCTTGTTTTTAGAGCATGTATGTCACAGAAGAGCCAGAGGAGCTTGTAAAGCCATAGCTTTTATGGATAGCAATTTTTGTGGATAGGAAAGCACGTATGCCATAGCTTTTACGATTTTTTTTATTACAAGAAAATAAAAGGCTCGATCGCACTTTCGTGACATGTTTTAGGACTTCCGATGCATTTATCCCTAAAGTCCTAAAACATGTCACGAAAATGCAATTGAATCTTAAAACTTTTTTAAATGTAACAAAGTCCTAAAATTTATCAAAAAAATGTATATGGGTCTTAAAACTTTTAAAAAAGTTCGATGTAGTCCTAAAACTTATAATAAAGATGCATTCGAATCCTAAAACTTTCAAAAAGCGCAATCCATAGAACAACTTGATTGGATTAATTTAACAAGTTTTACGATATGATTGCACTTTTAGAAATGTTTAGGACTTGATTGTCTTTTGGTGACAAGTTTCAAGAGTTGATCGCAATTTTTCAAAATTTTAGGACTCATTTACACTTTTGTGATAAGTTTTAAGATTTTTGATACATTTATCCCATAATTTTATGTGAAAGGACATGCTAGGGGTGACTAAAGGCAAGATGACTGTGTATTGAGCTCAGGAATTTTCTTTAAATGACTTATCATCTTCACATAATTAGGTTCATCGTCGTTTATGGCCTAGTCTAAGAAAGTAATCATTTATGAACTCTTCAATTCCAATTCCGACCAAAAAAAAAAAAAAAAAAAAGAAAAACCTATTTCCAATCAAATAAAGAGGCAAATTCAATTTTGATGTGAAATCTAACTCAAGATATCGCCTAATACAAACAAGCAACAAAGTTAGATATTTTGGGTGTAAATAGTAGGCATATTCTATTGGTCTAGCCTCTCGACTTCCTAAGAGATATTGCCTAATACAAACAAGCAACAAAGTTAGATATTTTGGGTGTAAATAGTAGACATATTCTATTGGTCTAGCCACTTGACTTCCTAATGGATGATTGCTTCCATAGGTTCTTACAAATAAATATACAATGAACATGAAAATTGAGGTACCGACAAGTAATAATTATATGAGGAACATATTACGTATGTATGTTTTACCGTAGATGTTGTGCAATTTCAGCATATTGCTTAAGCCTCATGCTTTTATGTATTTATTTAAGCAATGTTAAGAGTTACAAGGATATAGGCATTTTTTTTTCAAGAGGAAAAAAATAGTCATATATCGATGAGGTATAAATTTGGTCGCATTCTCATGCATGCCGTGATTGACCGTTCATTTGCAATCATAATTTCGTAGTTGGTCCTCGTAAGCAACGTCTCTTATTTTTTTCCACAAAAGAACCAAACTTGAGATACCCACAAGAAGACTTTTGGCCGTCTTGTAAATTGATGACTAAGAAATTTCTAGCAAAATAGGTCGTAATTATTAAAAAGTATTTTTAGATTTTATATATCATCTCCGAGTTTATAATGACAAATTATTTGTGCTTATGACAAATTAAGAGGGAACATAAATCTCTTAGGATCTATAGAAGCTCCACGCATTGTGGTAGATATATGGCAATAAGAAATTGCCTTAGATTAAAATTAGCCAATAATGTTACCCATTTTCACGCATTTTTTGGCCCTACTTGCAAAGGAACAACATTTCCATTTGTCATTTATTTCTCTGTTCCAGATGTTATTAAGACCTTTGCATTAGACTCCGTTGGGAGTCCATATACTTCGCACGATAAGACTTGACTTGTTTTGTTTATCTAGTTATGTTATTTACCAAAAAAAGGGGGAGGAAATTTTTTTATCTTCAATAAATAGGTATACATCATTCTTTTATTCCTTTCTAAACATTTGTTGCCCATTATCACATCAAAAGTTATTATCAATGTGAGAAAATTCCATTCCCATTCTTCGGTCACATTGTATAGTGACACTAGCATTGTAACACGTGTAATTGCAGGTTACTTGGAATAGCATCTATCGTGACCTTCCTCGAGAAAAGCTGATGAATTATTTAGGGTGCGTTTCGAAACTGCTTTGGAAGGGGCTTTGAGGGGCTAAAGGCCTTTGGGCCAAAATGAGAGTGTTTGGCAACTACTTTGGAAGGGGCTTTGGAGGAATGTTGGCATTTGCAAGGTTGAAAGCCCAAGGTAGCCTAGGGGCTGCCTTGGGCTTTCAGCATTCTCGGAATGCCTCGTCACTATTCACATGTGCACTGTTCATCTTCTTCTCCAGCCGCGCGGACGAGCTCGAGAGGCCGGCGATGGACTCGGCTGAGGTCGGCGAGGTCGCGGCGACCATCACCGGCGAGTCGCGCGACCCCGGCGACCGCCCGCGAGTCGCGTCGCCACGACCTCAGGCGCGACGCAGAGGTCGCGCGACCTCAGGCGCGACCCCGGATCCGGGTCGCCGAAGGTCACGCGACCTCGCGGCGACCGGCGCGACCCAGATCTGGTTGTCGCGAGGTCGCGCGACCTCCGGCGACCAGATCTGGTCACGGTGAGGTCGCACGACCGATCGGCGCGACCCAGATCTGGTCGCCGCGGCTGTCGCGCGACCTCCGCGACCAGATCCGGGTCGCGTCGATCGTCCGCGAGGTCGCGCGACCTCGGCGAAGGGCCGCCGAGGGTCGTCCGACCCTAGGCGACCCTCGCCGAGGTCGCCCGACCCTAGGCGGCCCTCGCCCGGTCGTCTCCGGTCTCACCGGCAGCCGCCCGCTCTCGCCGGCGCCTCCCCGCCTCGCCGGCGAACTCTTTTATTATTTTTTGATAGTTTTTTATTTTTTTTATTAATCACCAAGTCCTTTGTAAATGTAGTGTTTCCAAACACTATTTTTCCCAAAGTTACTTCAAAATGGACTTTCAAAGTACAATTTACCAAACACCATTTGCATTTTGGAAAACCCCTTTAACTCAAAGGTGTTTGCATTTTCTTAAAAGCTTTTTCCAAAGGCCTTCCCAAACGCACCCTTAGTAAGCACAAACAAGCTATTGACAAAGATGGTGCATTGCTTAGGGCAAACTCTCCCAAGCCCGTACTAATTGCAACTTGGAATTTTTTTTTTAATGCCACCATTCATGGGATTCGCTTTGGAGTAAACATAATTAGTTGGATGAAACCAATTGTTTAGATTGAAGTAAGCTTTCAGACCAAGATAGTGAAATTGAACATTGTAGGTGATCAAATCTAAATTACTGTATGATTTTGAACTCACTAAATCAAGATAATGAAATCAACACTTCAAAGCAAAATAGTACTAAAGTAAAGACGATTAAAGTAAAGTACGAGAAAATAAACCTTGCAAGATGTCAGGTAAAGAATATACATGACCTTATTATTAAGCCTTGGAACACGAGCCACCATAAGCTAAAGATGCCACAATCGTAAAGAGACTTAAAGAGACCTGTTTACTGAAAGGATTCTTGTTTTATTACCATCCTAAAACTTAGTAAACTAAACATGCCCACTATCATTTGCAAACCTAAGTATTTATGCAAAGGAAATTACACTAAACAATATTAAAACGACATGAAATGGATCCTTTGCCTATGCACCAACATTAACTACCAACTTATACACTAAATCACCGCAACCTCTTCCAAGATCAATGCCTAAACCGAAACCACCAGCAACGGTCAATACATGTAACCCCTGATTCACCTATTCAATTAAAATTCAATCCAACTGAAAACCTTAGGAATGAATCACATGCCAATGTATTTCCATAAATCATGAAACTCAACCTCGAAATATCTCCATCAATGCCCTTAAATTTCCTGTCTAAACCGAGACCCTCAATAAATTCCAGCATGCGTTGCCTGCGATTATCATGACAAATGACCTCTAAACACGCTCCAAAGGCTTTGAGGTGAATAATACGTTAACCCTGATCATTGGTAGATGAAAGTATAAACAAACCAAGCCAAACGCACTCAAAGTCACAGTAAATTGTATTTTCCAGCAATGTCCAACATTCAAAATTGACAAATTACCCATGCCGATGAACTGTGTGAACGCGCCCGGTAACTTGATAGAGATAATCAATCTCGCATTGGCGCTGCGTTATGGACAATTTATAGAACAACCGAACTGAGGCACAACCGTTCGAATTCCCACCTAATTAATAACATCCAGCAACATTCGGAATTGATTCAGGGGCAATCAACAACAAATTGACCAGCACCTGGATTTCGCCAATGATTTCAAATTACATTTTTCAAAGAAGATTATTATACATATTAGAGACATTATAATGTCGATATCTCGGGTCCAACAATTAAAAATTTGAAAACGAAGGATCGAGAGCTGGTCAACTTTAGCAGTCCAGTTCGACGTCCGCAGTAAGGCCCAATTGAATTTTTGCTCGAACCGAGCCCGGTAAGCATAATTTCACGACATGCCAACTACCTGGTCCTGGTATAGAATCTCAGAAATATTCAGGCAAGTTCGGGCCCAAAGGCCCGGTTCGGCCCGGCCCACGAAGTCAACACCCCCTCATCTCACTTGGACATCTCAAGGTATATTCATCTCCGGCTCGTCCCCTCGCCAGCCACCACTTCCCTCACCTTGAACCTCCGGCCACTGCATCACCGTCCAACCTCCCTCCACTCTCCGGCTACTGTAAGCTCCACCACCTTTGGTTTCCATCTCCATTTTTTTTTCTCTCCTCCATTCTGTCTGCCGATTGTCGCTATAACCGGTCATGGTACATCAAGCCTCACCTCAACAAACATACTCTGTTCGTCTCTCTTCTTAGTCGCTCCTGTCACCACCTTCGATTCTCACTCACTCTCTCTCTTCACCAATTCCAATTCTCGGCGTTGCCGCTTCATAGGCCTCCTCCTTCCGATCCATTCGTCAATCACGTCCAGTCACTGCTCTTACTCAAGGTAAACTCTCGTACTCTGTTTTCGCGGGGTGGAGACCGAGAGGATTCACCTCCGCCGGAGTGAAAACCCAGTTGCCTTCGTCTCTCGATGACCTCAAAGGTGATGCGTTGCCTACTTTGATTTGGCCGTTCCTCTTTCCGTATATAAATGTAATCGATCGATCTAGGGTACCGCATACTAAATCTACTCGGAATGTGATGCCCATTATGAGCTCCTATATATTCCTAATAGATGTATGGCAACGAGCTCTCAAAGTATGCTGGTCGCACGGATTATTCATCGCATGAATGTTGCGAGAGGGTAAAGAGGATCATGTTCGGCCCACCATGTGCGAGTGGGAGATGATGTGTTTTTTATATGTGATGATGGGCCTAAGTGGGCCTGTCCGCCCATGTTGGTTCTAAAAGCCCGACCCGCAATATAAGGGCCCATGGATGAAGGGTTGAGATATGAAGAGGTGTTACGTTGAGGGGATGTGTCTTTTGGAAAAGACGTTTTAAGAGAGAAAAGAAAAAGGGAACATACCTTTTCAATGTACGTACGTTTTTTCTTTTCTCCCTCTTCCAAAAAAGAACGTAAGTTTTTCTCCCCTTAAAGCAACAGTACCCTCCTCAGTAGAACGGGATGAAAATTCTTCCTCGAACTTTAACATTGGTGTTTAATCTGTGGACAATAAGGTACGCTCGATTCCGTGGTGTATCTTTGATCGGTGATACATGTGATTCCTGGGCTTGTCTTCCGCGTTCGTTTTAGGAGTTCGATTGAGTATCGAATCCGGTTTAGGGAATCCGTTATTCCCAACACCTATTTTGATTTGGCCGTTCCTCTTTCCGTATCTCTTTTCCATCTAGCCTCTCAATCGAATGCCTTCATTGATTATTTCCCTCAACTATTCTAGTTATGGTATCTTCGAATTTTGAAGTATTGTATTCCCCTCCATGTTGGAACCGAGAGCTTTCAAGAGTGTTAATTTGATTGCATTCGACGATACAGGTCTGGTATCCTGCACGCTTCCTTTCTATCAATGGTGCACACTTCGACCGTTGACTTCGTTTCTAAATTTAAGTTTGGTCTCTAAAGCGATTCATGTTATGCACTCTCTACTCATATCGATTACATACATTCGTGTCGGTTTTAGGAAGTCCGATGAGTGTGTGATATCGACGGTGAATGAATATGTGATTTGAGGTGTTCGCTGCTTATCATTTTAACATGAAGGTCAGGACCAGTTCTGCTTTGAATGAGGATTGTTTGGCCTCGCTCGTGTTTTCATGTCTAATGGTTTACCTCATGTGATGGTTCTTCCGATTAGATTAGTACAATTAGAGTTTGGTAGGCTCGGAACTCTTTTCAAGATTTAAGAAAAAAAGAAGTTATATACAATTATCTCATTCTCAATCAAGATCGGTATAACTCCAAACATGCATATCATTTATCCAATACTATGTATGTATAAACATTTTTAAACAGACTATTGAAATGTCAATATTTAATAGAGGTAGAAAACATTATAGTGGACTATGATCTTTTCTTACCGAGTGACTCTAGATTCTTAGACCTGGTCTTCATTTGATTAACTTTAATCAACATTGGTGATTAAGTATAGAACCAACCCATATACCAGATTTAGTCCATTCCCAATGAATTAAAAATTCCACTCCCCACTGTCCTTTGAATTGGCCCATTACGGGGGCTAAATCTTAATTATTAAATCATTAGCAACCAAAATATCGTTTAATACTTCTCTATCCTTTGAAATGGAAGTACTTCGCCACGTCCAAAACTCTCACTGCCCACTAGATTACACAGAACTTTGATCTTCCAATAAGGACGATTTTATATACTATTTTATGCAAGAACATAGGTTAATCGTTCTTAAGTATTTTAGTTGTTTATATCAGCCATCAAATCCTATTCTTGTCAAAGCTAATACTAGGGGGAAAAAAAAGCAAGTGTAAGATTGAGAATAAACCTCGCTAAAGTTGGAATTTATTATGAATATAATTAAAGCAAATTGAAAATTAACAATGCATTGGGAAAATTACCAATTCTATTATAAATCTATTGTATGGATGTCATTTTAGTCCTAAATTTTTCAATTTTGCTACTGTAGTCCTAAACTTTTGCGCAAAATTCTAGTGTCATCCTTCCAACCAATTGTTGCCAAAAATTACTGATGTGGAGCAATTAAATGGTCCATGTCAGCGTGGCATGCTAGACAGTTGGCGATAACTAGATGTCATGTTAGCAATTTTCGGCACCAATAGGCCATAAGGACTATATTAAAATTAATTAATTTAATTAATTTATATATTTTTTTTTTACCACGTCAGCGAGCAAAACGGTATCGTTTTGAGCTCGCTTCGCCGGAAAAATGCCACGTTGGCGTTTTGGCCGGACTTTGGCCGGATTGGCACTCAAGTGATCCCTTTTATTTCGATTTTGGCACTTAAGTGTACCTTTCATAAGTTATGGCACTTAAGTGTCCCTCTGTGGAAAGTTAAGGCACTCTAGGGGTTCGCACGTCGGAGAAGGACGAAGACGGAAGCTCAATAGCTGCGCTTCTTTACTCTCACAATAGAACAGTTCAGATTTGGACCCTTATGGAAGGGGACTTTGGCATTTGAAAAAAGGGACAGAAAATACAACTTGAACGATGCTTGGAGGATCCATAAAGAATCATGAAAAACCCCAGAGGTAGGAACACATATAGCATTCGACGAGAAACCAAGGCTATGATAAAGGGCGGCGAGAGCAAGATGGCCCATGGCTATATGCTTACCTCGGGAAAGGTAAAAAGCATAACCTTTGAGATCCCGAGCTACTTGAATGGAGGGGTGACAAAAAACGAACTTAGACAGCTAGTATAGCAAAAGGCAATGTGCTCCTCATCCTCAACATCTCCTATCTAACAAGCGTAGGCTTTTTGAAGCCGATATTGGAAAGGTCCGTACCATTTTCCAAGAAGTCACAAGCTGAAGGATTAATAGATCTAGTATCATCACTATCTAGACTCAATCCAGTAATGGCGATCACGTCGAGCAAAGTTATTGACATAGGGCCTGACCTGAAGAAGAAACGATTAAAAGATGGCGACCAAAAGCAAGCAAGGCTACCTAAAAGCTTGTGATTGATTTTCCAATCAAAGGTACAGAACTCCAGAGCCTTGTCAGTTTGAGCCTTGCACCACATCTCCTGCTTGATGGCCTTCGACTTATAATACCAATCGAAGAAAGTGCGGTTGAAGGGATAAAAAGCCCTGAGTTCTTAGGTAGGAGGCAATAAGACATGCTCCAAAGATGGTCCCTTTGAAATGGGAGTGGTTCTTCCACATTCGGAGGGAAACACTCAGCAATAGAGGGAGAAGGAATCGGTGCCCGCAAATAGAGGCCGAGGATGATCTCATTGGCGGCTTCCTCTATAGAGCTTTAAGATGACAAGAGAACATTGTTTACATGTTCCTACGACTAGATTTTTTCGAAACGAGCAAGAGAAGTGTCGGGATCATATGATCGAGACATGGTAGGACCAGAAGGGGATCGGGAAGGTTGAAAATGACAAAGAAAAGATTATAAAAATTTGATCTTGAAAGTGGACTTCAATGGCGTCAAAAGTGACAAGGGAAAGTCAAGAGTTGCACAATTACACAAGAAAATAGGGTGAAATATTCAAAAAGGATGCAAGTTTGAAAACCCTAAAAGCACAAGGTTGCGTACAAAAAGGGAAACTGAAGTGACAATGCACGAGGCACAAGGTGATAACACTGGTCAATGTAATCATTAACATGGTTAAAAGAATTAAAATATCATTCAATTCTTTTAAAGAGAGCTGTGGCATCCTAGAATTTCATAAAAACCCCTAAGAATGCCATGAGCTATAAATAGGTGATGGATGCGCCGTTATGATATTTTTTATAATTTTTTGATCCGTGATTCGTAATGAGATTTATGGCCAAGCCTTAATGGACATATCTTTGAGAAAGAAAGTCCTATCTTTTGGCCACTTTCATCATAAATTGGAGCTCATGAATTCATGGTTTCAAGAGTTTAGCCACCTAATTTGGTAATTTAATACTTTGTGACAAATAGGATTCTTTTGGTTAATTTAAAGGGTTGTTTTCAGAATATATTTAAGTTTGGGGTTTAGGCCCAAGGGTGATGGGCCTAAAATGGGCCAAGAAGGCTGGCCCATAAGCCCATGAGGGGGCTGTCGTGCGAAGGAGAGAAGGGGGGGATCCGGATGCATGCCTCCCCCATGTGTTTTATTTTTGTGGCCAAGTGGCACCCATGCATTGTAATGATGGGTAATGATGAGGGGAAAGAAAAATTCAGAGGGAAGGCAACCGGATTAAGGAAAGAAAGTGGGGGAGGAGGTCGCACGGTGAGAGAGAGAGAGAGAGAGAGAGAGGAGAGTGTAACCGAGAGGAAGAAAGGAGAGGAAGAGAAGGAAGAAAGGAAGAAAAGAAGGAAGAAGAAGGAGAACCGTGCGTTGCCGTCCATTTGCCGCCGTGTGCTCGCCCTTTCTCGATCTAGAGGCAAGTAGGATCCATGATCTACTCTTGCATATTCTATTTGTTGCATGTGTTGGCTTGAAATTGATTTTCGGAGCTAGGGAAGGTGAAATATGGAGGTGATGAGTGTAACACTCTATTACAAAGGGCTGTTCTTGAGAAAAAGGCTTAACCTAGGATGTTCTAGGGACTAGCATGTTAGGTTTTACTCGAAATTTGGCTTCGGTGTCTTCATGAAACATCTTCATCTATGTCTTGACTATAACATACTTAAATTTCGTGATTTTTGAAGGTCATTTGCATATTAAATCAACTGTGATATGAAACTGTGCAACCTGTGTGTTTCGGACTTGCAAATGTTGACATGCATGACCTATACTATTCTGTACAAATTTCTTTTGGAGAAATGTTCTTCATGAAACATCTTCATCTATGTCTTTAATACAACATATTTAAATTTCGTGATTTTTGAAGGTCATTTGCATATTAAATCGACTGTGATATGAAAACTGTGCAACCTGTGTGTTTCGGACTTACAAATGTTGACATGCATGACATATACTATTCTGTACAAATTTAATTTGGCTTCGGTGTCTTCATAAAACATCTTCATCTATGTCTTGACTACAACATACTTAAATTTCGTGATTTTTAAAGGTCATTTGCATATTAAATCGACTGTGATATGAAAACTGTGCAACCTGTGTGTTTCGGACTTGCAAATGTTGACATGCATGACCTATACTATTCTGTACAAATTTCTTTTGGAGAAATGTTCTTCATGTGATATCTTTATCTATGTCTTGACTATAACATAGTTAAATTTCGTGATTTTTGAAGGTCATTTGCCTATCTAATTGACTGTTTTTGAAAACTGTGTAATCTGTATATTTTCGAAATTTATGATATTGGAATGCATGGCCTATACTATGCTGTGATGCATGATCTGTATGAATTATTGTGTGAATTATGAGACTTTGGATCATTATTCATGCAATGGTGTGATGGCTTTCATGCATTTCATATGACATTAAGGAAATGATGAATTTTCCATGATCTCAAAGAAAGATTTCATTTAAACCATTGCATTAAAGGACATTTTCCCAATGCATATTGTATGATTTCAAAAGAGTGATTTAAACCAACTGCATTGTAAATTTCAAATGTGAAATTGGAAAAGTGATGTATGAGAATATGGATGCCGTCAGAGGTGTGAGCCGACGATGCCCCGGGAGTGTCGGGATGCCCGGAGGTGTGAGCCGGATGCTCGGAGGTGTGTGCCGGATGTCCTCGGGAGTTTTGAGATGCCCGGAGGTGTGTGCCGGATGCCCAGAGGTGTGTGCCGGAGGTTCCTCGCGATGCCAAGTTGGGTGCGAGCGATGGAAATGCGAGATGCAATTACTGGTCCCGGGAAAGAAAAATGTGGCAATTCAATCCAAAAAAAAAAAATATGAGCTAAAACCAAATCATGCATGGTATAGTGACATGTATGCATGATGACATAATGTAACGTGTATGGGTGCATAGTGCTAGGTGCATATGGTATGGTGACATGTGTGCATGGTGATATATGCATATGGTATGGCAACATGTGTGCATGGTGATATATGCATATGGTATGGTAACATGTGTGCATGGTGATATATGCACATGGTAAGGTGACATGTATGCATGATGATATGTGCACATGGTATAGCAACATGTATATATGATGGCATAATGAAACATGTATGAGTACTAATGCATTGGTGGATTTGGCACGTGACATGGCTGCCTTGATGTAATATGCATGACTGAAAAGTGAGACATGATTGATATGTATGCATTATATGTTGCCTTGATTGCTCTATCTAATGCATTGAGTAGCATAATGGATCTTAAAATTGCTGAGTGGTTGTACTCACCCCTTTGGGGACTAACATTTCAGATTAGAGAAATGCCTCTCCCTCCAAGTCTCGCGTGGCACTTTCTACGGCATTCCCTCGGATGTGGAGGTAGAATGCATGGAGCACATTTGCGTCACCATCCCCAAGTTGGTGTTTCTGCGGGTGCGGGTGCTGGTGATGTACGATGTGGGTCTGGCTGGGGGCCCCGTCATCTAGGAGTTCCTGTCCGTCCATGTCCGACGTGACGGGGTGATGCTAGGGATGTTGCCGCCGCCACCGCCCGATGCACCTAGCTGGGTGTGATGACTCGCAGGAGGAGAGGGAGTTGACACTTTTTGGGGAGGGAGCCGACACTTGTAGATGGAAGGTCTTACACGTTTCGATATAGAGGGTCGATGATCTCTTTTGAGATGTAGCCAAGTATAGTGAAAAGTCTTGGTTTCCTTTTTTGGTTAATACCGACCCAAGATGTCCATCCTGAAAAAATGTAAATAAAAGTGGTTCGGCTTTATGTTTTTCTTTCAATGTGTAGTTGGTGTGCATTGTATCTTCGCTAAGAGAATGGAGGGATGGTGAGACTCGTCTCTAACTTTCGTTTGAGCTACGCTAAACTCCTTAATATATATATATATATATATGCCTGCAAACCTCAATCCTTCTTCACAACTCCCTTTTTATCAACGACAAGTAACTAGTATTGCAATAGGTAGAGCGTTTGGTATCTGTGGCGACCTCACTGGGTTTGGGGGTGCCACAAGAGCATTTGTTGGCGCTCAAATTAGCTTACTGAGCTTTAGAAGCCAGAGAGAGTAAAACAGGCCTAGTACATGGGAATTCATAGAGAGCGGGCTAGAATGCCAATAGTTGACAAATAGAGGTCTTGAACCATGCAACAAGGGCCTTGCCAAAACTGGCGAGATAAGAATAAAAGCAATTACGGGAGTCAGTACCAGTGGAAATATCGGCAAGGTAGGACAGTTATCGATAAGGAGCTAAAGCTTCCAGAACATTGTAGATATCGAAATGTTAACTACTAAAAGGTAGTTACCTGTGGGCTACCACTATAAATAGCCGAAGAGGCATCGACGATCTTTGGCCAAATTGACAATCGATCATTCAGTTTTCAATTGTTAACTTTCCTTTATCACACTTTTTCATTCAATCGTATCTTTACTTTTCTCCTATTTTCCTGCACTTTACTTTTTATCGATAGTTCAAATTGGTTGCTTCCTTTCCGGAGCGACACAAGACCCGTTGTAAACAATAAAACCAAAGCTCGCCTCTTCGGTGAAAGATTTTGTCAAGAGAACTTTCCTCAACGAACAAGTACATATGAAACCTTCGAGTATTCCACATCCATGCCTTCATTCATCAATTTCATTCCATAATAGATATATTCGGCAAATCTAGACGAGGACGTAGGGATCTCTTCATTAGTATACATATATTCCAACTGATTTTCAGAACAATTAGTTCCATAACATGGAAACTCTGCAACAACTTAGAAGGAAGTTTACTATTGAAACTATTATTGAAAAGGTCCATAATATGCAAATTGTTGAAGTAAAACTGGCTTTAACACGTTTCAATTAGACCATGGAACTTATTAGATTTCAAGATAATAGCTTTCAGCTTGGTCAATTCGAATAACTATAAAGGGAACCCATCGATAATTTGATTGTAACCAGGGTTCAAATACTCTAATTCACCAAAGATCTTGGGTAGGCCCTTTCAATCGATTCTTTATGAGGTCAATCATCTTCAATGCACAACTTTTTGGGTAAGCATGAGGACTCATGCCCTCAAGTTTATTTTTTCCAAGATTCAAAATTGTCAAAGAATCAATATTTCCCAGACATGAAGGAATTTTGCCATTTAGACTATTGTTGGCCAAATCAAGAATGACAAGAGATCTTAGTATACAAATTGAATGAATTTCTCCGAAGAGGATGTTGTTGGAGATATTGTAATAAGTTGTTGATGGAGGTGGAGTAAGGAGTTATGTTTTGAGCCGATTAGAACTAATGTCAAGATAGGTCAACTTGGGTAGTGACAGATTGATAAGATTGTTCCCTAAGCCAATTAGAAAATTGTAAGAAAGATCCCCATGCCACAAGGATTCTTTGCTACCATTGCCCATCTAATTAGGAATGCTCCCTTTGATTTTATTTTTGGACAGATCTACCCACTTTAATCCGCATAGGTAGCCTAAAACCTTGGGGAACTCATGTAAATTGCATGATTCGAAAGTTAACTAGAAAATTTTTGGAAGAGTGGCATTCATCTTGGTTTTGCTAACAAAAAATATGTTGTTGTAATCCAAAAATAATGTCCGCAAGTTCTTGAGTTTGTGTAAATCCACGGTTTTACTCAAATTATTCCCACTATGATTCAGATGTTTGAGATTCTTGAGTTCTCATAATGACTTTGGGATTTCACCTTGCAAATTGTGAAATAAAGGTTGAGCTCAACCAACTGCATAAGTATTCTGAATTGAAGATGGAATTGGACCACTTAGCCGAACATTTGCCAAATGTAAAGAAACAAGGATGGTTAGTTTGGCTACTAATTTAATCTAAACCTTTTTTTTTTTTGGTTAAAGAACCGTGCATAGTGGAACTATTACTAAAAGGGTACAGATTGGTGAGTTTTGACAAGTTGACAAGCCTATGCCAAATATCCCTTGTGAAATTATTGAAAGAGAGATCTAGATATGACAATTGGGTAAGATTAGCAAAGGAAGCGGGGATTTGAACATGAACTTTATTAAATGATATATCTAGATAAGCAAGCTAAGAAAGATTATTCAGTGAAGTGGGAAGTGAACCCGAAAAGTAGCAATCCTAAATTGATAATTCATTCAAGAAAATGCTAATCCAAATAGGTATTTCTCCTGAAAAATTCGTGCCCTAAAGAAACAATGATTTCAAGCAATTACCCCAATGTTGTTATGGAATAAAACCAGGACGGTTATCATTGCCACTGATATCAAGGACTTCTAGGTTTGGTAATTGAAAAATCCTTACTAGAAATTCACCATACGAAAGAGAATATGCAAGTTTAAGCGACTTCAAAGAGTAGGAGAAGTTTGCAAGCACGTGAGAGAATGATGGTGGCATGCTTATAGAAGAGAGATCAAGTTCTTTAAGCAAAGTTAAGTTTTAAACAAAGTCGTCCACATTGGGCATCTCAAGATCCCACCCACTAGACAAATCAAGAGAAATCAATCTAGTGAGCCATGAGATATCTGATGGGACTTTCCTTGAAAAATATGAGCCATAGAGATTAAGGTAGTGTAACCTGAAAAAATTGCCAAAGCTGTATAGGATTGAGGAAAAGTCGAAGTCATTGGAAGCGAGATTGAGCAATTTCAATGTGGAGTAGGCGAAAAGGCTAGTGTTAAAAGATAAAGTACCAACGAGACAATTATGGCTAAGGTTGAGGCCTATCATGTGACTAGTGGCCTCATCACGCTTCACACCATTCCATGAGCAACAATCTCCATGTCCATCTAGTGACCATGATCCAACCTTCAGATAAACACAATTATAAATTGCTCTATTGGTTCTAAAACTTTGCTTGAATTCCATTGAGGTTGAGCTTTAATGCCGATGGCATAATGGCTCAGCAAGCAAAGTATGAATCATCACGAGAAAGACAATCCATGTACAAAACATGTAGAATATCTAGGGTGCCATATTTTCTCTTTTGTTTTTCTGCTTTTTGATAGAGTTTGTTTTAGTGGAAAAACTTTCACAGGCAGCAATAAACAATTCGATCATTGCACTTTCATGCTGCTTTGGCCATTGATGCAATAGACACATCTGAAATGACACTTGGGTTTGATTGAAGAAAGAGTCGATCTAAGAAATGGAAAAAAAACCTATAGACTGGTGTATACACAGCCAAAGTCTTATGATGTGGATTGTTTGGAAATTATGATTCTAGAAGTATGTTGACCACTATGAGTAGAATTTTTTTGGTGCAAATGACTCATTCAGAACATTAGTTAAATATAAAGGTCAATTTTCCATCCCTCGTATGGTTTGAAGATGTCGAACAGATGTACCTTCCTGATAGCGTGTTAATTAACACATTTTCGATCCAAATTCTGCCTTGCTCTTTTGTATTTCTTTATTTTTTATTTTTCAGTGGCTAGGGTGCCACCAAACATAACATTTCATTCTCCTAAATCCAAATGAGAAACTTCTTCATGAGATAAATTGATGATTAAGGATAACAAGCTATCCCCTTGATATTGTCTTGTCGATCATTAAAATTCCTTATTGACTTTCATATTTATCTTCTTGGTCTTTACTAGCTTCCCCAAACTAGATTTTGGAATAAGCGTATGTCCTAAATTAGATTCTCTACGACAGTCAAGACTACTCGGCGCATAATCACAACAAGCACTAGTATGTGTATCTTGCCCGTATATATGTTGCCTTATATGACTCTATGACATGATTTTCTAGGGGAGAAAAAGCAGTTAGAAGGATAGAATATCGAACAGGAAGATGGCATCTCCTCAATAGCCCATGGAAACATGAGTTGACATGAAGCAAACATAGATAAGAATCTTAATTAATTTGTATCCACTTTCAATTCAAACTAGACATACATCATTACATAACTAATCAGTGTCACATATATGACTACATGCACAATTCTTGATCAATCGGTGGTTTCCTGATCTTTTCCATGTTGTTACTTTTCTCTTGGAGTAGCACAAGAATTCCTATCCAGAAACAACTGAAAAATCCAGATATTTGGGCATAAATAAAGGAACCTTCAATTGGTCTAGCCACTTGACTCCCTGACGGCTCTATATTCCCATAACTTCTTGTAAATGAATCAACAATCAACACGAGAAACCATATTGCTAAAGTGATAATTAAAATCGATCATACTATTTGTGTTTGTCTTGCCATAGATATTTTGCAATTTCAATATATTCCCTAAGTATCCCTGTTTTTTTTTTCCCTAAAGTAATGTTAAAAGTCATAAGCAAATAGGCATTAATTTTTCAAAAGAGAAAAAAATGGTCACACATCCACTAGGGGCAAATGAGGTCACATTTTTATGCATGTCGTGAATAATCGTTCATGTTATGTCAAAATTGCGTAGTCAATGCTCTTCAATAGCTTCTCATGTTTTTTAAAGTAAAGACCAAACTTGAGAGGCCAGCCAACGGCCGCACATTCACGTTGGCGTGCAAGAGTCATTCTCCATTCCTAACCCTTGAATCATGAGAAAAAAGAAATTGTAATCATCGATTAATAATATTTTCAAATTTTATAAAAAAAAATACGATACATTAGCTTCTCATTTCCCATATATTTATTCCACAGTCTAAAATACTTTTTCGAAGTCATTTCAAACTTAGCTTCCCTGGTCTAAAATACTTTTCCACGGTCATTTCAAACTTGGCTTCCCCAGCATTCTATATATATACCTCCTATACTAGAGAAAGATAAACCCAAAAAAAAAAAAAAAAAAAAAAAAAATCTGAATCTCCCGATCATGGACGCAAGAGCATCTTTTTACCTCCTCCTGCCTTTCCTAGTCCTCCTCGCAAGTAAGCACATTGTCATCATAATCTATCTATTTTCAACTATTACAAATTTCTACATTAACATTACCTTCTTCCGAAACTAGAAAATAAGATCCTAAGTCTAGAAAATAAGATCCTAAGTTTAATTTTTTGTTTTTTGGGATTCGGAAGTTAAAGTCCTGTGTTCAAATTTCCATCTTTGTTATGGAGATTCCCGCGCTGATAAACCCCAGGAGGAAAAATAATTAATCCGCGTACATCAATTTTATGGCTTGCATGCATGCTTGCAGGAGGAGCCGGCGCAGCCACACTCACCTTCACCAGCAAGTGCCCCTACACAGTCTGGCCCGGGACGCTTACCGGCGGGGGTGGCGGGCAGCTATCCTCAACCGGGTTCGAGCTCACCACAGGTGCAACCTTCTCGATCAATGATGTCCCGGACACGTGGACCAGCGGTCGGGTGTGGGGCCGAACGGGCTGCGCCACTGATGCCTCCGGCAAATTCGTATGCGCCACCGCCGACTGTGGGTCTGGCCAGGTGAGCTGCAATGGTGCAGGGGCGATCCCGCCGGCCTCCTTGGCGGAGTTCACTCTCAAGGCACCGGGCTCTGGCGAGAACAGCATCTACGACGTCAGCCTCGTGGACGGCTTCAACCTGCCCCCCTCTCTATAACCCCACAGGGCAGCGGCAGTGGGTGCACCACGACCAGCTGCGCAGCCAACATCAACTCCGTGTGCCCGTCAGAGCTGGCGGTGAAGGGGTCGGACGGGAGCATCGTGGCGTGCAAGAGCGCGTGCCTGGCGTTAAACCAGCCGCAGTACTGCTGCACTGGGGCGTACGGGACGCCAGCGACGTGCCCGCCGACGAACTACTCGAAGATTTTCAAGGACCAGTGCCCTCAAGCTTACAGCTACGCTTACGACGACACCAGCAGCACTTTTAATTGCACGGGTGGGGCTAGTTACCTCATCACATTCTGTCCGTGATATATTCTCTCTTCTTCTGAACTTGGATGGACCATTTTCCTCTCCGAGGTGAAAATAAGAGGTCCATGGGTTGTCTCGGTTGGCCTAAAGCTATTTGTACCCTCGTCACTGGATCGAGGGATCATGCGAGTAGTTTCATTTTCCACTAGGAAAATTACATGTAATCTGCCGAGAGAATAATGGATTATACAAAATAAACAATGTATTCGATAGAATATTTAAATATGAAATCACATTTTTATTTAAGAGCTTAAACTTTTAGAATAGCTGGCAGTGATCCCATTAAATCTCATATGGAATTAGAACTGAAAACTCTTAAATTCAAATTTTTTAAGGTCTCATTTGCCTTCCCATTTAAATATGTCATCCGCTTAATACTATGGCAAAAAAATACCAAACTAAGCATGATGGGGGATGATAGAATATTTAAATATTAAACAACGCCTTTATTTAATAGTTTAAGGTTTTAGAACAGTCAGTAGCGATTCTACCTCTATAATGTTATAGTAATTATTGTAAGAGGACGAAGCATATTCTTTGACTTAACTTTAATGCTTAATCATCGATTCGAATTGATTAGTAAGTGATTGATATGAGGGCGAACATATATTGAAAGTGAATCCAATTGTGTCTTTGGAATCACCGTCATTCTTTGACTCCACTTTCATGCCTGCTTGTCAATTCTAATTGATTCGGGTGGGTCCATAGAGGAAAGAGATTCGAAAAATCGTACTAAAGTTTAATCAGATTTCGGGATTTCTTTTTCCCTTTATTCCCTTTGCTCCTAAGAGAATCTTCTTCCCTAAGAGACAACTTTAGTTCTCATACCTAATATTTACTTAAGTACCAATGTAGCTGTCAACATATAATTTTTTTTGTGTTTATCAAGAATACCATATAAATTTGAAGAACCCAGCAAAAAGATTTAGTTGCCCGTAATTGATTCGGCTGGAACCAGAAAAAGGGCATACCATATATAATTCAACTCAAGCACTCTATATATATTCCATCATCTAAGATGCATTCACAAGTCTTTTCAACTTTGTTTACCCAGCGTCTTTCGTATATCACCTCGAATATAAGAGACAACGACGAGCAAGACAAATCTCAAGCTTTTGATCATGGACGCAAGATAATCTTATATTATCTAGAGGCAAAATTCTATTTTGACTTTGATATGTTCTTTTAGTAACAAGACAAGTACTCATTTAAAATTAACATGAAATACACTAACAAAGTCACCATTAAGATGAAACATTCTATGTATGTATATATGTCTTGCCGTAGATGTTGTGCAATTTTAATATGCCTAAGCCGCCCTGCATTTTTTAATTAATGTTAAGAGTTATAAGGGAATAGTCACTTTTTTTTTCCAAAAGGGGGAAAAATTTCACACATCAACAAGTTATGAATTAGGTCGCAATTCGACCAATAAAAAAAAAAAAATTGATCGCATTGACACGCATGTTGTGATTGATGGTTCATGTAGAGTCATAATTACAGAATTGGTCCTCATAAAAGATATCTCATATATATATATATATATATATATATATATATGTATATTTTTATTTTATTTTATTTTATTTTTACGTAAGGACCAAACTTGAGAGACCCGTGAGAAGACTTTTTTTATCTTTTAGATTGATGAATGAGAAGTTTACCGCAATATACATAGTCTTGGAATCACAAAATTAAAAGATAATAGTTATCAATTGAAAATATTTTTAGATTTCTCCAAATTTATAATGACAAATATATGTCATTATGACAAATTATGAGTGAGCATAAATCTCTTAAGAACTATATAAGTGCCGACAAATGGTGAGCACATCACGGGCGGAAATATGGCGCGATGGCATTGCTATCTCCTTTGACTTTTCTATGATCTGCGTGCTCTAATAACGAACACAAGAATAAAAATAATAAGACAAATAAAGGACAGTATCACGTCATTGTCATTAGCGTATATGCTTTATACTTGGGTCATTTTGATCTTGGTGTTTCATACCTACATTGTTGGCCTCGACCTTAGTAGCATAACTTTTTTTCTGGTTAAGGTGGGAAGACGAGAAATGTGAGGATAAAATTCCAAAGTCTAGCTTTTTTTTTTTTTTTGGTTTCAATCACAGCTTCTACTGCCTAAGAAAGTACTTATGAATTCTTGAGTTTTAGTGTCAATGATCTACCTCCAATCAGATCAAAGAGGCAAATGTATAATGTGCACGACTCAAGATATCACCCAATACAAACAACCAAAAATCTAAATATCTTGGGTAAAAATAACAGGCACCTTCTATTGGTCTAGCCCCTTGACTCCTAAATAGATCAACGTTCCCGTAACTTCTTATAAAATGAATCAACAATCAACACGGGAAACTTTACTGATAAAGTGATGATTAAGATCAATCATACTATTTGTGTATGTCTTGCCATAGATGTTTTACAATTTCAACATATTGCTTAATTATCCCGGCTTTTGTTTTTTTATACCTAAAGTAATGTTAAAATTTATAAGCAAATAGGCATTACTTTTCAAAAGGGAAAAAAAGGGTCACACATCAAGGGACAAATTAGGTCGTAGTCTCATACATGCCGTGATTAATGGTTGTGCAGTCACAATTGCGTAGACGGCCTTCTTAAATGGCGTCTCATATTTTTCCATAAAAAGTCCAAATTTGAGAGGCCACCAAAAAAAAAAATCTTTTGCCCGTCTTTCACGTGGACGAACTAGTCATTCTCCATTCCTAGGAGTATTCCTACCTCTTGAATCACAAAAACAAAAGATGGTAATCATCCACTGAAAACATTTTCACATTTCCCATGGGAACTATAGAAGTTTTGACAGAAGGTGAACACGACAAAGTAGATTAAAAAGACGCCCACTATCATTTGCAGACCTAAGTATTTATGCAAAGGAAATTACAATAAACAATATTAAAATGACATGAAATGGATCCTTTGCCTATGCATCAACATGAACTACCAAGTTATCCACTAAATTACCGCAACCTCTTCCAAGATCAAAGCCTACTCCGAAACCACCAGCAACGATCAATACATGTAAACCCCAATTCACCCATTCAATTAAAATTCAATCCAACTGATAGCCTTAGGAAATGAATCACACGCCAATATATTTCCATAAATCATGAAACTCAACGTCGAAATATCTCCATCAATGCCCTTCAATTTCCTGTCTAAACCGAGACCCTCGATAAATTCCAGCATGCATTGCCTGCAATTATCATGACAAATGACCTTTAAACACGCTCGAAAGGCTCTGAGGTGAATAGTACCTTAACCTGCAGCTGAAAGTATAAACAAACCAAGACAAACGCACTCAAAGTCACAGTCAAATTGCATTTTCCAGCAATGTCCAACATTCAAAATTGACAAATTACACATGCCGATAAATTATGAACGTGCAGTAACTTGATAGAGATGATCAATCTCACATTGGCACTGCGTTATGGGCAATTTATAGAACAACCGAACTGATGCACAACCGTTCCAATTCCCACCTAATTAATAACATCCAGCAACATTCAGAATTGATTCAGGGGAAATAAAGACCGAAATTCGTGATTATTCGGTGACAAATTGACATTAAAAATTGACGCTTTATCTTCCTGCAAGCATATATGAGTTCACATAATCGTATCAACAAAAAATTGACTGGCACCCGGATTTCGCCAATGATTTCAAATTATATTTTTCAAAGGAGATTATGATACATATTAGAGACATAATAATGTCGATATCTCGGGCCCAGCAATTAAAATTTTGAAAAACGAAGCATCGAGAGCCGGTCAACTTTAGCAGTCCAGTTTGACGTCTGCAGTAAGGCTCAATTGAATTTTCGGCCCGAACCGAGCCCGGTGAGCATAATTTCACGACATGCCAGCTACCTGGGCCTGGTATAGAATCTCAGAAATATTCAGGCGAGTTCCGGCCCGAAGGCCCTGTTCGGCCCGGCCACGAAGTCAACACCCTCCTCATCTCACTTGGACACGTCGCCTTACAATTTCTCTCTCCTCTCTCTCCTCTCTGACATATTCATCTCCAGCTCGTGCCCTCGCCGGCCACCACTTCCCCCACCTTCAACCTCCGGCCACTGCATCACCGTCCAACCTCCCTCCACTCTCCAGCTACTGTAACCTCCAGCATCTCTGGTTTCCATCTTCATTTTTTCCTCCTCCATTCTGTCTTCCGATTGTCGCTGTAACCGGTCACTACATCGAGCCTCAGCTCCACGATCATACTCTGTTCGTCTCCGTTCTCGGTCGCTACTGTCACTGCCTTCGATTCTCGCTCACTCTCTCTTCATCGCTTCCAATTCTCCGTGTCGCCGCTTCAGAGGCCTCCTCTTTCCAATCCACTCGTCAATCACGTCCAGTCACTGCCCTTATTCAAGTTTAAACTCTGGTACTCTGTTTTCATGAGGTAGAGACCAAGAGCCTTCGCCTCTGCCGGAGTGAAAACCGGTTGCGTCCGAGGCTATCTTGATGAACTCAAGCGCGCTGTGTTGCCTTTACATTGATATGGCCAGATGTCTGTAATCGCCAATTGCGAAAGGACAGAGGATTTCATTTCAAGCATCAGCTCGTCGTCAGTCGTGGGCCAAAGCGCGAGTTCCCTGAAGCTTAACTCGATCAAGCGTGCATTTTTACGTGTGTACGGTAGTTTTAAATGTGCCTTCATAAGTTGTGCATGCTAGCCTTGTTCGGCTTTGCGGCTTGTGCATTGCATCTCAGGAGCTAGAGGAGCAAAATTGCGAAGCTTTCTTCTCAACTCTCTAGATGTTGCTGTGAAAAGGTGAGCCGATTCGATTTCACTTTTGCTTTTCGAAAGGATTTCACTGTCTTTGCAACTTTCTGATGGGATCTTAATATCTTTAGAGTAGCCCGGAGCCGGTTTTGAGTGCTTGAATAGACAAGACTGCATCTGATCTGTGGGTGTTTTCTTCGACTATTAACGCTGTGATTGTCAAATTTTACTTGATGGACATTTGATGTGTTCTGTTTAGTTTTTTGCTGTACTGGAACAATGTACCAAGCAACTTATTTATGGTGTCCTGCCCTGAGATTGGGAGAAGTTTACATGCTTGTTCATTTGAGTATTTCCATGCTTGAGATTGTGGAGCGATCACTGAATCTCGCAGGTCAATTCTCTTCGTTCTCCCCTGTTTTCTAATTACAGAAACAATTCTACGAAACCCCCTCGCTTTATCAAATGGCTCCTCAATGTTCACCGGAATCTGCTGTATGTATTGCTCCAGTTCAATTCCTGATTCTCTCTTTCTGGAATTTGTTCTCAAAATTCGCTTGATCATTGATGAGAAGAATAGGTGGTTCTTACACTACTCCAAGAGAATGGGAAAAAGATGGAACAGATTGAGAAGGCAATGAACAATAAGGAGTTGTACATGTAGTCATATACTCTTGTAATACTTATCAATAATGTAGTCTTTTCTGTATTTAGTTTGTACTAGAAAGAAAAAAGATAGAGCATACAATATTCCTCTTATTATAATATCCTTTGTTCGAATATAATAGGAAGAACAGGAGCGAGTCGTGCATGCACTCAGTGAAGACACAAGATCAAGGCCAAACAATCCTCATTCAAAGTAGAACTGATTCTGACTTTCATGTTAACGTGATAAGCAGCGAACACCTCAAACCACGGATTCAATTTATCTTCGATATCACATGCTTAATGGCCTTCCTAAAATTGTCACAAATGTATGCAATCGGTATGAGCAAAGAGTGTATAACATGAATCACTCGAGACCAAACTCAAATTTAGGAATCAAGTCAATAGTTGAAGTATACACTAGCAACCGGTTTTCACTCCAGCGGAGGCGAAGGGTCTCAGTCTTTGCCTCACGAAAACAGAGTGCCAGAGTTTACCTTGAGTAAGGGCAATGACTGGACGTGATTGATGAGTGGATCGGAATGAGTAGGCCTCTGAAGCGGAGACGCTGAGAATTGAAACCAGTGAAGAGAGAGGGAACAAGAATCAAAGGCAGTGACAGTAGTGACAAAGAACAGAGATGAACGGAGTATGATTATGGAGGCCTCTGAAGTGGCAACACCGAGAATTGAAACCATTGAAGAGAGAGTGAATGAGAATGTAAGGCAGTGACAGTAATGACCGAGGACAAAGATGGAGTATGATTGCTGATGTACCGTGACCGGTTACAAGTTATGACAACAATTGGCAAGAGAAAATGGAGGAGGAAAAAGATGAAGATAGAAACCAGCGAGCTGGAGAGTGGAGGTAGGTTGGACGGTGATGTAGTGGCCGGAGGTTGAAGGCGAGGGATGTGGTGGCTGGCGAAGAGAGAAATTCCAAGGCGAGATGTCCAAGTGAGATGAGGAGGGTGTTGACTTCGTGGGCCGGGCCGAACCGGGCCTTCGGGCCTGAACTTGCCTGAATATTTCTTAGATTCTATACCAGGCCCAGGTGGTTGGCGTACTGTGAAATTATGCTACTGGGCTCGGCTCCGGCCGAAAAGTCAATTGGACCTTACCGCAGGAGTCAAACTGGACTGCTAAAGTTGACCGGCTCTCGATCCTCCGTTTTTCAAAATTTTGATTGTTGGGCCCGACATATCAATCTCATAATATATGTATATTAATCTTCTTCGAAAAAAGTAATTTGAAATCATTGGCGAAAATAGGGTGCTGGTCAATTTGTTGTTGATTTGATCATTTGAACTCATTTACACTTACAGGAAGATGCGGCATCGATTTTCATGTCAATTTATCACCAAATAATCACCAATTTTGGTCTTGAATGCCACTGAATCAATTATGAATGTTGCTGGATGTTATTAATTAGGCGTGAATTGAAATGGTTTCGGCTTACTTCGGTGTTTCTCTCGATTGTCCATAACGTAGTGCCAATGTGAGATAGAATATTATCAAGTTACCACACGTTCACAGTTCATTGGCTGGATGTTGCTGGAGGCTGCAATTTGAGTGTGGCTTCGGAGCATTTGGCTTAATTTGTTTGTCCTTTCATTTTCCCGTTATCAGGACTCAACATATTATTAATTTCATAGCCTTTCGAGTGTGTTTAAAGGTCATTTGTCATGACAATTTCAAGCAACGAATGCTGGAAATTACTGAGGGTCTCGGTTTAGGCATGAAACTGATGGGCATTGATGGAGATAATTCGAGGTTGAATCTCATGATTCATATCAATGCATTGGCATGCGATACATTTCTAAGGCTTTTGCTTGGATTGAATTCCATTTGAATGGATGAATTGTGGGTTTACATGTGTTGAACGTTGTTGGTCGCTTCGGTTTAGGCATAGGCAAATGATCCATTTCATGTCATTTCAATGTTATTTAGTGTAATTTCCTTTGCATAAATAGTTAGGTCCGCATATGATGGTGGACGTCTTTAGTTTACTGAGTTTTAGGATGGTGATAAAACATGAATCCTTTTAGTAAATAGGTCTCGTTTAAGTCTCATTACAATTGTGGCATCTTAGCTTACGGTGGCTCATGTTCCGGGGCTTATTAACAAGATCATCTATATTTTTTAGCCAACATCTTATAGGGTTTATTTTCTCGTACTTTACTTTAGTACTATTTTGCTTTCAAGTGTTGATTTCATTCTTGATTTGGTGCGTTAGAAATCATATAGTAATTCAGATTTGATCATAATCATATACAATGATCAATTTCGTTAATTTTATCTCGAAAGCTTACTTCAATCTAAACAACTGGTTTCATCCAACTAATTGTGTTTACTCCAATAAGAATACCATGAATGGTGGCATTAAAGAGAATTCCAAGTTGCAATTAGTATAGGCTTGGAAGAGCCTGTAATAAGCTATGCATAATCTTTTTCAATAGTAACCGTTTGTGCTCACTTAATACTTCATTGGCTTTTTCTCGAGGAAGGTCGCGACAGATGCTATTCCAAGTAACTTGCCATCACGTGCTAAAATGTTATTGTCATTATACAATGGGAGTGAAGAACGGGAATGAAATTTTCTCATGTTGATGATAATTTTCGATGTGATAATGGACGACGAAGGTTTAGAAAGGAATAAAAGAAAGATGACTACCTATTCACTGAAGATAAAAAAAAATTCTCCCCCTTTCTTGGGTAAATAACATAATTACATTAAACAAAATAAGTCAAGTCTCATGGCGTGAAGTATATGTACTCCCAGCAGAGTCTAATACAAAAGTCTTTAATAACATCTGGAACAGAAAAATAAATGACAAACCGCACGTGTCGTCCTTTGCATGTTGGGCAAAACAATCCGTGTAAAAGACTGACATTATTGGCTAATTCTAATCTAAGGCCATCTCTTAGCGTGATGTATTTATCACGATACGTTCACCGTTTGTCGGAGCTTCTACAGCTCCTGAGAGATTTATGTTCGCTTGTAATTTGTCCTAAGCATGGATATTTTGTCATTATAAATCCGGAGATGACATATAAAATTTAAAAATACCTATAATCGATAATTACGATGTATACTACTAGAAACTTCTTACTTGTCAATTTTCAAGATGGGCAAAAGTCTTCTCACGCGTCTCTCAAGTTTGGTTCCTGTGTGGAAAAAAGCATGAGATGTTACTTATGAGCACCAACTATGAAATTACGATTGCACATGAACGGTCAATCACGGCATGTAAATTTGTACCTTGTTGATATATGACTATCTTTTCCCCTTTGAAAAAAAAAAAAGGCCTGTTTCCTTGTAACTCTGAACATTACTTAAATAAATAAATAAAAGCATGGAGGCTTAAGCAATATGCTGAAATTGCACGGCATCTACGGTAAAACATGCATACATAATCTGTTCTATCACTTTGTCAGTACCCAATTTTTCATGTTCATTGTATATTCAGTTATAACAACCAATGAAAATAGTGATCCATTCAAAAGTCAAGCGGTTAGACCAAGTACGCTTGTTATTTACCCCAAAATATCTAAATTTTTTGCTTGTTTGCATCAAGCGATATCTCAAGTTAGATTTCACATCAAAATTGAATTTATCATTTATTAAGATGCACGTATGAGTGAGTTGTAGTAGATAAATCCAACATTGAAAAATTGATATGATGTAAAATAGTTAATATATAATGATTGGCCCATAACTCATTGACTTAAGCTTTTGAGTGAAAGTGGATATTAACAGGCTCGGATTTGGGTTCTCCCTTGACAATCTCCCCAAGTGAAGGTATCGGATTTCTGCTGCACACTCCCAACAAATGGTATCGGAGCCAGGTTGCGAGTTCTAGATAGGTGGACATTATGGTGTAGCAATGCGGGCCTAAAGTTGATGCGAAAAGATGCCTGAATTAAGAGAGAACAGACCTAACATTGAGCTCACATATGAGGGAGAAATTGTTAGGATACACGTGTGAATGAGTTGTGTTAGAGAAATCCCACATCGGAAAATTGATGTGGTGTAGAGTAATTTATATATCTTAATTGACCCATAACTCATTAACTTAAGTTTTTGAGTGAAGATGGATTTAATTGAATATATTAACAGGCTCGGACTTGAGCTCTCTCTTGGCATCTCCTTATCTCAGCATTTCATACATGCTTCGCTAATCCACGCGCTAATGAGAGCTCGGCCTTGAAATGATTTAAGAGGAGTCTCTCGGAATCAATCAAGCATATTCTTCTTGCGTTTATCCTAAACTCATGTCATGCTCGTCGTTGGGTGGAAATGGAGATTAGTGCTCAAGTGACGAATTCAGCGGTTGCATCGTTGGCCTAGACCTCGGTAGCATTTATCTCTCTAGTACCACTAGTCTTTTTAATCTACTTTGTTGTGCTCACCATTCTGTTGGAACTTCTATAACTCCCATGGGATTTATGCTTATACGTAATTAATGGTAATCACGTATATTGTATCATTATTTTTATATAAAGCGAGATAATGATATATAAAATCTGAAATATTTTCAGAGGATGATTACCATCTTTTGTTTTTGTGATTCAAGGGCTAGGAATACTCCTCGGAATAGAGAATGACTCCCGTTCGTCCGCGTGAAAGACGGGCAAAAGACTTTTCGGTGGCCAAATTTGGACTTTTTATGAGAGGGCCGACTACGCAATTATGACTGTGCGTGAACCATTAATCACGACATGTATCATAATGCCACCTAATTTGTCTCTTGACGTGTGACCATACACAAATAGTGTGATTGAAAAGCCAAGAGACTTAAGCAATATGTTGAATTGTAAAATATCTATGGCGAGGCATACACAAATAGTGTGATTGATCTTAATCATCACTTTATTAGTAAGGTTTCCCATGTTGGTTGTTGATTCATTTATATGAAGCTATGGGAACGTTGAGCTTTTTAGGAGTCGAGCAGCTAGACCAATAAAGGTGTTTGTTATTTTTACCTAAGATATTTAGATTTTTTCGGTTGTTTGTATTAGGCGATATCTCGAGTTGTGTACATAATGCATTTGCCTCTTTGATCTGATTGGAGGTAGGTCATTGACACTAAAACTGCATAATTCATTAGTACTTTCTCAGGCGTTAGAACTTGTGATTGAAAAAAACAAAATGATTTTGGAATTTCATCCTCACATTTCTCGTCTTCCCCACCTTAACTGATTTCTCTTTACACCAGGCTAGATTAAAAACCAGAAGAAGTTATGCTACTAAGGTCGAGGGCGACAACGTGTGTACGAAACACCGAGATCAAAACGACCCAAGTATAAAAGCTTATACACTAATGAAAATGGCGTGATATTGTCCTTTATTTGTTTTTGTATTTTTATTTTCGTGGTCGTTATTAAAGCACGTAGGTCATAGCACAGCCAAGTCAATATCATGTCACCTTCATTAGTGTTCATGCTTCATACTTGGATCATCTTTTATCTTGGTGTTCTATACATGCTTTGCTAATTAGGAAATAAATGACTTCAAGTTTTAAGTTGTAGTGACTACTTGTATTGATACTAAAGAACATATCAAAGTCAAAATAGAATTTTGCTGCTAGACAATATAAGATTATCTTGCATCCATGATTGAAAGCTTGAGATTTGTTTTGTTAGCTATTGTCTCTCATATTTGAGGAGATACATGAAGGATGCCGGGAAGCTAAGTTGAAATTAATCGTGAATGTATCTTAGATGATGGATATGTATATATATAGAGAGTGCTTGAGTTGAATTATATAGGGTATGCCTTTTTCCTGGTTCTAGCCGAATCATTAACGGGCAACTAAATCTTTTTGTTGGGTTCTTCAAATGTATATGGCATTCTTGATAAACACGGAAAAATTTCTATGGTAACGGCTATTATGGTACTTAAGTAAATATTAGGAATGAGAACTAAAGTTTTCTCTTAGGGAGAAGATTCTCTTAGGAGCAAAGGGAAAAAAGGAAAAGAAAATTCCTCAAATCCGATTGACTTTGAGTGTGATTTTTCGAATCTCTTTCCTTTATGAACTTACCAGAATCAATTCGAATTGAGAAGTAAGCATGAAAGTTGAGTTAAAGAATGATGGTAATTCCAAAGACACAATTGGATTCGCTTTTGATTTATGCTTTGTCCTTGTATCAATCACTTACTAATCAATTCAAATAGAAAAGCAAGCATGAAAGTTAAGTGAAAGATTATGCTTTAGGCACGTGTAAATAATTTAATATAGGATTACAGAGGTAAAATTAATGCCAACTGTCTAAAGAGCTTAAACTTTTAGATAAGAGCCTGGTTTAATATTTGAATATTCTATCACTCTCTCTCACATTTAATCTGATATTTATTTACCTAGAACTAAGCAGTGGACATATTTAATTGGGAAAACAAATAAGGCCTAAAAAATTTTGAACTCAGGAGTTCTAGTTTTGATACTATATGAGATTTGGCGAAATTACTGCTAACTGCTATAAAAGTTTATGCTCTTAGATGAAAACGTGATTTAATATTTAAATATACTGTTGAATACATTGCATATTTTGTATAATCCATTATTCTCTCGGCAGATTACATTTAATTTTCCTAGTGGAAAATGAAACTACTTGCATGATCGCTCAATCCAGAGACGAGGATACAAATAGTTTTTAGGCCAACCGAGACAACCTGTGGACCTCATATTTTCACCTTGTCTGGGAAAATGGTCCATTCAAGTTCGTAAGAAGAGGGAGTATGTCACGGACAGAATGTAATGAGGTAACTAGCCCCACCCGCGCAACTAAAAGTGCTGCTCTTGTCGTCGTAAGCATAGCTGTAAGCTTGAGGGCACTGGTCCTTGAAAATCTTCGAGTAGTTCGTCGGCGGGCACGTCTCTGGCTTCCCATACGCCCCAGTGCAGCAGTACTGCGGCTGGTTTAACGCCAGGCACGCGCTCTTGCACGCCACGATGCTCCCGTCCGACCCCTTCACCGCCAGCTCTGACGGGCACACGGAGTTGACGTTGCCTGCGCAGCTGGTCGTGCTGCACCCACTGCCGCTACCCTGTGGGGTTGCAGAGAGGGGCAGGTTGAAGCCGTCCACGAGGCTGATGTCGTAGATGTCGTTCTCGCCAGAGCCCGGTGCCTTGAGTGAACTCCGCCAAGGAGGCCGGCGGGATCGCCCCTGCACCATTGCAGCTCACCTGGCCAGACCCACAGTCAGCGGTGGCGCATACGAATTTGCCGGAGGCATCAGTGGTGCAGCCTGTTCGGCCCCACACCCGGCCGCTGGACCACGTGTCCGGGACGTCATTTGTAATATATGGGCTCTTTAATAAAAGAAAAGAAAAAGAAAGGGTTGAAAAGTCAAAAAAAGAAGGCTGAGGGAGAGATGTGGAACCTTCGGTTGAGTTTAAAAAGAGAGAAAGAGGGAGAGAAAGAGAAGAGATCGGCAGAAGCAGGGGAAAACGCAAAACAGGGGAGAAGAGAGAAAGAAAAGAAAAAAAAAAGGAAAAAGGGAAAAATTTTGGCGCGCTCGTGATCCGAACACCTCATCAAGCCGACTCAAGTGTGTTTTGCAGCGCCGGTAAGGAATCGAAGCTTTTAATCACATACTTCAAGTAATCGCCGCATTTAGGGCTCGAAATTCGTTTCTTGGATATTTGTGTGGCGAAGCCCGATTTTTTAGTCGTTAAGCCGTATATATTTATAGAAATGGTACTTTGGGATGTTGTGAAGCTATAGCATCTTACGGATCGTGATTTGAGCTTGTGGTTTGTCCGGAACGGAATTTTGAAGTTGGGGACGCAATCTGGTACTGTAGCGGCAGTAGCTTCGAGCCTCTTTTTTTGTCGTTTTCGGTTCCGTTTTGGGGCAGCTGAGTTGGGATTGTTGTTGTACGTTAAAAGAGCTTTCTAAAGACTGCAAGATGGCTTGAAACGGAAATTTGTGGAGGGAGTTATGGCGTGACGAAGTTGGCGCATGGACCGCGTTTAGCTGAAATTGTTGGGTTTATGCTTTTTGTGTGCTTTTGTGGCGCGTAGGTGTCGTTTTATCGACTAATAGGCCTAGTTTAGGCGAGTCGTTGTAAGAATATTCCTTTTTACTCGGCCTTTTGATATTGTTTTTCCGTTAATTGTTAGGAATCCGAGTGCGTGGTTCGAGTGAGCGTCGTATTTGATTTTTGGCTTTTCCCCGGTGAGTGACACTATTTCTTCTTTGTATTTTAAACTCATGTTTTGAAAAACATGGTGAATTATATACTTTATGAGTTGATAAAATGCATCTTTTGTTGCATAAAACAGGATCGAGTTATTACTGCCACTTCGTTATTTGAAAGACTGAGTTATATTTCGAATTCAATTCGAATGGTTGTTGAAAATGGTTTGTGAAATTCTTTATGAAAGGATCTTGAAATGGTTTGGAGAATGTTTTGATATTTATATATATCAAATCTTGAGTTATGATATGACTTTCTTTCTGACGTTGGATTACTGGATATTGTGATTTGTGATTGGTGCTCAATGTCTCTGTGAACCCTGAGGGGTGTGTGGGTATGCGCATACTTAATCTAGGATATCCTTATGGGCCGAGCCACCGGCTAATAATAGGTGGAGACCTTGCCAAGGGGGGAATCTTGGTCGTCTCGTCACGGGCGTTACGCGTGACCATGGTTAGACATTTGAGCATGAATTGGTCAATGGAGTAGACCATTGACGTGTGATTTGAGTTTAGTCGATGGAATGGACCATCGATGTGATTTGATGAGATTAATCAATGGAATAGACCATTGATACGTGTTTTATGAGATTGACTAATGGACTCGACCATTGGTACTTTCGGTATTTGAGTTATGTTTGTGTTTTTAAAATGTGCATAGTGATTTCTCGATCCGCTTAGAAGAAATGTGTTACTCACTGAGCCGTGGTAGCTCACTCCTCTCATCTACTTGCTTTTCAGGTTCTTCAGCGAGTCGTAAGTAGGTGTGAGCGTTCGTTCGGGGAGGACTTTTGTGGTGGAAATTTTTGGGTATGACTTGTGCATAGTTAAAAGGTTTATGTTTTGATTTTTTTTTTGTGGATTATAGATATACTCTGATATTGTAACCAAATACAATTTTTGTTATAAATATATATATATATATATATATATATATATATATATATGGATGTATATATATTGTTTTTGGGTTGAATTTTGGTTATGTTGAGGCTGCGTCCTTTGGAAAAGGACGGCCGTGTCATGCCCCTTTTCTTGTGAATCGGGGTGTGACATTTGTTGGTATCAGAGCTTAGGTTTTGATTTGTTTGGGCAGATATGGGACGATGTGAGATTGTGTGATAGATTTTTTTTTACGCGTTAGCCTTTTAGATACTAAGTTGTAGCTCCGTTCTTGGATTCAGGTGGTCATGGGTGACTCGGAGACACTTGCTTCGTTTCGTAGAAATAGTAAAGGCAAGCAAGTTGTCGCTCCTGGTGCTAGAGACACGCCTCAAGCTTCTCGAGGTGCGTCTTTGAGGAGGAGACGGGAGGATCGGCGTGATGGAAGTCCGGATTCACATGAAGTCGGGGAAGTTAACCAACGGTCGTTTCCCCGACCGACTTTGAGCAAGCCATGATTCATTGGTATCGTCAAGCAAAGGAATTAAGTGGAGATGGAGCAACCGGCTCATATACCTTTGCCCAATTCGAGAGGCGAAACCACCCACTTATGATGGGAAAGCTGATCCTCTTGCAGTGAGCAAGTGGACTAGAAAGATCGAGGGATCTTTGAAGCGAAGCGTTCCCGAAGACAAGAAGGTTAGCTTTGCTTCCCGATACTTAGAAGGCGAGCGAGCATTGGTGGGAGGGAATGAGGCCAGCTCTTGGAGATAGGGGTGGTGCTATAGCTTGGGAGGACTTTAAGCAGGCTTTCAATGCCCAATTCTTCCCAAAGTGTCATTTCGAGACAAAAATGAAGAGTGATTTTATCCACATATCTCAAGGTGACTCCACGGTTTTGGAGTATGCAGTCCGCTTTAATCGATGAGTAGATTTGCTGAGCAATATGTGTCTAATGAGCAAGATAAAGCTGATCACTTTCGAGGGGCTCCGGTATGACATTGGTTCTCGCACTCACACCTCTAGCATTGACATCTTATAGAGATGTGTTGGAACGAGCGATCGAGTGGAACAAAAGATTTTGGAGCGAGATGTGCAAGGTGTACCTCAAAGATAAGAAGTTGAGATTCACTGACTATCAGGATAGCGGCGCCGGTGGCAGCGGAAAGAGGAAAGCTTTTAATCAGCCAGGAAAGCCTAGAATTCCAGGCCCTTGTACTACTTGTGGGAGACGACATAGCGGTCCTTGTTACCGCAAGAGAGGAGCATGTTTCACTTGTGGAAAAATGGGACATATGGCACGTGAGTGTCCAACACAGAAGAATGCCCCTGGAGATAGTAGAGTATGTTTTGTATGTGGACAACCTGGACATCGAGCCTATACTTGTTCTATGAGGAAGACCGGGCCTCCAGTTGATAGGCTACAAGAAGACCAACAAAGGCAAAGGATGACTGGGAAAGTTTATACGATGACAGGAGAGGATGCGGCGGCTTCTAATGCAGTTGTTGCAGGTAATATTTTTATTGCCTCACAACCTGCTTATGCATTGTTTGATCCCGGTGCCACGCATTCCTTTACTTCCATTGACTTTGCAAAGAAACTTGATGTATTGCCTGAGCTTCTAAAATATGAATTGCGTATTGATACTCCCACCGGTGATTTCTTGATTGCTGATCGTGTTTTCAAGAATTGTTTGTTGCGAATTGATGATGTACCATTGCCCGTGGATTTGGTGGAGTTAGATATGCGAGATTTCGATGTTATTCTAGGGATGGATTGGTTATCAAAATATCATGCCACTTGTTGATTGTTATTCAAAGAAAGTTATTTTTCGACCTCCAAATCAACCCGAATTCTCTTTTTCGGGAAGTTATGAAGGCACTTTTCCAAGGTTAATTTCAGCTATGCAAGCAAGAAAGCTTTTGAGAAAGGGTTGTTGTGGTTATTTGGCTTGTGTAAAAGACGCAAGTAAGGAGCCGGTAAAGCTAGAAAATGTTCATGTTGTCGAGAAATTTCCTGATGTATTTCCTGAAGATTTACCTGGCTTGCCTCCTGATAGAGAAATAGAGTTTTGTATCGATTTAATGCCTGGTACAACACCCATCTCTAAGACCCCATATCGGATGGCACCTTCTGAATTGAGTGAATTGAAAACACAACTGCAAGAGCTTTTGGATAAGGGTTTTATCGGGCCTAGTGTATCGCCTTGGGGAGCTCTGTTCTATTTGTGAAGAAGAAAGACGGTAGTATGCGACTTTGCATAGATTATCGAGAACTTAACAATGTGACGATCAAAAATAAATATCCTTTACCTCGGATTGATGATTTATTTGATCAACTTCAAGGGGCTCAGATATTTTCTAAGATTGACCTTCGTTCTGGGTATCATCAGTTGAAGATAAAAGTTAACGATGTGCCAAAGACTGCTTTCAGAACAAGGTATGGGCATTATGAATTTCTTGTCATGCCTTTTGGGTTAACGAATGCACCTGCGGCTTTTATGGATTTGATGAATAGGGTATTCAGGCAATTTCTTGACAGATTTATTGTGGTATTCATTGATGATATTTTGGTGTATTCGAGGAGTTTGGAAGAACATGAACAGCACTTGAGAGTTGTTTTACAAACTTTGCGTGAAAAGAAGTTGTATGCTAAATTTAGTAAGTGTGCCTTCGGCTTGATCATATAGAATTCTTGGGTCATGTAATATCAAAGGATGGTATCTCAGTTGATCCAAAGAAAGTTGAAGCAGTTGTTCAATGGAATCGCCCTACCAATGTCACAGAGGTAAGAAGTTTTCTTGGGTTAGCAGGTTATTACAGGCGATTTATAGAAGGGTTTTCTAAAATTGCCAGTCCACTTACTCGCCTAACTCAGAAGAGAGTTAAATTTGTATGGTCAGATCAATGTGAATGCAGTTTCCAAGAGTTGAAGAGGCGATTGGTGTCAGCTCCTATATTAACTTTGCCTTCAGGAACTAGTGGCTTTACAATTTATTGTGATGCATCTAAGGGAGGTTTAGGTTGTGTTCTTATGCAGGACGGTAAAGTTGTGGCTTATGCCTCTAGACAGTTGAAGGCTCACGAGAAGAACTATCCTACTCATGATCTGGAGTTGGCGGCGGTTGTGTTTGCCTTAAAAATATGGCGGCATTACTTGTATGGTGAAAAATGTGAAGTCTTTACCGATCACAAGAGTTTGAAATATATTTTTACTCAAAAAGAACTTAACATGAGGCAGAGGAGATGGCTAGAACTTCTGAAGGATTATGACTTATCCATCAATTACCATCCGGGTAAAGCTAACGTGGTAGCCGATGCCTTGAGTCGCAAATCTTCTGGAAATATGGCAGCATTGCTCACTTCTCAAAAGCCTATTCTTGAGGATATGAGAAAGCTAGACCTAGAGGTTTTGGTCCATCGGCTTGGTGCTCGATTAGCTAATCTTCGAGTACAACCAACATTGATTGACAGAATCAAGGCTAAACAAAATGAAGATCCTCAATTGGAAAAGAACAGAGAAGGTGTAGAAGCTGGGAAACAAGATGACTTTAGTATCCACGTAGATGGGTCATTGAGGTTTCGTGGTCGATTATGTGTTCCCGATGATTCAGAATTGAAAAAGGAGATATTACAAGAAGCTCATAGCACTAGATTCTCAATTCATCCAGGGAGCACCAAGATGTACAGGGATTTGAGAGGAAATTTTTGGTGGATCAATATGAAGAAGGATATTGTGAAATTTGTTGACCAATGTCTAATTTGCCAGCAAGTGAAAATTGAGCATCAGAAACCAGGTGGCCAGTTGCACCCACTTGAAGTACCTAAATGGAAGTGGGAGCATATTACCATGGATTTCATCGTCGGCTTACCGAGGACGCCTAGTGGTAAGAATGCCATATGGGTGATTGTTGATCGATTGACTAAATCTGCACACTTCTTGTCATATCGATTCGGTCTTTCACTTGAAGACATGGCGAAGCGATACGTTAATGAGATAGTGAGACTTCATGGAGTTCCAGTGAGTATTGTTTCTGATAGAGATCCCAGGTTTGTGTCCAACTTTTGGAAGAGTTTACAAGGGGCATTAGGTACTCAACTCAACTTTAGCACAGACTTTTCACCCACGACGGATGGTCAATCGGAGAGAACTATTCAAACGTTAGAGGATATGCTGCGATCTTGCGTTATTGACTTTGGTGGTTCGTGGGACGAACATTTACACTTGGCAGAGTTTTCTTATAATAATAACTATCATTCCAGTATTAAAATGGCTCCTTTTGAAGCTTTGTATGGGTGTAAGTGTAGGACTCCTGTTTTTTGGGATGATGTTGGTGAGAAAATATTAACCGGCCCTGAATACATACAACAATCAGAAGAGAAAATCAGACTCATTCAAGAGCGTTTGAAAACAGCACAAAGCCGTCAGAAAAGTTATGCGAACCTTAAGAGGCGCAAAGTAGAATTTAATGTAGGAGACCATGTATTCTTGAAGGTTTCTCCTATGAAAGGCATCATGAGATTTGGCATGCGTGGTAAATTAAGCCCAAGGTACGTGGGACCATTTTTGATATTAGACAAAATTGATGAAGTTGCTTATAAACTGGCTCTACCACCAGCATTATCTGGAGTCCATAATGTGTTTCACGTGTCCTTATTACGGAAATATGTGCCAAGTCCTGATCACGTTCTGGATTTTACACCGTTAAATTTGAGAGAAAACTTATCATACGAAGAGCAGCCCGTTCGCATTATCGATAAGAAGGATCAGGTGTTGCGACGACGCACTATTCCTTATGTGAAGATCCAGTGGAAAAATCACACGGAGAGAGAGGCCACATGGGAACTCGAGGAAGAGGCAAGGCGCAAATACCCTCACTTGTTTCATGATTGACGTACCTGTAAATTTCGAGGACGAAATTTTTTAAGGAGGGGAGAATGTAATATATGGGCTCTTTAATAAAAAAAAAAGAAAAAGAAAGGGTTGAAAAGTCAAAAAAGAAGGCTGAGGGAGAGATGTGGAACCTTCGGTTGAGTTTAAAAAGAGAGAAAGAGGGAGAGAAAGAGAAGAGATCGGCGAAAAAAACAGGGGAAAACGCAAAAAACAGGGAGAAGAGAGAAAGAAAAGAAAAAAAAAAGGAAAAAGGGAAAAATTTTGGCGCGCTCGTGATCCGAACACCTCATCAAGCCGACTCAAGTGTGTTTTGCAGCGCCGGTAAGGAATCGAAGCTTTTAATCACATACTTCAAGTAATCGCCGCATTTAGGGCTCGAAATTCGGATTTCTTGGATATTTGTGTGGCGAAGCCCGATTTTTTAGTCGTTAAGCCGTATATATTTATAGAAATGGTACTTTGGGATGTTGTGAAGCTATAGCATCTTACGGATCGTGATTTGAGCTTGTGGTTTGTCCGGAACGGAATTTTGAAGTTGGGGACGCAATCTGGTACTGTAGCGGCAGTAGCTTCGAGCCTCTTTTTTTTTTTGTCGTTTTTCGGTTCCGTTTTGGGGCAGCTGAGTTGGGATTGTTGTTGTACGTTAAAAGAGCTTTCTAAAGACTGCAAGATGGCTTGAAACGGAAATTTGTGGAGGGAGTTATGGCGTGACGAAGTTGGCGCATGGACCGCGTTTAGCTGAAATTGTTGGGTTTATGCTTTTTGTGTGCTTTTGTGGCGCGTAGGTGTCGTTTTTATCGACTAATAGGCCTAGTTTAGGCGAGTCGTTGTAAGAATATTCCTTTTTACTCGGCCTTTTGATATTGTTTTTCCGTTAATTGTTAGGAATCCGAGTGCGTGGTTCGAGTGAGCGTCGTATTTGATTTTTGGCTTTTCCCCGGTGAGTGACACTATTTCTTCTTTGTATTTTAAACTCATGTTTTGAAAAACATGGTGAATTATATACTTTATGAGTTGATAAAATGCATCTTTTGTTGCATAAAACAGGATCGAGTTATTACTGCCACTTCGTTATTTGAAAGACTGAGTTATATTTCGAATTCAATTCGAATGGTTGTTGAAAATGGTTTGTGAAATTCTTTATGAAAGGATCTTGAAATGGTTTGGAGAATGTTTTGATATTTATATATATCAAATCTTGAGTTATGATATGACTTTCTTTCTGACGTTGGATTACTGGATATTGTGATTTGTGATTGGTGCTCAATGTCTCGTGAACCCCGAGGGGTGTGTGGGTATGCGCATACTTAATCTAGGATATCCTTGTGGGCCGAGCCACCGGCTAATAATAGGTGGAGACCTTGCCAAGGGGGAATCTTGGTCGTCTCGTCACGGGCGTTACGCGTGACCATGGTTAGACATTTGAGCATGAATTGGTCAATGGAGTAGACCATTGACGTGTGATTTGAGTTTAGTCGATGGAATGGACCATCGATGTGATTTGATGAGATTAATCAATGGAATAGACCATTGATACGTGTTTTATGAGATTGACTAATGGACTCGACCATTGGTACTTTCGGTATTTGAGTTATGTTTGTGTTTTTAAAATGTGCATAGTGATTTCTCGATCCGCTTAGAAGAAATGTGTTACTCACTGAGCCGTGGTAGCTCACTCCTCTCATCTACTTGCTTTTCAGGTTCTTCAGCGAGTCGTAAGTAGGCGTGAGCGTTCGTTCGGGGAGGACTTTTGTGGTGGAAATTTTTGGGTATGACTTGTGCATAGTTAAAAGGTTTATGTTTTGATTTTTTTTTTTTGTGGATTATAGATATACTCTGATATTGTAACCAAATACAATTTTTGTTATAAATATATATATATATGGATGTATATATATTGTTTTTGGGTTGAATTTTGGTTATGTTGAGGCTGCGTCCTTTGGAAAAAGGACGGCCGTGTCATGCCCCTTTTTCTTGTGAATCGGGGTGTGACATCATTGATCGAGAAGGTTGCACCTGTGGCAAGCTCGAACCCAGTTGAGGATAGCTGCCCGCCGCCCCCGCCGGTGAGTGTCCCGGGCCGACCGTGTAGGGGCAGTTGTTGGTGAAGGTGAGTGTGGCTGCGCCGGCTCCTCCCGCAAGCATGCATGCAAGCCATAAAATTGATGTACGCGGATTAATTATTTTTCCTCCTGGGGTTTATCAGCGCGGGAATCTCCGTAACAAAGATGGAAATTTGAGCACAGGACTTTAACTTCCGAATCCCGAAAAACAAAAAATTACACTTAGGATCTTATTTCTAGTTTCGGAAGAAGGTAATGTTAATGTAGAAATTTGTAATAGTTGAAAATAGATAGATTATGATGACAATGTGCTTACTTGCGAGGAGGACCAGGAAAGGCAGGAGGAGGAAAAAATATGCTCTTGCGTCCATGATCGAGAGCTTTAGATTTTTCTTCCGTTTATCGTTTCTCTAGTGTAAGAGGTATATATAGAATGCCGGGGAAGCTAACTTGAAATGACTTTGGAAAGTATTTAAGACAGTGGAATAAATATACGGAAAATGAGAAGCTAATCTATCGTAATATTATATAAAATTTGAAAATATTTTTAATTGATGATTACAATATTTTTTTTTTCTTGTGATTCAAGGGCTAGGAATGGAGAACGACTCTTTTCACGCCAACGTGAAAGTGGGGGCAAAGGACCGTTGGCTGGCCTCTCAAGTTTGGACTTTTCTTAGAAAAAAAACATGAGAAGCTATTGAAGAGTATTGACTACGCAATTTTGACATAGCATGGATGATTATTCACGACATGCATAAAAACCTGACCTCATTTGTCCCTTGTGGATGTGTGACCATTTTTTTCTCTTTTGAAAAATTTATGCCTATATTTGCTTATAACTTTTGACATTACTTTAGGGGAAAAAACATGCAGACTTAGGCAATATATTGAGATTGCAAATTATCTATGGCAAGACAAACACAAATAATATGATCAATCTTAATCATCACTTTAGCAGTATGGTTTCTCTATTAGAGGTAAAAATTATATACGGAAAAAATAGGATCAAAAGTAAATAAAGCTCTAGCAATTGTTTGTAGGAAATTCACGGAAATTCAGCAAAATTATGGGTATACTCTACTAACTCAATCTCCTTGCGTACTGATGGTGTATTCTAAATTAGAGGATTTGCAGTAGATCTTGTGATTACCCTTTAGAAATGAACAATCATTCATTTTATATACCGTCTCCCATCAAAGCGATTATCAAATGAGCGATTGTGTGATCATAGTATATATATAACATTCTCCCACTTGATTCCAATATTTTCATCATACGGATTATCCGACCAAATCCACTAAAACTTTATGCTTTAAAGAAAATAAACAAAACGCATGAATCATGGCGACATGTTCTCTAAGAACGAGTAATATTTTCCACGTATCACAATGCATCTTATTTCTTTAATGCCGGCCTATATGTGACAATGCATCTTAATGAATAAACCCTATATTTATTCCAAAACCAATGATAAATGTTATTCTCATAAACAACAAAATGTGTATATCAAAAATTGAGAATCAACATTACAATAGAATAAGAGTTTCATACAACAAAAATCATCCATATGACAACAAATCACATGATGGGACTTATTCTCATACTAGTTACATGATCCATATACTTCATTGGTGGCATGCCTTTAGTTAAAGGATCGGCTATCATCAATTTAGTACTAATATGTTATATAATCATTTTATTCTCCTTAATACGTTTCTTTAAGGCTAAATACTTGATATCGATATGCTTACTCTGACTGCCACTTTTGGCATTTTTAGCCATAAAAACTGTAGCTAAATTGTCACAATATATTCTTAACGGCTTAGAAATAGAACAAACAATTCTAAGCCTAAAAATGAAACTCTTCAACCATACACCATGTGAGGTAACCTCAAAATAATAAACGAACTCAGCCTCCATAATGGAAGTAGCAGTCAAAGTCTACTTTGCACTCCTCCATGATACAACTCTACCAGCTAACATAAAAATATATCTAGATGTTAATTTTTAAGAATCAACACAACTCGCAAAGTCCACGTCAAAATAAACGATTACTTCTAGGTTGTCAATCCACCTATACATAAGAATGTAGCTTTTGGTACCTTGAAGGTATCTCATCACTTTCTTTACAGCTCTCCAGTGGTCCATACTTGAATTATTTTGATATCTTCCCAACATTCTCATAGTAAAGGCAATGTCAGGTTGAGTACAAACCTGAGCATACATCAAGCTTTCAACAGCAGAAACATTTGGAATGTTATTCATTTGTTCCCTTTCTAGATCATTTTTTGAGCACTGGTTCAAATTAAACATGCCACCCTTCACAAGGGTGCTATACTTGGTGAACAATCTTTCATCCAAAGTCTCTCTAGAACCTTATTGATATAAATTTCTTGAGATAGTCCCAGAATTTCTCGAGGTCTATCTTTATAGATCTTAATGCTAGTGACATAAGATGATTCACCCATATCCTTAATGTCAAAACTCTTAGAAATAAATTATTTCACCTCATGTAGCAGCCCCCTATCATTGGTCTCAAGTAGAATATCATCCACATATAACACAAGGAAATAATTTTTGCTCTCACTAACCTTCTGATATATACATCCATGACATTCTCTACAAAACTAAATGAAGAGATGACCTCATGAAATCTTAAGTATCATTGCCAGGATGCTTGTTTCAAATCATATATAGAATTCTTAAGCTTGCACACCAAATGCTCACCTTTACTAGAGGAGAATCTTTTAGGTTGTTTCATGTAAACCTCCTCCTCTAGTTTCTCATTAAAGAACGTCATTTTCACGTCCATTTGATGTAATTCCATATCAAAATAGACAACCAATGCCAAAACAATACGAAGAGAATTTTTCTTAGAAACAGGAGAAAATGTTTCCATATAATCTATTCCTTTCTTATGAGTGAATCCTTTAGCAATAAATCTAGCTTTATATCTTTCAATGTTGCCCAATGAATCCTTCTTAGTTTTCAAGACCCATTTACAACCAATGGTCTTTGTACCGTCAAGCAACTTAACCAAATCCCAGATTTCGTTAGTAAGAATTTCTCATGATTTACAAGTAAAGAAATCATAAAGGTACAAATGAAGATAATCTCCATAAATCAATTCATAATTATTGTACAACCTATGTCTCAAATAGAAAATAGGTTGGTTGTAGCATTCTAGAGCCACAACTATGACAAGCAATGTAAATGGGTTATAGCAAAATCAATGTGGTGGATTACTGCAAACGGTACATCTAGTAAAAGAGAGAAAACGTGATATTTCACATTTCCCATTCCGAAAAGTATAGTGTTTTTTACTCTTTTGCTATCTTCATGAAACATCAACATGAATCACAAAGCTGTAGAAAAGAAGAGTTTTGACTATTTTGCTGCTTTCGTGGACTTTTGACATGAATCAGAGAGCCATAAAGGAGTTGTGAAGCTTCATTAGAGATACAAACGAGAAAGAGACGAAGAGAATTTAGGAAAATCCATTTCAAGTTCAAATTTATTCATTCTTCTATTTCAATTTTATTTACTTATATTTTTAATTATTTTTCCTCTCTTTTTATTCTTTTATATCCCATTCCATCATTCTTTAATAAATATTTTATTAAAAAAATAAACTATATAATAAATATAGATACTAAATATGTGTGTGTGTGTGTGTGTGTGTGTGTGTGTGTGTGTGTGTACAAATAAAAAGAATTTTGAACTTATAAATACAGGATATGATATATTTTATTATATTCCGACTTTAATCCTGACTATGAAACATAGTCTTAGGTCATTTCTATACTATTTCAAAATAAAACTTCCAGTCACCATCTATTCTTCGCTAATTTATGAAAGCACGAACTAGATTATTATCCAGACAAAACTGTCTTTCCTTGTTAAGAAGAAAACTCTAACCTACATCAATATATAGCTCCATTGGAGGGGAACCACAAAAACATAGTTACACATTTAAAAACCACCATATTAAAAAGGGACAAATAGCGTGCCACACACTTGAAAAAAATTGAATAAGACCTAGCTCTAATACCATATTAGAATATTCAAACAAAAAAAGTTTAATTTAAAGGAGAAAAGTTGTCTAAAGAGTCCTAAACCTATTGCTTGGCGTCAATTCAATCCTAAACCTTTCAATTGTACTAATATAGTCCTAAACCTTTCGATAAGTTGCCAATTCAATATTAAACCTATCAATTGCACTAATTTGATTTCAAACCTTTTGAGGATTTGTCAATTTAATCATAAAACTTTTTAACGAATTAATAATGTAATTTTTCTGATAATTTTAAATTGGAAATCACTGATGTGATGGTCCATTCAGCATCTATTGTCCAATGTGACGTGGTGCATTGACGTTGATAAATTTTCACAATTTTTAATTTTTTTTTTCAATTTTTTAATTAATTTATTAAATTTATTTTTTTCCTTCGCAAGGTCGGCAAGGCAACTGGTCGAGGGTTACCAAGCCTTGCCAAACCTTGGGCAAGGATTGGGAAGTCCTCACCGATTGTGAGCGAGGGATGCCACCCTCATTGGATTTAAGCAAGGGCTTTGTGGCCCTTGCTCACCCTTGCTATGGTTGGCAAGACTTGGGTGAGTGTCTCGGCACCCTCGCCGACCAAAGCAAGGCTCACGAGCCCTCGCTAGATCCGACGGGGACCACAACCATTGCTTGTGATCGGCAAGGGCTTTGCAATCCTCGCCCTTGGGCCAGCAAGGGTTGCCAACCCTCGACCAATGGTTTGCAACCTCGCTTGCCATTGTGAAGGGAAAAAAAGAAGAAGAAAGAAAATAGAAAAGAAAAAAGAAAATTTAATAAAAATTTAATAATTCTTTTAAAATTAAAAATTTTTCCATGCTAGCGCCAACGGCACCATATACAATGGTTGACACTAAATGGATCTTCAGGTTGGCTATTTTCGACTAAGATTAGCTAGAAGGACTAGATTGGTAATTCATTAAATGGTTTAAGATTATATTCACAAATTTATAAAATGTTTAGGGCTAAATTAACAAAATTAAAAGGTTTATAATTAAATTGATAAATTGTCGAAAGGTTGAGGACTAAATTGGCATAATTAATAGGTTGAGGACTAAAATAACCACCATATAATAAGGTTAGTATTTTTTAATCAAGTCTTTCAGTTAAAGGGAGATTATAAGTATTTAAAAATCATATAAACCCCATAAATAAATGTTGTGGGATTGTTTCGCATCATATATATTTATCGTAACTTGTTTATAGCTTTAGGAAGGAAGTACCACGTGAACATTGATTCTCACTCATCGCTCAAAAGACCGACACTCGGCGTGGATGTAGTGGTTAGTAACGAAAAATAATATAATTAAGAGAAAAATAGGAGAAAGGATTTCAAGGGATTGAGTTATTGAGTTATTTGGATGCTCGTGAGAAAAATTAGAGGAAAAGAATGTATTATGGCACAAATGTTTCTTTTACTTATTTATAAATAGATGTAAAATAAGGGCCTAAGTGAGATAGAAGAATAATTGTGTTTATTAATAGATAAATACCTCCGAATCCTTTCGAATCCCTCCGAATCCTTTCGAATTGCTCCATATTTGGAGAGATTTGAATAGATTTAGAGAATATATATATATATATATAACCAAACCAATTCTTCCTAATCTCTCCTAATTCTTTTAATCTTTAACCTCCGTTTGTTTCCCTTCATCCAAACTCGATTATGCTATTAGTACCATTTTTTTTTGCCTCCTAATCCCCACTTACAAATACGTGTAATTGCTTGTTTGTTTGAATTTAATAGACTTTTTACACTCGCCTGCCAAAATTTAGATTTTAGTCAAATTTTAGAAGAATATGAACAGATTTATTTATGAGTTTAAATATTAGTATAAAGTGTTGTGAAAATATCATAAGTTTAAATTAGGTAAAAAAAAAACCTAAAATATGTCAGCTAGGAAAACGATTCATATAATATATAGCATTGGGTATGAGAGACTTTCGAGACACCCAACATCTGGTCTCATCAAATCATAGTCCCCCTCTTACAACGACCAAACGGTCGATTGCATCGGACGGCTTAAGGGGGGCTTCTAAAAAGTTAGTGTGATGGGACTCGAATCCATGTTGATGAGGTCAATTACATTGGATGTCTTGGAGGCTTCCTCAAAATATAAAGCACATGTTTGATACCATAGTTTAAATTAGGTAAAAAAAACCTAAAATATGTCAGCTAGGAAAACGATTCATTTAATATATAGCATTGGGTATGAGAGACTTTCGAGACACCCAATATCTGGTCTCATCAAATCACAGTCCCCCTCTTACAACGACCAAACGGTTGATTGCATCATACGGCTTAAGGGGGGCTTCTAAAAAGTTAGTGTGATGGGACTCGAATCCATGTTGATGAGGTCAATTACATCGGATGTCTTGGAGGCTTCCTCAAAATATAAAGCACATGTTTGATACCATAGTTTAAATTAGGTAAAAAAACCTAAAATATGTCAGCTAGGAAAACGATTCATTTAATATATAGCATTGGGTATGAGAGACTTTCAAGACACCTAACATCTGGTCTCATCAAATCACAGTCCCCCTCTTACAGCGACCAAACGGTCGATTGCATCGGATGGCTTAAGGGGGGCTTCTAAAAAGTTAGTGTGATGGGACTCGAATCCATGTTGATGAGGTCAATTACATCGGATGTCTTGGAGGCTTCCTCAAAATATAAAGCACATGTTTGATACCATAGTTTAAATTAGGTAAAAAAAACCTAAAATATGTCAGCTAGGAAAACGATTCATTTAATATATAGCATTGGGTATGAGAGACTTTCGAGACACCCAACATCTGGTCTCATCAAATCACAATCCCCCTCTTACAGCGACCAAACGGTCAATTACATCGGACGGCTTAAGGGGGGCTTCTAAAAAGTTAGTGTGATGGGACTCGAATCCATGTTGATGAGATCAATTACATCGGATGTCTTGGAGGCTTCCTCAAAATATAAAGCACATGTTTTATACCATAGTTTAAATTAGGTAAAAAAAACCTAAAATATGTCAGCTAGGAAAATGATTCATTTAATATATAGCATTGGGTATGAGAGACTTTCGAGACACCCAACATCTGGTCTCATCAAATCACAGTCCCCCTCTTACAGCGACCAAACGGTTGATTGCATCGGACGTCTTAAGGGGGGCTTCTAAAAAGTTAGTGTGATGGGACTCGAATCAATGATGATGAGATCAATTACATCGGATGCCTTGGAGGCTTCCTCAAAATATAAAGCACATGTTTGATACCATAGTTTAAATTAGGTAAAAAAAACCTAAAATATGTCAGCTAGGAAAACGATTCATTTAATATATAGCATTGGGTATGAGAGACTTTCGAGACACCCAACATCTGGTCTCATCAAATCACAGTCCCCCTCTTACAGCGACCAAACAGTCAATTGCATCGGACGTCTTAAGGGGGGCTTCTAAAAAGTTAGTGTGATGGGACTCGAATCCATGATGATGAGGTCAATTACATCGGATGCCTTGGAGGCTTCCTCAAAATATAAAGCACATGTTTGATACCATATATTTCTTGTAGAATCATCATATTATCTTTTTGTTTATAGAAAGAGCCACATTGCGACACGTTTATCACAAATCCAAAGTTATACCTGTGCGACACATTTATCTAAATTTATTTTTTTATGACATAAAAACTCCAAACTTGTACTTACATGACATATTTATCTCAAATTTTTGAGGTAAATGTGTTGCAAGGATATAAGTTTAGGGATTTAGATCACTAAAAAAAAACAAACAAACAAAAAAAATGAAGTACATGTGTCACATGAGTATAAGTTTGGAGTTTTTTATGTTACAAAAAAAATTTTTGGGGGTGACTGTGTCATAACTAGCATAATTTTGGATTTTTGGTTACTTTTTCTCTTTATTTTTATAACATCGCTAAACAAGTAGCAAATTTATGTAGACTAATAAACGGACACTATTGTTAGGATTCGCCGAACAATCACAAAAACAAATAAGGAGTAAAAGCAAGAAAGAGAATTTGAGATGCAATATTTTATCTTGGTTCACCTTTAAACTAAGATTACGTTTAGCTGAGGATTTTACTATAATTAGCATATCACACCCTTATGTTACATCCCTCAAATTACAAGAGAAAGATATGTACATATAGCCAAAATCCAAATTATCAATACAATATGAACTCAAATTATAAAAGTCCTTTAATGTCACAGGGATGTTATCTTTGCACAATTTATGGGAGTATGAACTACATGCCAACGACTATGGTGTGCGTGATAAAACAATATATTTTCTTCAAAATGCATTATTAAACGTGTTTTGAGAGCTTTATTTAATTGTGAGGGTTATTAAATATATGGCACTTCTTTAATTAAGGACAGGACAAGGGAAAATTCAAAAAAATGGGTCTAAAGTGAACTCATTTTGTCAAATAAGAGCCCGAAGTGGCTATGATTGTTTCAAATAGGGGCCTAAAGTGGTCTTGGTTATTTCAAATAATGGTCTAATCTCGCTGGTCGCCAGCTAGCTTAATATTTTAACTGGTCAAGGGCATTTTCATCCAATTACAATTGTAATTTTAAATTATTTTTATTATTTTCTTTTCTTTTTTTTCACTTTTTTATTTTTGGGCAAAGGCCAGTGGTTCAGGACTTAGTACTCTTCGTCGATCGTTGGCAAGGGTTGATGAGGGCTCAATCACCTTCATTAGCAACTGATAAGGGTTGATGAGGGCTCTGCCAACGTCGCCAGCTGCTTATAAAGGCGAGTAAGGGCCTTCTAGCCCTCGCTAGCCACTAGTGAGGCCATATTCACCAAATCTGGTGAAGGTCAGCCTTGCCTGGGACCAATGAGGGCTTGACGAGCCTTGTCAACCGCTCACGAGGACGAACTCACCCAGGGCAAGGGTCATCTTGCCTAGGCGAGGCCATCCCTCGTCGGTTGCTGGCGAGGCAACCTTGCCCAGATCTGGCAAGGACCGACCTTGTTGATAGCCATGAGAGTGGTCTCCCCCAAGGCGAGGGTTGCCTTGCCCAAGCAAGGCCATCCCTCACCAGTGGCCAGTGTGGGTTGCCAAGCCCTCGTTAGCCCTAAACAAGGCTAGCAAGGTTGGCATAGCCTTTGTCGATCCTTACTAGTGGCTAGCGAGGGTGGCCTTTGTTGGATTGGGTGAGGGTACCCCTTGCCCAACCCTTTTCGATATCGCTGGTGGCCAGCTAGCCACCGATGGTGATGAAGAAAGAAAAACAAAAAAAATAGGGGAAAAAAAAGAAGAAAAAAGGAAGTGTATAATAAATTCCCAGACAACACAGATATGGGATAGAAAAGCAAGATAAAATTTTCACATAACACTTTTTATAAACACACTGGGTTTATATACAAAAGTCTACCAAAAGATCGGCTTTAAAAAAGAAGCTGTCCTACAACCTATTAATCGAACACATTTGCCGATCCTTTGGACTCCACCTCCATAGGCTCTAGGGGCTTCGGATCCTCCACAACCCCATCAAGAGGGTTAGCTGCACCCTCGCCTAGAACAACGTTGACCGCAACGGTGGGGATATCAAAACCCTGAAGGGGACCTTTCCTATACCCATTAAGCCCATGGCGAAACCACACCTTGAATCGATGAGGTACCATCTGAAATAGGCTCTCATTGACCAAGATAGTGGTCACAACAAGCTCATGGATCCAGTGACTCCTAGACTCCACTCAGAAATCCCCCGAGGCTATTCAAAACGAACCGAATGGACCGCCATCTAAGGACTTGAAAAGGTTAAGCCCACGACGGGGTGAGACAATGTCTCAACAAGTTCACTCCCTAAACCCCGGCTAGGAAGAAAATACGTCTAGAGGTAGTCTAACCACACATCACATAAGACTCATCTCGCGTCAATTCCTTCCTGCACGTCAGTACAATTCATATCACAGATGCATATAATAAATGCACACATCAATTGGAACGTATCACTCAATCTCAATCAATTACAGGGGTCCTGATTATAGGGCCAAATCGTTATGACACGTCCCATTCCGTGTCACACAATTTTGTCCCATAATCTAGCGCGTCTATCTCAATCAATCACCCGTTCCAACTAACTACTACCCACACAGGCAATTTTATCCAACGCGCATCGGTCCTCTGGCATAGCCAGGCTTCGCCTCATCCCTTGTGCATGGCAACGTCCACCCGACACACATCAAAGATGGCATTCCCGAAAGAGCTTCGATTCGGCCTCTACTGCGATCCGACATCCATTGCTAGGGCATCTCATATAGGGGTATCGTCCACCTGATGCACATCGGGGACGGGTCCTCTTAACCATCACATGATCATTCAATTCTGGCCAAGAATATCGTGCATTGCACTCAAATGTCTTAATTAAGATAATGCACTTGGCCTAGTTTCTTCATATAAAAAACACCCAATGAAATAATTGTGTGTAGGTACATGGTCAGATCGAACTTTAAAAATTGATATATTTCCTTTTAAAATCTCACTATTTGATATAGTATTTAAAATCATTTTCGATGTCAAAACTCAACACCCGGTATTTTCTAATTAAATACAAAAATTTCATAATTTTGAAATCATAGCTCAAAATCACAATCATCAATCAATTTGCACAAATTAACATTCAATTACATAAACTAAGCACACCACTACAATCAAGCACGAAATTCGATCACTAGCTATCCTGGTTTCCGAAAAATATTAAATAATTAAATAAATAACAAAATTAATTAAATAAATACAAATTAAATCAATAAATACATACTTAGTCCTAATAATGCTAATCTAACCACCTATTGGACTAATTAAATTATTCTAACCATTCTAACTACAAGGCCACATATTAAACTAACTAACTACCATTTCTAACCACCTAATTAACTAATCTAACTAACCTAATTTAACTAAACAAGCTAACAATTATACTAATCACACTTAACTTAATCTAATCACCCCTTAAGCATCATTAACCTCCTAAGCGGTTTAGCACGTAAACTCGCCGATTTAGCGGGCCGATGAGTTCACGGCGACGGCAACACGGAGGCAAGCGAGACACAAGCCTGAAGCGACGCCAAAAGAGGTCTAGACGAGCTTGGAAAACAGCCCGTAAGTCTCAGCTTGGGCTAAGACTTGGCTTCTGCTTTGGGCCGAAGGAGGGTTGGTCGAGCGGTCGGACAGCGGGGGAAATGGCAAGGCAGGACGGCAACGGCTGCAGCAGGCGACAACAGTGGCTCCGATGGCTGGATAGACGGCTTGGACGATAGAGGCGGCTCGGGACAACTGCGACGCGGGCCTAGCTTCGTCGGACGTGGGCTTGGGACGGCGAAGACGGGCGGACAGGCGCGCGAGCGTGCGGGCTGGCACGTGGGAGCTTGGGCGGTGCTCGACTACTCGGATGGCAGGTGGAGGAGCAATCGACGGGCAAGGGGCTTTCAGTTGGCTTCCTTTGGTCTTTCTTGAGCTCAAACAACACAAAGATGGAGAGAAGCAAGCCAAGGGAAGAAGAAGAAGAGCTCAACTAAAGGGGGACCCAAAATGCCTCAAAAGTCTTTGCAAAATATCCCAAATACTCATCACACATGCCCCATCATGTCTAGCCCTATCCTCTTCCCAATTTCCTCACTCAAACTTCTCTTAGAAGCCTCCCAAGTGTGTTGAAAAGTTGCAGACCACCAAGGCTACAAATTTGCAACATTTCTCCTCCAAATTCAACTCAAATCTTCTCCAATTAGGCTCAAATCAAAGGCTAAAATGTCAAGGAGAATGCCCACACTCAATTCAACATTTTTCCTTGCCAATTAGTCCAACATGAACGCCAAAAATGCAACCAAAAGCAGTCCTCTAATTTTCCCAGTCCAAAATAACCCAACTTTGAATTTTCGCCAAAAACTCGGGTTTGCAAAAAAATCTTCAGAGGACAAGTCAACGTTCCTAAAATAAATCGTAACATGACAGAACTTTCAATTTCTGAAATTGGGTTCAATTTCGCGGTTAATTTCAATCAGGTGCGATTTTAGTGTGATCTAGACTACGAGGTAGTTTTTAGGAATTTTTAGCGCATTTGACCCGTGGTCAATTATTTTCGAGCCACATTATACATCTTCGATTCATTGGCAACTCAAGGTTGTTGTGAAAATCTCGAGGTTTCAAATATGGGCACAAGATATAAAAATGACCAAAAAATCAGTTTAGTGCTGTTCGACGAGAATTTTGCAATTAGGTAGAATCGCCCATACTTTAATCACATGCCTCTGCCGAACCGACCTATTTCCGATCTCTGATTGATTTTGACAGTGCTGTATTGACCCTTGTAGATTAGCACCGTCGAGCAGTCGATTTCTGATCGAATTCTCAAGTCTATTGCATTAAAATTCTTAATGGCTCCACCAGATAGACTAGTTATCTCATGAGTAATCAGCTCAGAGAAAAAAACTATAGGTGCGTCAATGAAAAGCCCAACTCATTCAATCGAAAACAGAATAAAAAATCAGGATGTCACATAAATGACATCTCATATTTTTTCCACATAATGACCAAATTTGAGAGACCCGTTAGAAGACTTTTCTCCATCTTTTAGATTGATAAATAAGAAGTTTTACAATAGTATACATAGTCCCAAAATTACAAAATTAAAAGATCATAATTATCGATTGAAAATATTTTTAGCTTTATACATCATCTCCAAATTTATAATGACAAATATACATGATTATGACAAATCATGAGTGAGTATAAATCTCTCGAGAACTATGGAAGTTCCAACAAATGATGAACATATTGCGGCAGAAACACGGCGCTGTGGCCTCACCATTTCTGTCGGCTCTTCTATGACCTACATGTTCTAATAACGAACATGAAAATAAAAATAAAATAACAAATAAAGGACAATATAAAGTCACCATCATTAGTGTGTATGCTTTATACTTGGGTCATTTTTTTGATCTCGGTGTTTAATACATGCATTGTTGGCCTTGACAATAGTAGCATAACTTCCCCCTTTTTTTTTTTTATATTATCTAATCTGGTGTGAAGAGAAATCAATTAAGGTGGGGAAGACGAGAATGTGAGGATAAAATTCCAATAACTAGGTGTTTTTTTTTTTCACAACTTCTAATTTACTTATGAATTCTTCAGTTTCGGTATCAATGACCTAACTCCAATAAGATGAAAAAGGCAATTATACTCTGGATGCGAAATCGACTCAAGACATCGCATAATACAAACAACTGAAAAATCTAGATATCATGGGTAAAAATAACAGGCACCTTCAATTAGTCTAGCTGCTAGACTCTTTTATAGATGGACATTCCCATAGCTTTTTATGAATAAATCAACGATTGATGTGGGAAACCTTAACTGATGAAGTGATGATTAAGATCAATCATACTATTTATGTATGTCTTGCCATAGATGTTTTGCAATTTCAACATATTGCTTAAGTCTTCCTGCTTTTTCTTTTTCTATTTCCTAAAGCAATGTTAAAAGCTATAAGCAAATAGGCATTAGTTTTCAAAGGAAAAAAATGGTCACACATCCATGGGGAAAAATTAGATCGCATTCTCATGCATGCCGTGGATCATGTGCAGTCATAATTGCGTAGTTGGTCCTCTTAAATGGCATCTCATATTTTTTCCACAAAGAGAATAAATTTAGTAGGCCACCGAAAAGTCCTTCGTCCATCTTTCACGTTAACAGACAGAAGTCGTTCTCCATTCCTTCGGAGTTTTTGGAGTCCTTGAATCACGGAAAGGAAAGATGGTAACCCTCCATTATAAATATTTTCAGATTTTGTATATCATTACCTCATTTTATATAAAAATAATAATACAATATACATGATTACGATAAATTACACAAGCGCATAAATCCCTTGGGAACTATAGAAGTTCTAACAGAAGATGAACACGACAGAGTAAATTAATAAAAACTAGTGGTGCTAGAGAGACGGTTGCCATTGAGGCTTAGGCCAACAATGTGACTGTTGAATTCGTTCCACTCTATACCCTTCCACAAGCGCTATTATCCATTTCCACCGAGTGACAAGTGACAACCATGTTTAGGATAAAAGGAACGAGAATATGCTCGGCCGATCATGAGATTCCTCTTAAATTGTATTATGGCTGAGCTCTTGTGGATGCGACACATTGGATTAGCAAAGCATCTATGAAACACCGATATAAAATTGATCCAAGTATAAAACATTTACACTAAAGGACGGTGACATGATACTGTCTTCTTCGTTTTTTTTTTTTTTTCAAATTTTCGTGTTTGTTATTAGAGCACGCATGTCATAGAAGAGCCAGAGCAGACAGTGATGCCATAGCTTTCATAAGATTGTGATGCCATAGGTTTCATAAATAGCAATTTTCATGGGTAGGAATTCTGGGGTCTCTTCTTTGCCACTACATAATTTTCTGTGAAAGGACACGTGGGGACCACTAAAGGCAAAATGTCAAAGTCTTTTTGGGCTCGACATTTTTCTTTGGATGACTTATCATCTTTGCAGAAGTAGCGTCATCATCATTCAAGGCTGCCAAAATCTAGGATTTTTTTTTCTTTTTGCACAGCTTCTAGGCCTAGTCTAAGAAAGAAATTCTTTATGGAATCTTCAATTTCAGTGTAAATAACCAATTCCAATCAGAACAAAGGAGCAAATTTAATTTTGGCCCGAATGTGATTCAAGATATTGCTTCATACAAACAAGGTAAAGATATGGACATTTTGCGTGCAAATAAACAGCCATATTCTATTGATCTACTCGCTTGATTTCTTAATGGGTCAGTGTTTCCATAGGTTCTTATAAATAAATGTCCAATTAACATGAAAAACTGAGTTGCTGATGAAGTGATAATTAAATATGAAATGTACTCAGTGTTTCACCAAAATTGGATTGTCGATGAAATATCTTTCGTCTAAATTTGTTCTTTGATCTTAATAGAAGACGAGTTCTGTGGCAATTTTGGTTTGAAGTATCAATGATTTTTCCATGAAGTACAAAACACTTCGATGAAATTTAATCGAACTCAAAGGGAAATGATAGAGAGATACAATGTGAAAATTTAATCAACAATGACATAGAATTATGGCTAAAGTACGGGAATTGAAAGATATTTAAATTACGAGAAAGACAAAGTGCGGAAAAGCAAAGATAAAGATTAATTTGCAAGAATGTTGAGTTCTATGATTGATTCAAAAACCTTCACAAAGAGTAGGATGCTGTTATTTATAGCTCACGATCAACAGTTATATATAACAGTTACAACTTTGAAATTCAAATAACAAATAACTTATTGATGGCATTTAAACATAATGATTACTAAATTTGAAAGAACAAATAACTCCTTAATCCTATCGGTTGTTACTGAGAATTATTTCACAAACACTTATTCAAAAGAAGTTACACAAATCTAAATTAAACAGATATGGACATAACCACCCATCAGTCATCTTCATGTCGATTGCTCATTGTTGATATCAATAACTTTGTCGAAATTTCAAGGTTCTCGTTAACAATTTCATATTGTGTTATCAATGACTTCACTAGTAAGTTGTCAATTCTCTCAAAATATCATAATTTTGTTCATAAAAGGCAAAACTCTACTCTCATCAATTAAATTTATCACTTGTTGATAATGACTAAAAGTTGATCATTGTTTGGCATAAAAACTATGTATGTCTTGCCGTAGATGTTGTGCAATTTTAACATATTACTTAAGCTTCCTTGCTTATTTTTAAAGTAAAGTTAAGAGTTACAAGCAAAAAGGCACTTTTTTTTCTTTTTTCAAAAGGGAAAAAATGGTCATACATTGTCAAGGTACAAATTGGGTGGCGTTTTAATGCATGCCGTGTTAGTTTGCACAGATGGTCCTCATAAATGATGTCATAATTTTTCCACAAAAGGACCAAACTTGGGAAGACTTTTGCCATCTTTTAGATTGACGAGTAAGAAGTTTCCAACGGCATAAGCAGTCCAGCAATCACAAAATTAAAAGATTGTAATTATCCATAGTGAATATTTTTTGATTTTATATATCATCTTCTCCAAGTTTAGAATGACAAAATATACATGATTATGATAAAATACGAGCGAGCATAAATTTCTCGGGAACTATAGAAGTTTCAACAGATGGTGGACACGTTACAGCAGAAACATGGGGCTAAGAGATCACCTTAGATTAGAATTAGCAAATAATGTTACCCATTTACACGGATTCTTTGGCCCTATTTGCAAAGGAATAATATTTGCAGTTTGTTATCTATTTCTCTGTTCAAAAAGTTATTAAAGACCTTTTGTATGTGGACTCCACTCGGAGTACATTTCAGATGATGAAACTTGACTTGTTTTGTTTAATGTAATTCTGTTGAATGCTTTATCTTCGGTAAGTAGGTATCCATCATTCTCCTATTTCTTTCTGAACTTTCGTTGTCCTTCATCACGCCGAAACTTAATATAAATGCGTGAAAATTTTATTCCTGTTCTTCACTCCCATTGAATAATGACACTATCATTTTAGCATCCATGATGGTGGATTACTTGAAATTGCGCCGATCACCCCATTCCTTGAGGAAAACTAATGGATTACTAAACAAACACGAATGGTTGTTCTTGAAAGAGATGGTGTCATTTGTCTAGCACGATCTCTCTCAAGCCCACACTAATCATAACTTGGGTCCTTAATTCAATCATGTAATTTAAAATTACTTTTGAAGCTGCCACTAATCAGTTATAAGTCCATTAGACACCCAAGTAAGATACGAGAGTATGTCTTACTTTTACGCTAGATTAATTTAATGCCATTTCAATTCCTTTTTTTTTTTTTTTTTTAATTATGTTTTTGCATGCAGTATTTGTTAGTTTCATCCTATGTCATTAACACATGAGAAGTGATCATGTTGGTGCACAAATATTAATGTAACACTCCATAATTAAAATAATAATTTTTTTCAGAAAAATAATAAATAAATTACTGAAAAGATTTAAGAATCCGTAACGCATGAGCAAGCAAAAGCAAATCTTTATTTATCGCCCATTGAAACATGGGTTCTGTAAGTATTTACTGAACAGGCAAACAATGATGTGTGCATGTCCAAAATATGATTTCTAAAGCGAATATGACTATGCAATTTTGATGATTTGCGATGATGCAAAAGTAATATGCGAGCTAGACTATCATTTTCTTTTTCTTATTATTTAATGATAATGATGATAAATTAAAAGCGCATAAGTATAATTAAATCTATATGAGATAATATAGATTAATACATAAAATGCAATGCCAATTAATTCTTTATGGTGTTTATTTTTAATGATGAACTACATGCGATAAGATGCACTAATTAATTAATGCTATTTAAATGAAAGCATGCAATCTCTATATGACGTACGATATGTAACATGTTCATTATAAAACTAATTATGAATTAATTCTGCACCTAAATGCAATCTAGATGAAATACTTTTGGAATTTTCTTGATGAATTAGAGATAGAAATTCTCCTAAATCTATAATGATGACCTAAATTAACTAGGAGATAACGTGTATTAAATCCTAGTCATGCACGAGCTAAACATCACGATTTCTTAAATTACTATATGATTTCTTATTGTTTTTTGGGTCGGTAATTGCTATATGATTTCCAATGCATCAATATATGAGATTCTAAATTAGGAAACCCGCAAGAATACAATGTAATTCCTGGATTTAATGCATATAATATATATAATGCCACAGATCCTTAATATTTATTAACGATATACTATTTTTCATATTTAGAAACATGCATTTTTTATTTGGATAATCATGTCATGAAATCATATATTATATTTTATAAACCATGCGCAATGCATGAGACATGGTTGAAGATCCGATCCGACCTGTAGGCTCAAAGGCCTGCCCAAACGAAATATGCAATGCACATTGCAATCTAATATTACCAATCATTTAAGATGCGATTTTTTAGTTTTTTTTAATTTTATTATATGTGTTCCATGGATTTCAAGTGCAAAAATTTCAATCAAATAATAATGAGAAATATGCAGGAAAACGATGATTCATGAAAATTCTAATTTTTTTAGGATGGCAATTATCATGTTGGAATAGAGTATGAAACATATCTAAAAATGAGAAAAAGAATATGCGGTTTCCTAAAGCAAAATATGACATGAGATTTCTCATTAATTATAAATTTAAAGAACATGCAATATACCATTCTTTGCCGTGAACATGCTTGAAGATGTTTTTATCGGATGCTATTAGAGGAGACAATTTTTTTTTCTTTTAAACCTACTGAATAATGAATAAACTCAACCCAATTTTACCCAAACCCTAATGCAATGTAGATGGATGGCAACTGGACGGTGAATAAATCGACTGTACCAATGGCAATGGATGGGGCATAATATCCATGGTTGCGAAAGGCGACAATGTCGGACAGACCGGTTCCAGAGATCGAATTTGCAGAGCGGTTCTAATGACACACCCTATAAATGAAGAATAACAAAGGCTTAAACTAAACTCCAAATGCCATGAGTAAAACACAAACATAGTAAGTGAAGTCCCATAAAATCAAACAAAAGAAGGAGATGATTGACTTAGCTTATTGATCGGCGTCTGAATCCATGAAAAAGATGGATAACGAGGTGACTATTTGTGCATTGAGTCAGGACCAAAATGATGCGCAAGCTTCTGTGACAACGACGTCGTTAACGGACAATGTGACGACAGAACCAGTGGCGTCCAGAGCTGCCGGCCTATGTGCAAACCAGGTCGCGAGCAGTTGGGGTCGCTACGAGAATTGCGATCGGATATGACCTTGTCGACTGTGGCTTGACCAGTTGATGTAGGTTGATAGATGAGGGGAGAGTGGTTGTGGTCTGTCCTGGACGTGCATTACCAAAGACTCTTTGATTAAACCCGTCTCTCGATGTTCCCCTCTCTTTGCGTTTGCTTCTCTCTACTATTTTTATGGAGATGCCGCCTATTCCACCGGATTCACATTCATGGTATTCTTCTTTAATGCCACCATTCATGGGATTCTTTTTGGAGTAAACATAATTAGTTGGATGAAACAAATTGTTTAGATTGAAGTAAGCTTTTGGATCAAGATAATGAAATTAATCACTTTATATGATCAAATCTGAATTATTATATGATTTTTAACGCACCAAATCAAGACAATGAAATCAACACTCCAAAGCAAAATAGTATTAGAGCAAAATACGAGAATATACACCCATTAGATGTCGGGTAAAAAATATATATGACATTGTTAATAAGGCCTGGAACATGAGCCACCATAAGCTAAAGACGTCACAATCATAAAGAGACTTAAAGAGAGCTGTTTACTAAAAGGATTCTTGTTTTATTACCATTCTAAAACTCAGTAAACTAAATTCGCCCACTATCATATGCAGACCTAACTATTTATGCAAAGGAAATTGTACTAAACGATATTAAAATGACATGAAATGGATCCTTTTGCGTGTGCACCTACATGAACTAGCAACTTAACCCCTAAATCACCGCAATCTCTTCCAAGATCAAAGCGTAAATCGAAACCACCAGCAACATTCGACACATGGAACCCACAATTTATTTATTCAATTGAAATTCGATCCAACCGAAAGCCTTGGAAATAAATTGCATACCAATGTATTCGCATGAATCACGAAATTCAACCTCGAATTATCTCAATTAATTTCCTTGAATTCATGCCTAAACCGAGACCCTCGTTAAATTTTAGCATCCATTGCTGGCAATTCTCAGGACGAGTGACCTTTAAACATGCTCGGAAGGCTGAGATGGATAATACGTTAGCACCTGATCACTGGTGAATGAAAGTATAAACAAACCAAGCCAAACGCACTACAATTCACAGTCAAATTGCATTTTCCAGCAATGTCCAACATTGAAAATCGACAAATTACCCATGCCGATGAACTGCGAACATGCTGTTACTGGATAGATAATCAATCTCACATTGGCACTACGTTTGGAAAATTCATAGAACTACTGAACTAAGCCAAAACCATTCCAATTGATACGTGGGTACTAACACCCAGCAACATTCAGAATTGATTCAGGAGCATTCAAGACTGAAATTTTTGATTATTTGGTGATAAATTGATATTAACATTGATGCCATATCTTCCTGCAAGTGTATATGAGTTCACATGATCGAATCAACAACAAATTGACCGGCATCCGGATTTTGCCAATGATTTCAAATTGCATTTTTCGAAGAAGATTAATGCACATATCAGAGACATTAAGATTTTGATATCTCAGGCCCAACAATTAAAATTTTGAAAAACGAAGTATCAAGAGCCCGTCAACTTTCACAGTCCAGTTTGACATCCACAGCAAGGCCCAATTGAATTTTTAGCAAGAACCGACCCCAATAAGCATACGACACCCCAGCCACCTGGGCCTGGTAAAGAATCTATGAAATATTCAGGTGAGTTCGAACCTGGAAGCCCGGTTCGGCCCCGCCCACGAAGTCGACACCCTCCTCATCTCACTTGTACACCTCGCCTTATAATTTCTCTCTACTCTCTCTCCTCTGTGACATATTCATCTCCAGCTCGTGCCCTCGCCAGCCACCACTTCCCTCACCTTCAATTCCCGGCCAATGCATCAACGTCCAACCTACCTCCACTCTCCGGCTACTGTAACCTCCAGCATCTCTGGTTTCCATCTTCATTTTTTCCTCCTCCATTCTGTCTGCCGATTGTCGCTGTAACCGTTCACGGTACATAGAGCCTCACCTCCAGAGTCATACTCCGTTCGTCTCTGCCCTCAGTCGCTACTGTTGGCGCCTTCGATTCTCATTCACTCTCTCTTCACCGGTTTCAATTCTTGGTGTCGCGGCTTCAGAGGCCTCCTCCTTCTGATCAACTCGTCAATCACGTCCAGTCACTGCTCTTACTCAAGGTTAAAGCCTTGTACTCTGTTTTCGTGAGGTAGAGACCGAGAGCCTTTGGCTCCGCCGGAGTGAAAACCGGTTGCGTCCAAGGCTGTCTCGATGACCTCGAGTGTGCTGCATTGCCTTTACATTGATCTGGCCGTGACTCCTTCCCTGTATCTTTTGCATCTAGTCTCTTATTCGATTGTCTTCTGTGTGTCTGATGGTTTTCCTCAATTCCTAGTCATAATTCAGTATACTGAGACTCGTGTAGAAGTATTTTCGAATTTGGAAGTCTTGTATTCCCCTCCATGTTGAAACCGAGAGCCATCAAGAGTGCTCCTTTGATTACCTTCGTCAATGCAGGTCTGGTGTCCCCAGTTTTGATCTCTGGACGCTTCCATCTTATTGCTGGTGTACACTTGGACCGTTGACTTCATTGCTAAATTTATGTTTGGTCTCGAGTGATTCATGTTATCCCCTCTTCGCTCATGCTGATTGCATACATTCGAGTCGATTTTTGGAAGGCCATTAAGCGTGAGATATTGGTGGTAAATTGAGTCCGTGATTTGAGGTGTTTGCTACTTATCACGTTAACATGAAGGTCAGAATCGGTTCTGCTTTGAATGAGGATTGTTTGGCCTTGCTCTTGTGTCTTCACGTCTAATGGTTCACCTAGTGTGATCGTTCTTCCAATTAATTTAAATCGATTAATGTTTGGTAGACTTGGAACTCTTTTCAAGATTTTAGAGAAAAAATAAGTAGTGTACGATTATCTCATTCTCAATCTAGATTGGTATAACTCCAAAAATACATATTATTTATCCAATAATAAATATGTATAAACATTTTTACACAGATGATTGAAATGCCAATATTTGATAGAGGTAGAAGAATATATAGCGGACTATGATCTTATTGAGTGACTCTAGATTCTCAAGCCCGGTCTTCGTTTGATTAACTTCGATCAACACTGAAGATTAAGTATAGAACCAACCCATATACCTCATTATTAGACAGACTTAGTCCATTCCCAATGAATTAAAAATTCCACTCCCAACTATCCTTTGAAATGGAAGTACTTCGGGTGCGTCCAAAACTGTCACTACCCACTAGATTACACAAAACTTAAGGACGATTTTATATACTTTTTTGAAAGAACATAGCTTCAACGTTCTTAAGTATTTTAGTTGTTTATATCACCCACCAATCCTATTATTGTCATAGCTAATACTAGAGCAAGAGCAAGACTGAGAATAAACCTCGCTAAAGTTGGAATTTATTATGTGCATAATGAAAGCGAATTCAAAATTAATAATGCATTGGGAAAATTACCAATTCCATCATAAATTTATTGTACGGATGTCATTTAGTTATAAACTTTTTTGTTTTGTCAATGTAGTCCTAAATCTTTACGCAAAATCTTAGTGTAATCCTTCCAGCCAATTGCCACTGAAAATTATTGATGTGGCGCAAGTAAAATTGTTCACATTAGTGTGGCATGTTGAACAGTTGGCAATAATTAGATTTTATGTCAGCAATTTCTAGTACCAACAGGTCATAAGGACAATATTAAAATTTCGTGCGCAAGTTTAGGACTACATTAATAAAATTGAAACGTTCATGATTTGATTGGCATTTATATGATAGATTTAGATATGATTGGGTAATTATTCCCTCCCTCTAGAACAATAGTTTAGCCAATAGTTCTAGTGGCCTCAAAATTCAACTAGTGCATATTGGCACCCAACAATTTGGGAATTCCGAACTTGAAAATTTTGCTGATCAATTACCACGCTTGGTAATAAAAAAAAAATGTCAAAATTCAGTACTTTGAATGTGAAATCAGCAAAAACCCAGTAATCGTTAATCAAATTTACCAATCCAAAGATAGCTTACTATGTCTATCACATATATATTTCCTTTCCTTCTTTCTCGAATTATTAAGTATTACTTTTATAGCAATATTAACCTGCTAAAAAAGTTGGTCAATTTCTTATGAAATTTTCTTTTCTTGAATGATACCGCATGGCCCTTTTGGCTTTTGCGATTCTATCATTTTATTATTTTTACTATAAATATCATCATCATCATCGTCATCATCATTATTCCTTCTCGGTCCTTCGTTTCAGAGCATGCATTTCTGCAGATTTCCCTGACTTCCTCTTTCCTTACCTTTACCCTCTCCCTCCATTATTTCCTGAACACACAAGCTTTGGTCTGGTCTTCTTCCGTTACTATTCACGACCAAGCTGTTCAACCTAAAAGCTCAACAGTCACCATTGATGTCCATCCTTCGCCTTAAGCAACAAAAGCCCGTGAGAATTTTGCCCAAGAATGACATTTACAAGCTTCATACAGAGGCTAAATGTCACACCCCGATTCACAAGAAAAAGGGGCATGACACGGTCGTCCTTTTTACCAAAGGACGCCTTGGCGCTCAACATAACCAAAATTCAACCCAAAAACAATATATGTACATCCATATATATATATAAAAAAAAAGGGTATTTGGTTACAATATCGAGTATATCTATAATCCACAAAAGATCAAAACATAAACCTTTTAACTATGCACAAGTCATACCCAAAAATTTCCACCACAAAAGTCCTCCCGAACGAACGCTCACGCCTACTCGCGACTCGGCTAAGAACCTGAAAAGCAAGTAGATGAGAGGAGTGAGCTACCACGGCTCAGTGAGTAACACATTTCTTCTAAGCGGATCGAGAAATCACTATGCACATTTTAAAAACACAAACATAACTCAAATACCGAAAGTACCAATGGTCGAATCCATTAGTCAATCTCGTAAAACACGTATCAATGGTCTATTCCATTGATTAATCTCATCAAATCACATCGATGGTCCATTCCATCGACTAAACTCAAATCACACGTCAATGGTCTACTCCATTGACCAATTCATGCTCAAATGTCTAACCATGGTCACGCGTAACGCCCGTGACGAGGCGACCAAGATTCCCCCTTGGCAAGGTCTCCACCTATTATTAGCCGGTGGCTCGGCCCACAAGGATATCCTAGAATAGTATGCGCATACCCACACCCCTCAGGGTCCACAGAGACATTGAGCACTAACCACCAATCACAATATCCAGCAATCCAACATCATAAAGGAAGTCATGTCACAACTCAAAATTTGATAAATAAATATCAAAGCATTCTTCGATTCTTTCATAAAGAATTTCACAAACTATTTTCAAACAACCATTTCAATAGAAATCGAAATATAACTCATTTCAAACAACAAATATGGCGGTAATAGCTCGATCATGTTTTATGCAACAAAAGATGCATTTTATCAACTCATAAAGTATATAATTCACCATGTTTCTCAAAACATGAGTTTAAAATACAAAGAAGAAATAGTGTCACTCACCGGGAAAAGCCAAAAATCAAATACGACGCTCACTCGAACCACGCACTCGGATCCCTAACAATTAACGGAAAAACAATATCAAAAAGCCGAGTAAAAGGAATATTCTTACAACGACTCGCCTAAACTAGGCCTATTAGTCGATAAAAACGACACCTACGCGCCACAAAAGCACACAAAAAGCAGAAACCCAACAATTTCAGCTAGGCGCGGTCCATGCGACAACTTCGTCACGCCATAACTCCCTCCACAAATTTCCGTTTCAAGCCATCTTACAGTCTTTAGAAAGCTCTTTTAACGTACAGCAACAACCCCAACTCAGCTGCTCCAAAACAGAACCGAAAATGACAAAAAAAGAGGCTCGAAGCTACTGCCGCTACAGTACCAGATTGCGTCCCCAACTTCAAAATTCCATTCCGGACAAACCACAAGCTCAAATCACGATCCGTAAGATGCTATAGCTTCACAACATCCCAAAGTACCATTTCTATAAAAATATACAGCTTAACGACTCAAAAATCGGGCTTCGCCACACAAATCTCCAAGAAATCCGAATTTTGAGCCCTAATTGTGGCGATTACTTGAAGTAGGTGATTAAAAGCTTCGATTCCTTACCGGCGTTGCAAAACACACTTGAGTCGGCTTGATGAGGCGTTCGGATCACGAGCGCGCCAAAATTTTTCCCCTTTTTCCTTTTTCTTTTCTTTCTCTCTTCTCCCCTGTTTTGCGTTTTCCCCTGCTTTTCGTTTCTGCTGTGCTCTTCTCTCTCTCCCTCTTTCTCTCTTTTTTAAAACCCACCGAAGGTTCCACATTTCTCTTCAGCCTCCCTTTTTGACTTTTCAAACTCTTTCTTTTTCTTTTCTTGTTTTGAAAGCCCATATATTACATTCTCCCCTCCTTAAAAAAATTTCGTCCTCGAAATTTACAGTATGTCAATCATGAAACAAGTGAGGGTATTTGCGCCTTGCCTCTTCCTCGAGTTCCCAAGTGGCCTCTCTCTCTGTGTGATTTTTCCACTGGATCTTCACATAAGGAATAGTGCGTCGTCGCAACACCTGATCCTTCTTATCGATAATACGAACGGGCTGCTCTTCGTATGATAAGTTTTCTCTCAAATTCAACGGTGTAAAATCCAGAACGTGATCAGGACTTGGCACATATTTCCGTAATAAGGACACGTGAAACACATTATGGACTCCAGATAATGCTGGTGGTAGGGCCAGTTTATAAGCAACTTCACCGATCTTTTCTAATATAAAAAATGGTCCAACGTACCTTGGGCTTAATTTACCACGCGTTCCAAATCTCATGACGCCTTTCATAGGAGAAACCTTCAAGAATACATGGTCTCCTACATTAAATTCTACTTTGTGCCTCTTAAGGTCCGCATAACTTTTCTGACGGCTTTGTGCTGTTTTCAAATGCTCTTGAATGAGTCTGATTTTCTCTTCTGATTGTTGTATGTATTCAGGGCCGGTTAATCTTTTCTCACCAACATCATCCCAACAAATAGGAGTCCTACACTTACGCCCATACAAAGCTTCAAAAGGAGCCATTTTAATACTGGAATTATAGCTATTATTATAAGAAAACTCTGCCAAGTGTAAATGTTCGTCCCACGAACCACCAAAGTCAATAACGCAAGACCGCAGCATATCCTCTAACGTTTGAATAGTTCTCTCTGATTGACCATCCGTTTGTGGGTGAAAAGCTGTGCTAAAGTTGAGTTGAGTACCTAATGCCCCTTGTAAACTCTTCCAAAAGTTGGACACAAACCTGGGATCTCTATCGAAACAATACTCACCGAACTCCATGAAGTCTCACTATCTCATTAACGTATCGCTTCGCCATGTCTTCAAGTGTAAAGACCGAATCGATAAGACAAAAAGTGTGCAAATTTAGTCAATCGATCAACAATCACCCATATGGCATTCTTACCACTAGGCGTCCTCGGTAAGCCGACGATGAAATCCATGGTAATATGCTCCCACTTCCATTTAGGTACTTCAAGTGGGTGCAACCGGCCACCTGGTTTCGATGCTCAATTTTCACTTGGTGGCAAATTAGACATTGGTCAACAAATTTCACAATATCCTTCTTCATATTGATCCACCAAAAATTTCCTCTCAAATCTCTTATACATCTTGGTGCTCCCCTGGATGAATTGAGAATCTAGTGCTATGAGCTTCTTGTAATATCTCCTTTTTCAATTCTGAATCATCGGGAACACATAATCGACCACGAAACCTCAATGACCCATCTACGTGGATACTAAAGTCATCTTGTTTCCCAACTTCTACACCTTCTCGATCTTTTCCAATTGAGGATCTTCATTTTGTTTAGCCTTGATTCTATCAATCAATGTTGGTTGTACTCGAAGATTAGCTAATCGAGCACCAAGCCGATGGACCAAAACCTCTAGGTCTAGCTTTCTCATATCCTCAAGAATAGGCTTTTGAGAAGTGAGCAATGCTGCCATATTTCCAGAAGATTTGCGACTCAAGGCATCGGCTACCACGTTAGCTTTACTTGGATGGTAATTGATGGATAAGTCATAATCCTTCAAAGTTCTAGCCATCTCCTCGCCTCATGTTAAGTTCTTTTTCTAAGTAAAAATATATTTCAAACTCTTATGATCGGTAAAGACTTCACATTTTTCACTATACAAGTAGTGCCGTCATATTTTTAAGGCAATACAATCGCCGCCAACTCCAAACCATGATTGGGATAGTTCTTCTCGTGAGCTTTCAACTATCTAGAGGCATAAGCCGCAACTTTATCATCCTGCGTAAGAACGCAACCTAAACCTTTTTTAGATGCATCAAAGTAGATTGTAAAGCCACTAGTTCCTGAAGGCAAAGTTAATATAGGAGCTGACACCAATCGCCTCTTCAACTCTTGGAAACTGCATTCACATTGATCTGACCATACAAATTTAACTCTCTTCTGAGTTAGGCGAGTAAGTGGACTGGCAATTTTAGAAAACCCTTCTATAAATCGCCTGTAATAACCTGTTAACCCAAGAAAACTCCTTACCTCTGTGACATTGGTAGGGCGATTCCATTGAACAACTGCTTCAACTTTCTTTGGATCAACTGAGATACCATTCTTTGATATTACATGACCCAAGAATTCTATATGATCAAGCTAGAAGGCACACTTACTAAGTTTAGCATACAACTTCTTTTCACGCAAAGTTTGTAAAACAACTCTCAAGTGCTGTTCATGTTCTTCCAAACTCCTCGAATACACCAAAATATCATCAATGAATACCACAATAAATCTATCAAGAAATTGCCTAATACCCTATTCATCAAATCCATAAAAGCCGCAAGTGCATTCGTTAACCCAAAGGCATGACAAGAAATTCATAATGCCCATACCTTGTTCTGAAAGCAGTCTTTGGCACATCGTCAACTTTTATCTTCAATTGATGATACCCAGAACAAAGGTCAATCTTAGAAACTACCTAAGCTCCTTGAAGTTGATTGAATAAATCATCAATCTGACGCAAAGGATATTTATTTTTTATTGTCACCTTATTAAGTTCTTGGTAATCTATGTAAATTCACATACTATCGTCCTTCTTTTTCACAAATAAAACAAGAGCTCCCCAAGACGATACACTAAGCCTAATGAAACTCTTATCCAAAAGCTCTTACAGTTGTGATTTCAATTTATTTAATTCAGAAGGTGCCATCCGATATGGGGTCTTAGAGATGGGTGTTGTACCAGGCATTAAATCGATACAAAACTCTATTTCTCTATCAGGAGGCAAGCCAGGGTAAATCTTCAGGGAAATACATCAGGAAATTCTCGACAACATGAACATTTTCTAGCTTTACCGGCTCCTTACTTATGTCTCTTACACAAGCCAAATAACCGCAACAACCCTTTCTCAAAAGCTTTCTTGCTTGCATAGCTGAAATTAACCTTGGAAAAGTGCCTTCATAACTTCCCGAAAAGAGAATTCGGGTTGATTTGGAGGTCGAAAAATAACTTTCTTTGAATAACAATCAACAAAGGCATGATATTTTGATAACCAATCCATCCCTAGAATAACATCGAAATCTCGCATATCTAACTCCACCAAATCCACAGGCAATGGTACATCATCAATTCGCAACAAACAATTCTTGAAAACACGATCAGCAATCAAGAAATCACCAGTGGGAGTATCAATACGCAATTCATATTTTAGAAGCTCAGGCAATACATCAAGTTTCTTTGCAAAGTCAATGGAAGTAAAGGAATGTGTGGCACCGGGATCAAACAATGCATAAGCAGGTTGTGAGGCAATAGAAATATTACACTGTAAACAACCGTATTAGAAGCCGCGCATCCTCTCCTGTCATCGTATAAACTTTCCCAGTCATCCTTTGCCTTTGTTGGTCTTCTTGTAGCCTATCAACTGGAGGCGCGGTCTTCCTCATAGAACAAGTATAGGCTCGATGTCCAGGTTGTCCACATACAAAACATACTCTACTATCTCCGGGGGCATTCTTTTTGTGTCGGACACTCACGTGCCATATGTCCCATTTTTCCACAAGTGAAACATGCTCCTTTCTTGCGGTAACAAGGACCGCTATGTCGTCTCCCACAAGTAGTACAAGGGCCTGGATTATTATGAATTCTAGGCTTTCCTGGCTGATTAAAAGCTTTCCTCTTTCCGCTGCCACCGGCGCCGCTATCCTGATAGTCAGTGAATCTCAACTTCTTATGCTGAGGTAGTACCTTGCACGTCACGCTCCAAAATCTTTTGTTCCACTCGATGGCTCGTTCCAACACGTCTCTATAAGATGTCAAAGCTAGAGGTGTGAGTGCAGAACCAATGTCATATCGGAGCCCCCTCTGAAAGTGATCAGCCTTATCTTGCTCATTAGACACATATTGCTCAGCAAATCTACTCATCGATTAAAGCGGGCTGCATACTCCAAAACCGTGGAGTCACCTTGAGATATGTGTATAAAATCACTCTTCATTTTTGTCTTGAAATGACACTGGGAAGAATTGGGCATTGAAAGCCTGCTTAAAGTCCTCCCAAGCTATAGCACCGCCTCTATCTCCAAGAGCTGGCCTCATTCCCTCCCACCAATGCTCTGCCTCGCCTTCTAAGTATCGGGAAGCAAAGCTAACCTTCTTGTCTTCAGGAACACCTTCAGCTTCAAAAATCCCTTCAATCTTTCTAGTCCACTTTGCTCGGTACCAAGAGGATCGCTTTCCCATCATAAGTGGGTGGTTTCGCCTCTCGAATTGGGCAAAGGTGTATGAGCCGTTGCTCCATCTCCACTTAATTCCTTTGCTTGACGATACCAATGAATCATGGCTTGCTCAAAGTCGGTCGGGGAAACGATCGTTGGTTAACTTCCCGACTTCATGTGAATCCGGACTTCCATCACGCCGATCCTCCCGTCTCCTCCTCAAAGACGCACCTCGAGAAGCTTGAGGCGTGTCTCTAGCACCGGGGCGACAACTTGCTTGCCTTTACTATTTCTACGAAACGAAGCAAGTGTCTCCGAGTCACCCATGACTACTGAATCCAAGAACGAAGCTACAACTTAGTATCTAAAAGGCTAACGCGTAAAAAAAAAAAAAAATCTATCACACAATCTCACATCGTCCCATATCTGCCCAAACAAATCAAAACCTAAGCTCTGATACCAACAAATGTCACACCCCGATTCACAAGAAAAAGGGGCATGACATGGCCGTCCTTTTACCAAAGGACGCAACCTCAACATAACTAAAATTCAACCCAAAAACAATATATATACATCCATATATATATATATATATATATAACAAAAAAGGGTATTTGGTTACAATATCAGAGTATATCTATAATCCACAAAAGATCAAAACATAAACCTTTTAACTATGCACAAGTCATACCCAAAAATTTCCACCACAAAAGTCCTCCCGAACGAACGCTCACGCCTACTCGCGACTCGAAGAACCCGAGAAAAGCAAGTAGATGAGAGGAGTGAGCTACCACGGCTCGTGAGTAACACATTTCTTCTAAGCGGATCGAGAAATCACTATGCACATTTTAAAACACAAACATAACTCAAATACTGAAAGTACCAATGGTCGAATCCATTAGTCAATCTCGTAAAACACGTATCAATGGTCTATTCCATTGATTAATCTCATCAAATCACATCGATGGTCCATTCCATCGACTAAACTCAAATCACACGTCAATGGTCTACTCCATTGACCAATTCATGCTCAAATGTCTAACCATGGTCACGCGTAACGCCCGTGACGAGGCGACCAAGATTCCCCCTTGGCAAGGTCTCCACCTATTATTAGCCGGTGGCTCGGCCCACAAGGATATCCTGAATAGTATGCGCATACCCACACCCCTCAGGGTCCACAGAGACATTGAGCACTAACCACCAATCACAATATCCAGCAATCCAACATCATAAAGGAAGTCATGTCACAACTCAAAATTTGATAAATAAATATCAAAGCATTCTTCGATTCTTTCATAAAGAATTTCACAAACTATTTTCAAACAACCATTTCAATAGAAATCGAAATATAACTCATTTCAAACAACAAATATGGCAGTAATAGCTCGATCATGTTTTATGCAACAAAAGATGCATTTTATCAACTCATAAAGTATATAATTCACCATGTTTCTCAAAACATGAGTTTAAAATACAAAGAAGAAATAGTGTCACTCACCGGGGAAAAGCCAAAATCAAATACGACGCTCACTCGAACCACGCACTCGGATCCCTAACAATTAACGGAAAAACAATATCAAAAGCCGAGTAAAGGAATATTCTTACAACGACTCGCCTAAACTAGGCCTATTAGTCGATAAAACGACACCTACGCGCCACAAAAGCACACAAAAAGCAGAAACCCAACAATTTCAGCTAGGCGCGGTCCATGCGACAACTTCGTCACGCCATAACTCCCTCCACAAATTTCCGTTTCAAGCCATCTTACAGTCTTTAGAAAGCTCTTTTAACGTACAACAACAACCCCAACTCAGCTGCTCCAAAACAGAACCGAAAATGACAAAAAAAAGAGGCTCGAAGCTACTGCCGCTACAGTACCAGATTGCGTCCCCAACTTCAAAATTCCATTCCGGACAAACCACAAGCTCAAATCACGATCCGTAAGATGCTATAGCTTCACAACATCCCAAAGTACCATTTCTATAAAAATATACAGCTTAACGACTCAAAAATCGGGCTTCGCCACACAAATCTCCAAGAAATCCGAATTTTGAGCCCTAATTGTGGCGATTACTTGAAGTAGGTGATTAAAAGCTTCGATTCCTTACCGGCGTTGCAAAACACACTTGAGTCGGCTTGATGAGGCGTTCGGATCACGAGCGCGCCAAAATTTTCCCCTTTTTCCTTTTTCTTTTCTTTCTCTCTTCTCCCCCTGTTTTGCGTTTTCCCCTGCTCTTCGTTTCTGCTGTGCTCTTCTCTCTCTCCCTCTTTCTCTCTTTTTAAAACCCACCGAAGGTTCCACATTTCTCTTCAGCCTCCCTTTTTGACTTTTCAAACTCTTTCTTTTTCTTTTCTTGTTTTGAAAGCCCATATATTACACTAAACATGTCTTGCTCCACCAATGATCAACTCCAGTCACCACGTCAATCCACACAAACATCCGCCGCCGCCACACATGCACCCAACCATAATGCTCCCGGGGGGGGAGGAGACGGAGCACAGAAACAGAAAACGAAGCAATAGTCACTTCGAAGGCTTGGCCATGACTTAAAATAAAAGGAACCAGAAGCAAGACTGGCGAAACATATGCAGGTATCACGATCTAAGTATGAGATAAACGTGTATGCATTCAATTTCTAAAAGAAGCCTCTCGAATAAATATGTGATCTCTATCAAGCATTTTCACGAACACTTGGTGATCGCTTCAAACACAGTGTATAGAAGCATCATCGAAGTACTAATTCCGATCCAGACGATTTCAGTGACATTAAAGTGTGCTCAGACTACTATTTTATTCCCAATCTCTACTCGATTTTCACTCAAGCTTAAATTACAACGTTCGGACTTAGCTTACTAAAATAGAGCAATGATGTACATACCTTGGAGATGCAGCCTCTGGCCACGAGTGGTGATCGAACAGATAACCGAGCCCTTAGAGGCGTCGACTCAGATGGTTGGCACCAGCGAAGAAGCTTCGTAGGAGTACTCGAACTCTTGGCGTTTCTCGGCCTTAAAACGGACTAGAACAGAGCCAGACGATTCGGGCATGGCGAACAGCGTCGACCGGCGGCCTGAAATCAACGAATGAAACCTATAAGTGAGAGAAAATCGATGAGAGGAGTTCGTATCAATTCAGTCTCAGTGGTTTTTGGCGATCTCTGTTCCCTGGTGCGTGTGCACTGTTTTGCCGCGAATAAGCTCGAGTGGCTGGCATGGCCGATGGCGATCGGAGGTGGTATCAGGAACTTATTCATCAATTAAAGGGTGTCAGGAACTTATCTTTTACCGTGACTTTGTTCAAGGTGCGGTAGTCAACGCAAAATCGCCACGTCCCATCCTTTTTTTTGACAAGAATCATGAGAGAAGAATACGGACTGTTGCTTGGTTGAATTATTCCGCTTCTTAGCATTCCCTCAACTTGTCTTTTGATCTCTTGTGCTTGGGATATGGTAGGACTAGGTTTTCCAGTATTATTCATTGCTCGGTTATCTCGTGGGGCCTAAGGTGGTCCCGTGTTGGGGTCGTAGCGGAATTGGACTGTAGTTGTGGCCCTTCGTAAAGAATTGCTCCTTTCGTCGAAAATTCGAGCCAAGCTAATTGCGTTCGAAAGTGTTCTTGGGCCTACAGCACACACATCAGATTTTACAAGTTCTTTAAGGCCACTAACAAAACAACTTACTACTTCCGCTGGAAAGAGTCGCATACCGCATCGCACAAGCAGCCGTTAGAACTGGATTTGGTAATCCTTGAGAGTTCCGGTTTGTGTTAACTTTGTCAACTCTCCAAAGAAATCATTGAATCGAGGGGGGCCGAACCCATAATTGGGCTTCCCCTTCAAGATGTATGGATGCAAGAATGAACTTCTCCTTCTCGTCTTCAGGAGTTTGATTACATTGAAATATTTGTTCTACTCTCCCTATCCAGGTTGTTGCATTGGTGGTTCAGTTGAATCGAGGAATATCAGGATGATACCATCAGTGAGGATGGGCCGCTCGCCCCTGACCTTCCTGAAGTTCCTCTTGGTCCTGCAGGTTCTGGTTTACAGACCCCTGCATCGAGCCTTGGCTCCGGCCTCCCACCGTGCCCCCTGGTTCCCTTCTACCGTTGTGAGACACTGCTGAATGTCCTGCAAGGCTGCCAACGCTTGTAGCTGTAAGTCTTGGGGGTTGGTCTCTTACGCCATTGATTCCGGCTCTGATACCAAGTTGTTAGGAACGAATTCCTAACGTGGTTTCTTCGCCTTCGTGGACGCGTTTTTGAAACGTCTATGGGATGTTTCCACCAAAGAAATCTCAAAGGCTTTGATTTTGTTTCATTTCTTCAATGCATAATTCCTCATAGGAGGTACAATTTATAGTTTTCATACATCCAAGGAATTTTATTATAACAGGAAATGGAAAAACTAATAATGCAAATTGACCCAGCTATAATGCTAATTGATTTAGCTAATAATTCTTTTCCATTTTAAGCTTCCCTTGATTCTTGCTTCCATCCTGAGAAATCATCCTCCCTTCAATTTTGGTCTGAAAATCTTCATTCTCTGCCCTAGATTCTTATTTTCCACTTTGGATATGTATCTTGACCATGACATGATTATTGGTCCTATTGATTTCTTTGCCTAGTTATGATTCACTTTGTATTCCTCAAGAATGTTCCCCTATTCTAGTGTGTTAAAGTGATTTTTTTTGTTTTTTTTGGTCGTATGTTAAAGTGATCTTTGAAAAGGATTTTTTTAGAGTTTTCATGAAGTAGATGACTGTAAATCAATCATGATATGTACATCAAATTCTGTCTAGAAATATGACAGCAAGGGGATGGTAGATGGTTTATTTTACATTCGTCGAGTATGTTTACTATTGATTTCTTTCCTTCTTTAAGAGAAATATGAAAAACAAGGGAATGTTCTAGAAGATGGAATCTCCAACAAGGAGAAACATTGTGCAAACTTGAGAGGGCTGTTCTTTGGGTAAATGATGCCTTTGTTATTGGCTAAATAGTTTCCATGTTAAGGAGCTTTGCATTTTTGTTTTTCAGTGTCCCTCCTACTTTAAGCTTCCGTGAATATCTATATACTCATGATTTTCCTTCATGAGATGATAGACTATGGCAACCTTAAACCATGTCATGTAACAATGGGCAGATAGTTTCGGTTGAGAGTACAGGTAAAATACCGCAGGGAGTTATTCTTGTTCTAGCAAGTTTCAACAATTGGGTTGATCGATGTAGTGAGATGGCATCTTGCCACTTGACAGGACTTGAAGACTGTATTTTCCTCCTTGGAATTCTTGAATTCCTTGTTGTGCTTGCAAGATGCATTAAAGAAAGGGACTGGTGGATGGAAATATCAAAAAAGTCGTTGCTGCGTTTAGGGAGGAGATTCTACAAGCTGATGGAGAAGTTGATAGGCCAAAGTTGGGCCAAATTGTCTTTTCTGATCCTGCAATGCGTCAGGTTTTGAATAGGTAATGATAAATCTGAACTAAACTTGATGTACTAGTTCTAGCTTCAAAATGGGGATCGAAGCATGCTGGACACAACGGCAAATTTACCATGCATAAGTACAGATGCGTATGATTCTGCTCGACTAGAGAAATTTCTTGCTCTGATGAAACAGGGGATCAATTCTAATTTTTGAGTTCTTTTTAACCCATCATGGATGTAGTTGCTGTCTGTAATTTGTGATATCAGTTCGAAATTTTTGCACCTTCATTGCCTTGGTCTTAGCTGAGTTATTCATTCTAAAGCCAATGACGCCCCTTGGATTTTTTTCATGTTCGTTTGAATGATGCGTTAACACTTGCATTGGACTTCAAGAGAAGAAACCTTCTAATCTTCTAACTTCCTGAAGCTTTGTGTTCTTACTTATGTTTAGGCTGCTCGCTCCTTACATATCATCTGGCATCTTCCAAGAAATTTTGAACCTTCGGTTGAGAGGACATAAGGTTATTGCTCTTGACATCCCATTGTTGTTTGAGGCAAAGATGGGCAAGTGGACAAGGCCCATCGTTGCCGTCTGAGTTGATCCAGAAACTCAGCTTCGACGGCTTATGGCAAGAGACAGAACAAACAAGAAAGATGCTAGGAACAGGATGAATGCTCAGATGCCGTTGGATCTGAAAAGGTCTAAGGCAGACAGAGTAATCGACAACACTGGATCATTACAAGACTTAAATGAGCGGTTCCAGAAGGCACTGTTCCAAGTCACGAGGCCCTTGACATGGACAGAATTTGCACACCCTAGACAAGGAGCTTTGTTGGCTTTTCTCTCAATCACCGTCGGTGTTCAGGCATTCAGGAAAGCATCCTTGTAAAGGTGATTGCCTATTCAAGCTACAATAGAATGTCCAATTCGTCAATGGCTGTTTGATATTGGAAATTTGTCGCAAATGTTTTTGGTGCCAAAGCAAATAATTCAATAATAAAATGCGCAATTCTCATCTTCATTATGAACAGGATGCACATGTTATCTGTGTGAGCACATATCATACACACATTAATGCAGATATATTGGACTCATATGTGATAGTTCTCGCGACTCGCTTTATTATTGTCCAGTGAGTTTCTCTATCAGGAAATATTCACAGATATATCTCATGAATCTAAAACACCGTTGCCTCTAATCAATCTACTCAAGTTTACATCTCCATTTCGTTGACAAGTTCCACTCGTTGCCAGATCTTATTATTGAACTCATAGATTTGTGTCGACCCCCTGGGTGGGCATATCATTGGTTGATTTGTGTGCTATCAAAGGTACTGATTAAGTCACCATGAATGTTACAGCTCCAAACCTCTCACGGATTGATGGCTAATCTACTAGGCGTTTCGTGAAACTATAATTTTGTGTAAGAACTTGATCAACTCCTGGCAATGAACTTATCTGCGGTTGTAAAAGTAAAATAGTCTGTTTGAAGTAGGTGTTTTGGGGTATATGTGCACTGAGGATTGCTTCCTTGAGTCTTTGTTGATTGTCAAAGAGATCTATATGTGTTCATTGTTTATTTGAAGGCCTTTCTTGACTGAGGAAATATTTAGGAATGGTTCATCACCACAATTAGAATCAAGTCCACTTCAATGACTATATATCTTTTCCTTTGATCAAGATGGCTAATGTCCATCTCTGTTAAGTGAAAAAAAGAAAGAAAAAAACAAAGTTAACCAATTAATTTAATATTAAAAATTTGCTTAAGGTAAGTTCAACTGCAATATCTTCTTTTTATATTAGTTATCATATTATTTTACTCTGTTAGTGCCACTAAAAGTGGAAAAAAGAAGAAGAAGACAATAGGGTAGTTTAATTTTTTAGAATAAAGACTTGTTTGATAACATATCTGTTCCGAGCATTTATTATGAATAAAAAAGCAGCGTTTGGTAATTACAGCGAATTTACATTCTCGAATAGAAAAAGAATAGGAATGCATTTGATACGGCCATGATTTTTTTTTTGTAACGTATAATTTCTATTAATTTTTAATATTTTTAATATTTTTTTTTTTTCCCTCTCTTCTTCTTCTTGCTCCTCCTCTAGCCGACAGTGGCGATGGCCGACGACCAGTGGTGACCTGCAGTGGCTAGGAAACGGCAGCAACCGGCAGCGGTAGACATCGGGCGACGAGGAAGAAGAAGAAAAGAAAAAAAAAAAGAAAGAAAAAATGACTTATTTTTAGAAATTGTTCTTGGGAACAAGAAACTAATTTTTTCTACTCCTTATTTATGTTCCAAATCTAATCGCCCGGCTACTTTTCATTTAAGGGAATAAAAAAATTAGTTGACGTTATCAAACGGATTTTTTTTTTTTTTATTTTTTGTTTTTTGTTACGGGGAGCAAGGAATATAAATTGGAAGAAATAGAAACATTATCAAATAGAGCCTAAATGACAATCGTTGTCTTTTCCATTCTCAAATCCATTGGTCGTCTTCTTTGTCCGTGTCCATGCTATTAGTTTTCTTTTGTTCGATTGCGCCGGCTATTGTATACTGTTGTTTACATCATTAGTAAAACCTGACAAGGAATACATATTTTTCGGTAGGTCGTGCAACATTCTGATTTTGCAATTACCTTGTTTGGTCTTCTCAATCTATTATGGCATTTAAGATTTAATTAGAAGTTGTTGCTAACGTATTATAGGCCGGTTAGAAATCCATATTATACGCCCGTTAGAAATCCGAATAAGATGGGGGAGTCCATCTTACTCTTGCAAACCAGAGATTTGAATGCGGGATTCGCTAGATCAATTTAACCACCACGTTGAGAAATGTACTCAGTATCAGTCACTTGCTTAACTCCGATCTACCTATAATTCCGAACTATAGAGCTCTCCTTTCAGAGCTTAGCCTTTTCAATGGTGTCCATTTCTCCGAAGAATCGACTCTTCATTTATATAAAAGCATTTGAACTTCTATACGGCTAACCACGCAAAAGTACAAGAAGTGCTCGTATGTAAATAACTTCAATACGGAGAGGGAGAACCTCGAGGGCGTGCTTGTGGCGCTTGAGCTTGCGAAACTCTCCAACGATACGGTTGAGCTCGTAGTTGCGCACCGCTGTACCACCGCACTGCGCTTCACGTATACCAGGCTCAGCAGCCTCTTCCTGAGCGTGTCTCCACCTCTTCTCTTCAACGCCATCCCCGAGGCAGAGGTGGAGGTGGCCGACGGGCTCCCTGCCGAGAGCCTTCACAATCGGAAGAAGACAAATTTAACCTGGAGCGATATATAACTCCATATATTTCTCCCAACTTGTCCGTAGCTTCAGTTTGGAAGCACCACATGCTTTGCGAACCCTAAAACTCACTCATAACCGAGGAGACGAACCCTTAATTTAGATAGAATGATTAGGAAGAGGAAAAATACGTGAGATGAGAAACACTCGCTGCAAAGGAGTTAGTAATAACAAAAATCGAGCATTTTCTTTTACTAACCATAGATTATATTTCACTGAAACGATAGATTTTCGCGTAGTTACGTGTTCAAAGTAGATTGAAAGACAATATTTGCATGAATGGTCATATATTATGAAAACTCTTATCAGAGTGGACATACTAGTTTAGTAATAGATGCGACCGTTGACCAAAAGACGCCACTCTTATAAGTAATTTTAAAACACAATAGTTTGTGATAATAAATAATGTAAAAACGCATTGAGCGAAAATTATGTTGACATGTTGTGCCTCCCAATACGATATCTGTATAGATGGTAAAAATAAATAAGAAAAAAATTTGGGATATTTAATATTGAAATTTATGGGTAGTTGATACACGCTGGCACAAATCAACTCTTTCGAGTGTCGCGATCCTCCAGAAGCGGTCGTTATGCATTGGGGAAGTAGAGGCATTGTCGAGCGGGAGGCAAATGAAGATCGGACAAATAACAGAGCTCTTAGAGGTGTCGACTCGGATGGTCGGCACCAGCAAAGAAGCTTCGAAGGAAGACTCGAACTCTCCGGATTTCTCGGCCTCAAAACGGACTAGAACAGAGCCAGACAATTCGGGAATGGCAAATGGCATCGACCGGCGGCCTAAAATCAATGAAGGAAACCTATAAGAGAGATAATTCGATGAGAGGAGTTCGTATCAATTCAGTCTCGGTGGCTTTTGGCCATCTCTGTTCTCTGGTGTGTGCTCTATTTCTGGTGCGAGTGAGCTCAAGCGGCTGGGATGGCCGACGGTGGTTGGAGGTGGTGGACAATGGATTGGGGGTGATCGAGAGGAATCGAGAGGAAATCCAGAGGAAAAACGTTGGATTGCTTCGCGCGTGTGCTCCTTTCTTTGCTCCAACTGCTTCGCTCCCCTCCTCCATGACGCGTGAGTCTCAGTTTTAGAGATGAAAGAGAGAAGAAGAAGAAGAAGAAGAAGAAGAAGAAGAAGCGAAGAAGGAAAGAGGTCGAGCTTGTATATATCCATGGGCTCCTCTGCTGGGCTCTCCATGAAGTCATATGGACTTCAATTCACTCCATGAAGATAATTTTTAAATTCAAATGAACGATAGTACGATAAGAGGAATATTGTATGCTCTATATTTCCTTATTTACAATACAAACTAAACACACAAAAAGGGTTACATTATTGATAGTGTCTAATAAGAATTTGATTACATGTACTCTTTTATTGTTCAGTGTCTTCCCGATCTTTTCTATCTTTTTGCCAATTTCTTGGAGCAATGTAAGAACCACTTACTCTTCTCGTCAATGATCAAGTTTCCCCACACAACACCGATCAAAAACCCGACTCCAACACCAATTAACACAAATTTCCAATCCAAGTTGAGCAGAAACCCTTCGCGAAGTTCTTCCTGGGGAGATGGTGGTAATGGTAAGTTATCCCCAAATGTTGTGCATTTTCTTGGCAAAGGACTTCCACATAACCCCTCATTCATGGCAAATGAATCAATCTCGAATGTGTTGAACTGATTCCCTCGTGGTATTGGTCCCAACAATTGATTATCCGAGACATTGAATGATGAAAGAAATGTAAGTTGGGCCAGCTTTTGAGGGATCTCTCCTGAGAGCTTATTTCGAGAAAGATCTAGGGATTCCAACAATGTCAGATTTGCTAAGGATGGTGGGATGGAACCGGTCAAAACGTTGTTTGAAAGGTTAAGCAAAATAAGTGACTTCAAATCTCCGATGAGATCAGGTATGTGTCCCTCGAATTTGTTATTGGAGAAGTCAATTTGCATGAGTGCAAACGGAACCTTCAAGTATTCCCTTTCTATGCCTTTGTTCATCAATGCCATTGCATACTCGACCATTGTTTGAAATCTAATCGAGGTTGAACTAAGATCTTCCTCTATATTAATATATTCCAACCAATCTTGACTAACAATCTCTTTCATGGCATGGAAACTCTGCAACAACTTGGAAGGAAGTTTACCACTGAAACTATTATATGAAAGGTCCATGATATGCATATTGCTGAAGTTAAATTGGCTATGATATGCTTCTATTGGACCATGGAACTTATTGGATTTCAAGATAACAGATTTCAGCTTGGTCAACTTTGATAGCCATGAAGGGAAACCATCAAGAATTTGATTGTGAGCAAGGTTCAAATACTCTAACATTGTACAATTTGCCAAGGATCTTGGGACAGACCCTTGCAATCTATTCTCTGTGAGGTCTATCATCTTCAACACACAACCTTTTGGGTATGCACGGGGAATTATGCCCTCAAGTTGATGTTTCCCAAGATTCAAAACTGACAAAGAATCGAAATTTCCCACACATGAAGGAATTGTGCCATTTAAATTATTATTGGACAAATCCAGAATGACGAGGGATCTCCAACTACAAATAGAATGGATTTTTCCGAAGAGGAAGTTGTTGGAGAATTGTAGTGAGCTGTTGATCGAGGTGGACTAGGGAGTTTTGCTTTTAGCCGATTAGAACTAATGTCAAGATAGGCCAAGTTGGGTAGTGACAGATCAATCTGATTATTTTCCAAGCCAGTCAAAAAATTGTGGGAGAGATCCACATAGGACAATGATTCTCTACTACCATTCAACATCCACATTGGAATACTCCCTCCGATTTTATTGTATGAAAGGTTTATCCACTTTAATTTGCTTTGGTAGCCTAAAAACTTGGGGAACTCATGTAAGTTGCATGAGTCTAAATATAAAGTGGAAAGTTTTGGAAGAGTAGCATTGATCTCGGCCTTGCTGACAAAAGATATGTTGTTGAAGGACATATATAACATTTGCAATTTCTTGAGTTTGTGTAAATCCACAGTGCCACTCAAATTATTCCCATAAAGATCAAGAATTTCAAGATCCTTGAGTTCCCATAATGAGTTTGAAATTTCACCTTGCAAATTGTTGTTATAAAGTTCAAAGCGAAACCAACCGCGTCAAGTTCTCAAATGAAGAGGTAATAGGACCACTTAGCTGACAATCTGTCAAATGTAAAGAAACAAGGACGGTGAGTTTGGCTATAAATTGAAAATTGACATTTCATATTTTCTTTCATTAAAGAACATTGCTATTAGATGAATTATTACCTCCAAGGTTTAAATTAGTGAGTTTCACCAAGTTGACAAACCAATGCCCAATACCACTGCTAAAATTATTGGAATAGAGATCTAGAGATGATAGCTGGGTAAGATTGGCAAAGAAAGTGGGGATTTGACCATGAAATTTATTAGATGATAAATCCAGGTAAGCAAGCCTAGAAAGATTACCCATTGAAGTGGGAAGTGAACCTGAGAAATTACAAGATCCAATTGATAATTTATTCAAGAAAACAAGGTTTCCAATCGAAATAGGTATTTCCCCTGAAAAATTCACTCCCAAAGAGACAATGATTTGAGGGGATTACCCCAATGTAAGTCGGGAATAAAACCAGAAAGGTCATAATTTTCGCTAATGTCGAGGACTTCCAAGTTTGGTAGCTGAAAGATGCTTACTGGAAATTCTCCTTGCAATTGGCAATATCTAAGTTTAAGTGACTTCAAAGATGAGAAGTTTGTGCGTACATGAGGGAATGGTGATGAAATGTTTATCCAAGAGAGATGAAATTCTCTAAGCATAGTTAAGTTTTGAACAAAATTGTCTATGTTGGGCATCTCAACATCCCACATATAATCCAAATCAAGAGAAACTAATTTGGAGAGCCGTGAGATATCCGATGGGACTTTTTCCGAAAATTCTAAATAGGAGAGATTAAGATATTGTAGCCTGGAAAGATTGCCGAAGCCGTATGGGATGGAGGAAGAGTTGAAGTCATTGTAAGCAAGATTAAGTGATTCCAAGTGGAGTAGGCGAAAGAGGCTAGTGTTAGAAGATAAAGTACCAAAGAGACAACTGTTGCTAAGGTCAAGGCCTGTCACATGACCGGTGGCCTCATTGCACTTGACGCCATCCCATGAGCAGCAATCTTCACGTCCATCTAGTGACCATGATTCAACCTTCGGATAAACACACCCAAAAGCCGTTCTGTTGGTTTTGAAACTTTGCTTGAATTCCATCAAGGCTGAGCTCTCATCAGATGGCATAGTGGCTTAGCAAGTGAAGTATGAATCATCACAAGAAGGACAATCCATGTACCCGAAACACGAAGAATAGTGAGGGTGCCATATTTTTGTTTTGTTATTGTGCTTTTGGTGGAGTTGGTTGGTTTTCAATAGAGAAGCTTTTTATAGGCAACGACAAGCAATTTGATCATGGAAATTTCATTGGTCATTCAAGCACCATACCCATCCGAAAAGACAATAGGGTTTGATTGAAGAAAGAATCACTAAAGAAATTAAATACCCATTAGACCTGTGTTATACACGGCCAAAGTCTTAGGATGTGGATTGGTGGAAATAATCATTTCATCGCTTGTATGCTTTCAAAGATGTTGACAATTTGTACCTTCTGGATAGTGTGTTAATTAACACATTTTCAATCCTAATTCCAAGGATTGGATCTCTAGTACCCGAATCACGAGAAGAGAAGATCGTAATCATCGATTGAAAATAATTTCAGATTTCATATATCACCACCTCGTTTTATATAAAACTAATGGTAACTTATACATAATTAGCTGAATTACGAGCAAGTATAAATCTTGTAGGAACAATAAAAGCTCCAATGGATAGTAAGCACATCAAAGGCAGAATTAGCCTATAATGTAACCCATTTATACATTGAAATGGATGTCATGTTTGTTATTCAAGCAATTACAGGCACTCATAGGCATAATTTACTAGCGGAACCCCTTTTGGCTGAATGCAAGAAATTGCTTGCAGAGTTACGGAGATACAAAATTGAGCACATATTTAGAAAAGCATGTGGTTGCACGGTGCTTTAGCCGCTAGGAAAGGAACAACATCTGGAATTTGTTATTTATTCCTCTGTTCCAGATGTTATTAAAGACTTTTCATATAATGACTCCGCTGGGAGCACATACATTTTAGACAATGTAACCAGACTTGTTTTGTCAATGTAATTATGACATTCGTCGAAAAGAAAGAGAAGAAAAACTTTATCTCCACTATATATAGGTATTCGTCATTCTTTTTTGTTCTTTTTGAACATCTGTTGGCCATTGTCACGCGAAAATAAAATTTTTAAAGTGAAAAGATAATTTTTGATGTGAGAATATTCGATTTCCATTCTTCACTCTTACTGTGTAACAATACTAGCATTGCGTTCCACGCGATGCCGGTTTGCTTGAAATAACATCTTTGAAAATCATTAATATTTATTTATGCCGCCATGGAAGCTTATATTGTACCGTGAAATTGTAAGCGTAAATTATATAACTTCATGCAATGTTACCTGTAGGAATTGAATTGCTTGTGGTTTGCACCCGCATTCTAACTTAGCAACTCGCGATGGTTCAAAAAGAAGAGACCGGCGAGAACACGTGATGCGTGCGCACGAATGGGCAGAGGGTCATGCAGATCACGTAGCCTGGCGCCTGCTTCCGAAGGTGGGACTAAATGCGCTTCCCGGCATCGGCCTTTGACGTCTCGTGCTTGGGTTTAGACGGGCAAAGACTCCTCTTTCGAGCTTTTCCTATCTAGTGCAAGTAGGATTTGGATGCTTCGTTTGGATAGGGATAAAGTGAAAAGGGCACCACGTTTCCCTTTTCCAACCTCCAAATGTGAACATTTTAGTCCTCCCGGTCAAAAAAGAGAACACGAAATAGTTATGTCGGAGGCATCTGAGTTTATAATGGAATCTCTCATGTTTTCCACGCAAGGACCAAAATTAGAGGTGCGTGAAAATACTTTTTGCCCATATTCTACAATTTCTAAGAGTATTCCTAATCCTCGAATCACAAAAAAAAAAATTAATCACCGATTTAAAATATTTTCAAATTGTATATATCGTCACCTCATTTTATGTATAAATAATCATAAGATATGCCTCATTACAATGAATTACGAATGTGCATAAATTTCTCGGAGATTATAGAAGTTCCACTAAACGATGAACGAATTGCGGCAGAATTGTGGCGCCATGTGATGTCCTTAGACTAGAAGTAGCCAATAAGGTTACCCATTCGCACATTGAAATGAATGTTATGTCTGTTATTCAAGCACTTACAAACACTCACAGGCACATTTACCGATGGAATCTCTTTTGACTGAATGCAAGAAACTAGAAAGTGCTTGCAGAGTCGCAGAAATACAAAACTGAGCACATATTCAGAGAAGCAGATTGTTGCACGGATGCTGTGGCCCTGCTTGCAAAGGAACAACATCTTCAGTTTGTTATTTGATACTCTCTTCCAGGTGTTATGAAAGACCTGATGCATAATGACTGTTGGGAGCACATACATTTCAGACAATGTAACTTGACTTGTTCCGTTTAATGTAATTATGTTATTCGCAAAAACAAAGAGAGAGAGAGAGAGAGAGAGAGAGAGAGAGAAGAGAGAGAGAGAGAGAGAGCTTTATCTCCTGTTATAAATGCTCGTCAGTTTTTATTTTTTTCCCTTTTAAACATTTGTTGGCCAGTGTCACGCCACATGGTAATTTTGTGTGACAACATTCCATTTCCATTCCTCACTCCTAGTGAGTAGCATTTGAGCCCGTGGTGTTCCATCATAATTAGTTCCATAACACCATTTGGCTTCAAACACGAAAGGGACGAAACAAAGGAATCGAAGACCCCGCCAAAGACATTTCTCATAAACCTACAACGTAAAAATTAGTGAAAGACTGGATTTATTGATCGAAATCCTAATTAATTTAAATCTTTTAATGTTTCCACTGTCCCCTCAACCTAATTACGGCATAAAAAATTCATCTACATTTTAACCGAAATTGAGTTGACTAAGGGGTTATGGTAAACCTCAATTAGCTATAGGTTTCTAAGTTTGTTGGGGAAAATTACAAAAGTCATAAACTTATTATAATTGCATCGATTCAGTTCTATACATTTTTTTGGCAAATTGAGTCTTAAACATTTTGCATTTGTTGCCAATTCAATTCATTTGGCCAATTTTGGCCGGTCGATTAACCAATCAGCACTAATATGGACACAATGGGTTCTACGTGACATCACCAGCATGAACATGAACAATTTTTTAATAATATTTTAATATTTTTTCAAAATTTTTATTTTTTATTTTGTTTTCACTTCATTCTTCATCTAGCCATTCGTCAACTCACAATTAGCCTTAAGCAGGAGTGACAAGGGACCTCACCAACCTCTGGGAAGCGAGGCCATGGCTAGGCGAGCCTCACCTAGCCATGGCCATGTTTCCCCGAGGCTAGCAAGGTCCCTTGTTGGTTGGTGAGGTCGAGCCTCGCCTAACCTCAGGCCTTGTCAAGCCGCCCACTAGGCTGAGGAGGCTCGCCCTCGCTGATTAGGATGACCAACGTTTATGTTAGCTCCGTACAATCAAAATTGATTGGATAGACTGAATTGACATAAATGCATGAGGTTTGGGATTCAACTAACAAAAACAAAAATGTTTATAATTGATTTGACGCAATTGTAATAGATTTATAACTTTTTTGGTAATTTTTTCAACCTTTTTGTATCTTGTGTGTATTTGTCTTTGGTTCTGGAAGGATAAGCGAAGTGTCTTGCCTCTTACCTACTTTATGCGATGTTACCTATGGGATCTTAACCAAGATATTAAACAAGCAGGTTTGTACCAGCATTCAATTTGAACAAGAGTCAACTGCTCAGGGTTTGTACCAGCACCCCCTGGCTCTTTTTTCTTTTTTACTTTAATAATGTTAAGAGGTAAGTGCAAGTAGGAAATTTTCTTTTTATTTCTAAAGGGAAAAAAATGGTCACACATGCACAAGGTATAAACTAGGTCAAATTCTCGTGCATGCCAGGATTGACCGTCCTATGCAATCATAATTGCTTAGTAGGTCAACAAAAATGGATTCTCATAATTTTATTCACAAAAATTACCAAAATTGAGAGGCCCGCCAAGACTTTCGCCCATCTTCTAGATCAGCTCATTATATATATACACGCAATCATGACAGACTCCTAATGAGCATGGATCTCTCAGGAACTATTACATGCGCAATTCCTGACCAATCAGTGGCTTCTGATCTTTTCCATGCTTTTGCTACTCTATTGGAGGAGCGCAAGGATTCCAATCACAAAAACTGTTGACCACAGCTTTAGCAGTGCTGTCTGCTCTTCTATGACATCGTCTCTAATTTCAAACATCTCTTTTGTATACAACTTTGAGCTCGGTAAATGAAAAAACAAGGAACTAGGAAGTTTCAAACTTTGAAATTTCACTTTCACGCTCTATCTCGAACAACTAGTGAGTCCACCTTAAATACTCCTTCATGCCTTCAAAAACCGTTGGCACTTTCCAAAAGAATTATTCCAATCTACCTGTTGGACAATCAATCAAGGGGATCTCAAGTTGATTGATTGGTTGAGATGAAAGCCCATCAACGTCACATCGCCCATACAATCGGGATCTTGGTTTCCATAAGTAGAACTTTCCAAGTTTGCTTGCTACCAAAAGATTTGATTATCGGAATTGATTCCATTAAGGATAAAAACAATCATGTGGGTGATATATCCAACCAGAAAACTATTCATAAGTCGTATGAAACGAATCCTTGAAGATAATCTCGCATTTGGATAAGTCTTCATACTGCGGTCTAGAAACTGTTAGTGCGAGCGGACTTTAAGCCTAAAGTCTGGCGGTCTTCAAACTTTGACACTTTGGTCTGGAAGTCTTCAGACTAGACTATGAAAATATTTTGTCAAGTTCAAAACAGTAAAGGAGTTTTCTCCAACAATCTCTCCCTTTTTTATGGTGACAAAACTTTCTGCGGACCCTTTAACTCCGGAAGGAGCTCTAGTAATCTTTGAAAGTACGCGTAGTTTTTTGTTGGTGCACTAGGTCCAGCCAAATTAATTTCGGGAGTTGGGAGATTTGAGGGAACATCGGCATGTCGATCACCAAGACTTGGAAGATGCCTCAACATCAACTTCAATAAATTGAGAGGCATAGACATCCTCTGGATCGGCGGGAGAGCGACTAACATCATCACTAGTAAAAACGGGTAAATAAGAAGTACCTAATTTCTCGACAGCTCCCCTGTCTTTGTGGCTACGTCGAGAAGAAAAGTCTTCTTCTTTTCTTTCTCAGCTTCGACTCTAAATGATGTTCTTTTGCTCTTGTTTCTCCTACGGTTTCACTCTAGTCTTCTCGAATCTTCTAATAGTCATCTTGACCCTCTTCCTCTTCTCTTCTTTTCCTTCTTCTTCTCTTTTCTTACGTTTCTTTCTCTTCTCGCTATGTTTCTCCCTCTTCCTTCTCTTCTTTCTTCTCTGTCCTCTGGCTACTCAAAACTAACAAAACTCTATAGATTTTTTAAGGCAAAAGTAGAAATAATGAGATCATCCTCATCCTCTTTGTCCTGCAGGATAAGTTCTTCTCTTGTGGATAGGTGCACTCATAGGCTCCTTGCCTTTTCTTTCGTACTGACGAGTCTTGTTTTGCTTTGCTGGGGACTTCTCCTTGAAGCGCTCTAAAGGTTTGTTCAGTTTCTTCCCCGGTCTCATCTTTAACACCATTTTCAATCCTATCACCATAGGAGCAATGGTTCTAACGCTTGAGATCTTTGGAACCTTAATATGAAAGTGTTGAAACAATTGAGTGACCGGCGCGAATAAGGAAGTTGTCCATTTTCATAACAGTCATGTACATGTGCATCGGGATTGTGTGTGACAGCGAGAACTTCATCCCATTACTAATGGCGAACATCGGTTTTGCTTCAAAACGAGAGACGTCTATTTTGGAGGCGACTTGGGTCAAATGCAATTGATCACAACCTTGTACAGCAAGATGTTTGAGGCGCACATTTTGGAATAGGTAATGCCCCTTTTAGCAAGTTTGTCCCGAACAAGTGATATTGTTGCATGACCAATTGACACATTTATTAGTTGGAAACTCCCTCTTTCCACATCAATAATATCCGCAATGTATCCACATCCACCATGAAATCTTTTTTCCTCATAGTAAAACGAAATCTATTCACGTCAAGAAATGACAAATTCGAATAGAAATAAATCGTTAATTCGGGGTATGCGACGAGAGGTCTCAAACAAAATCTTTCAAATTGAAGGAGAGCAAACTTCTCCCTCGTTCACCTTTAAAGAATCCAAGAAATCAAAATCCTCAGATTGAGGGTTCATCACCCCTCTTTTCAACAGGTTTTGAGTAAGTCTTTGTGCTCTTTAGAACGAAACAAACTCGTTCCTTCACCACTTACATTGGTAGCAACACCCATTCTAGGCTGAAAAATTCGCGTATAATTTCTCATCATCATCCTTCACCTCTCGGCTGATTAAAAGAACTAAACCGGTGATCAACGGAAAAGTTAGCAAACGTTCTATCTCGCTGTTCTTTCAAGTGCAATGCCTAATCTTTCCATCGTTCTTAAAAATAGAGTCTCATTTCAATATCCTCATTCTCGCAAAATTCGTCAATAAAGATCATTGCAAAACCACCTTGCTTCAATTGATTGTAAGTTTAAAAACAAACTCAGGTTTTGACGTTCTTACGGGTTTAACCTCTTCCATGATCTCCTCTTCCATTGGTTGGCACGGAGGATTTTGAGTGGCACGCTATGGAGAATGATGCTATTGAGAATGTTGTTGTTGTTGTTGAGGATAATCTTCTTCCTCGGTCAAGTCAAAATGAGTAGGACCCTCTGGCATATTCTGTGGTCCCCTATTTGTGATCCGAGACGACTTCCTTTAAAAGACATCTTCACGGTCGAGGAGGATTCCACAAACTTGTTCGAAAAAAAAGATGAAAACTTGTAGAACAAACTTGAGAGTAGAAAGGAGAGAGTAGAAGTGAAAGAGTAGATAGATTGTATACTAGGGTTTGGTAAAAATGCTCGAAGGAAATACGAAGATATATAAAGAAAATGAACCGGTCACGAATAAAAGGAAATGAACCGTCACAAAGGAATTACCATTTTTTAAAATTACTGAATAAAAACTGCCTTTTCAAAATAAAAACTGCAAAAGATTCAAAATTCAAAAATATAACTTCCAAAACAAACTAGGTAAACAATGATTCGAATAAACATACATTTTTATTCCAAAAATAAAATACACCGGATTCGAGACTTTCTTTTTGCGAAATAGAGTCTCGGAAAGTCTAAGCGACCAATTTCGACTTTAACCGGTAAGAGATAAAATATTCGACTGTGCGAATGGATTCAAATAGATTTTCTCCGAGGCTTTGTAAATATATCTCGCTTGGCCGATTCTTTGATTCAATAAACTGAATCATAATTTCCCATTTTGAACATGATCTCTTATGAAATGGTGTCGAATCTCTATATGCTTTGCCCTTGAATGAAGAATTGGTTCTTCGTGAGATTAATAGCACCGGTGTTGTCGCATTTGATCTCGGTACACGATTCTTCAATTCCAAAGCCTCTTAACTATTGTCTTATCCATAAGATTTGAGAACAACGACTTCCAAGAGCTACATACTGCTTACCTTAGTTGATAGAGCCACAATACTCGCTTCCTAAAAACCAAGACACCCGAAAGATGCTTGCCCAAGAGTTGACAAGTACTGAAGTACTCTTTTTGTCGACTTTACAACCACTTCAAATCTACGCGTCTGAATATCCAAGAAGAGTAAAGCCTTCTTCTTTGGGATACCACAAACCTAGCTTTGAAGTAGTTGTAATATATTTGATAATCCGTTTTGTAGCACTTAAATGAGATTCTTTAGGATTTGATTGGAATCTAGCACATGCAAACACCAAACAAATGTCGGTGTTGACACCTAATCTACATTTTCAAGCATATATAAAAAAAATAAAAATGAAATTAAATGAAATGAAATGAATGGAAAAAAATTGATTGAAAAAAAAAAAATAATATAAAAAAAGAGAAAGAAACCTTTTGGGCCCCCCTTTCTTCTCTTTCCTCATCGCACGCTGCCAGCCATTTTCTCTTCCCTTCCTTTTTTTTTTTCCTTTTAGCGACCCAAGCCCCTTTCCTCTCTCCTTCAGTCGTTCGCGCGCGAGGACCCTGTGAAGACAAAAAGGAAAAGCAGAGCCTCCAGCGCAGCAGGGGACAAGGGGAATCTCGCAGTAGCAGGCGTGCGGTGCGATCCTCAAGTTAGAGCCCAGGTTGCGAGGGCCGTTGGTTGGTCGGCCAGGGCACGCACGCAAGCCGAACGGTCAAAAAAGGGGAGGAGGGCCGAGAGAGAACAAAAAAGGGGAGAGAGAGCGAAACCGGAGGCAAAGAGAAGGAGAAGAGGACTCGTGGAGGTGAGCCAGGAGCCGAGGGACCCCCGAACGTCCCGCTGCCGCTATTGAGTCGCCGACCGCCTCCAACCCCGTCGAAACCTAGGTAAAGCTTTTATCGAACACTTGGCATGTACCTTTTGAAGTCATGTGTTGGCCGGAGCTCATTCCGTCGTTTTGGGCAAGCTCGGCCTTCTTAGGTCCTTGGCCAAATCCCTATTTGTTGTTGGTCACTGGCCGAGAATCAAGGTTCGCCTTGAGTCTTGGTCGACCCAAAGCTTCTTGGTTCGTGCGTGTATGCCACCTCGTTCACCGAAAATCCCAGCCCGAAACCTCAATCTCCGCTCCTCCGTCTGACTTCGGTAGGGTCGTTAGGCCGCTGGGAGGGATGCCGTCACATGGTCGGAGGAAGAGCATCGTCCCCCAACCGAGGCGGCGCCGTCATGCCCCGGGCCGGAGAACAGCCCATGCCACACGACGTCGCCTCCTCTCGGTTGCGGCCGGGAAGTCGTAGACCGAGAGGGAGCGGCCGAACGGGCCGGATCACCGATGACGGCCCGTTTGGCCTCTTTTTCCCTCAAGGCCCGGCAAGCCCGGGTTCGGCTGGTCATGGGCTTGCGGGGACCCTTTTTTTGCAAAGCGGGTTGGGCTCGTCGAATGGGCCCAACCCGCACTGAATAAAGGCCCAACCATGGTCGCCTTTCCCTTTTTGGGCGGGCGATCGGCGGCTCCTTCCCACCGGACCAAACTCGGAGGTTCGTCGGAGACCAAAACCCGATCCTCCCTAGGAAGGGCCGAACCCTACCTGGTTCGGGCAAAACAAAAAAAAATCAAAAATATATATTATTTTAAAAATTCAAAAAAAAAAAAATTCAAAAAAATTCAAAAAATTAAAAAATTTTGAAAATGCGAAAAATGTAGGATTTGTTTAGGAATTATCTTGTATTGCCTTTTTAGCATAATTAGGCTTTTATTTGCTCGTATGTTGATTATATTGCGTGTTTAATTTATATGTTTAACTATGTTTGCAATTGTTTAGTTGCATGTTTTAATTTTCTTTCAATTAGGATTTTGGTAGTTATGATTGCTATTTTAGTGATTGCGCACCTGCATGATCACCTTACATGTTAGTGGATAAGTATAAAATCAATCCAAACTGCACAAAAATCATTTTGTTAAAATGAACAAGATTAGGTACCGAAATGGCATTAATTGGTTGATTAGTGTAATCAAGTCCCCGACCCTAGATTCTCTGGTTGCGTAGGAAGTGAGGTATTCTCCCATACCTCGCTTGGTTTCTAGCCAACCCAAATAGGCTAGTGGCAACTCCTTTTTGCGAAATTTCTAAAAATATCCCAATGTCATGCAGGGTATGGGCTTGGGAGAGCCCACGCCTAATCAAGGGCCATGTGCCCGTCTTTTAGGCAATACCCCTAAACCTACTCCCTCCCCGAGGGTAGGTCACGGCTTGACTTGGCGACTCCCCGGAGACCTGGTTTTAGACTTTAGAGGACTTAGGCCAAAATTAATCTCGTTCAAAAATATATTTGTTTGGCAGCAAGGATTCCTGGGTCGCCCCTAACATTAAATGTGTTAAATCTTTTTACAAAATGGGAGATATGAGGGGAAGTGCTTACTCACATTTGTCTTGTAGGGAGGTGTAGGAATGTATGATTTACTTTTTATGTGCGGAGTGTTGTTTGCCTATAAATTGTTGTGCATGTATCCTTGCATTGCACTACACCCTAGCACACACAACCCGCCGAACTGGGCCGCATAAGATCACATAGGATGGTGTTGAGGTGGATATTGCTCCGATCGCATGCATGTAGTACGAGCCGCCCGTCTCAACCCCGAAATTTCTTTCTTTATGTTAGAGATCCCCACCCTAGTCGCGAGCATGCGACACGGGTCGATTTTTTGAAGAAGTCGGAGTCATGGGTAACACGACCTAGCCGCGAGCTTGTTGGTTCGGTTATGTGATCCCATGGCTTCATTTTGGGCTGTCTAGAGTAGAAATCGAACCACCGCCCCATGCGCATGTCTGTGTCATTGGCATCACTACTCAATGAGTAAGGTAAGTTTTCGACCTTTTTTCTTCACTCGCAATTTATGTATTCGCTTTCCTTTTGGTCGGTCCATGTAAAATCATGTTGGTCGTACTTTGGTTAGCATATAATGGGGGTACCCGAGCTTCACATCATTTTCGCCCCTAAAGAAGAGCCTCTGCCTGAAGATTCCTAAAGTGCCATTGAAGATCACCCACCAAGCCGAGATCAAGCACCTTAAAAAGGAGCTCGAGGAAGCCAAGGAGCATGTCTCGAAGTTTACCCGAGTTTGTGGGGCTGCCACGAGCGAAAGCTATCTTCATTAGTTAGATTGAGTCAAGTGCAATATGTAGTTGGACCATGCCTACATACGTTACAATGTTAAGGAGTTTGCACGGAGTCTCGATGAGTGAAAAGAGTGTCTTTCCGTCTTCAAAATAGCTTCATTGTTTAGGGGTTCTCCCTCATATATTTTCCTACATTATGTAGCAACCTTACTTTCAATGAAATAAATGAATTGGGGCAATTATTGTGGCACCCCCAAAACAACTAAGGTGGCCACAGATACCTATCGCTCTACCTATTGAATACCAGTTACATATCTTTCATTAAAGGGGGTTAAAGCAGAACCGTAGTTCATAGGCACTTTTTTTTTTTTATGAAAAGAATTTAGCGCAGCTCATAGCGAAAATAAAGACGAGTCTCACCAACCCTTTACTCTCGTAACGATGATACAATGCACACCAACTACACGTTGAAGGAAAACATAAAGCCAAGCCACTTTTATTTACATTTTTATGATGGACATCTCGGGTCAAGACACCAAAAAAAGCCAAGCCTTTTCACTAAACTTGGCTACAACTTAAAAGGGAGATCTCGACCCCCTATATCGATCGCGTATAACCCTCCATCTACAAGTGTCGGCTATCTCCAAAAAGTGTCAGCTCCCTCTCCTCACGTGGGCCATCACACCCACCCTGGTGCATCGGGCGATGGCGGCGGCAACATCCCCAGCATCACTCCGTCACGACGGACATGGACGGACAAGAACTCCTGGATGACCAGGCCCCCAACCAGGCCCACGTCATACATCACCAGCACCCGAACCCGTATGAACACCAAACCAGGGATGGTGACACATACATGCTCCATACACTCGACCTCCACGTCAGATGGAAGGCCGTAAAAGGTACCGCGCGTGACTGGAGGGAGAGGCATCTTTCTAATCTGAAATGTTAGTCCCCAAAGGGGTGAGTACAACCACTCAGCGAGTAAAAGATCCATTAAACTACTCAATGCATCAAACAGAACAATCATGGCATCATAGTAGAGTACATATAGTTCATACATGTTAAACATATCTCACCTTTCAGCCATGCACATTACATCTAAACAGCCATGTATATAAGTCACCATGTCATGTGCATATACCACCATGCACTTGTACATATAACATCATACCGCCATGCATACATGTCACCATACCATGTGCACATACCACCATGCACTTATATATATTACATCATACAGCCATGCATACATGTCACCATACCATGTGCACATACCACCATGCACTTATACATATTACATCATACAACCATGCATATATGTCACCATACCATGTGCACATACCATCATGCACTTATACATATTACATCATACAGCCATGCATACATGTCACCATACCATGCATGATTCAATTTCAGCTTTTATCTTTCCATTGGATCACCACATTTTTCTTTCCCGGGACTAGTAATTGCATCCCACATTTTATCGCTTGCACCCAACCTGGCATTGCGAGGAACCTCCGGCACACACCTCCGGGCATCCGACACACACACTCCGGGCATCTCGAAACTCCCGAGGACATCTGACACACACCTTCGAGCATCCGGCACTCACCTCCGGGCATCCCGACACTCCCGGGGCATCGTCGGCTCACACCTTCGACGGTATCCTCATTTATCATAATTCATGTTCACAATTGTGTCTCAATATCAACATGGCACATGATGTGATGGCAACAAGGTCAATTTCAGCTTTTGATTTTTATATGTAATGCCAAATATCATCACATGTGCAGCAAGATCAATCACTTAAGAACAATATAATTCATGGGGCAAACTCATGGATTATTACTATTATTTTAGAAACAGAATGCATTCTTTTTAATTTACACTTCTTAAAATTTAGTGATTGGCTCTAATAATTTCCAAGAATTTAATACATCATAGATAAGCTCTAGAGGCATTTATCTCATGAAGAACACAACACCACCAGAATTTCATACAAAACAGAATAGTCCATGCATTTCAGCTTTTGAAATTCGCACAATCCAGCTTGCACAGTTTTAGAAAACATTTTAATTAAATACTCAATTGACCTTCAAAAATTATGAAATTCGAACATGTGATAGTCAAGACATAAAAGCAGATATTTTATGAAGAACACTACACCAAAAGATCCCCATATAATTCAATATAGACCATGCATCACAGCACTACTATTCTGACCGTTCAACTTGCACAGTTTTTGAAACATTTTTGGTTAGATAGGCAAATGAACTTCAAAAATTATGAAATTTGAATATGTTGTAGGCAAGACATAGAGAGAGATATTTCATGCAGAACACTTTTCCAAAAGAATCTCATACAAAACAATATAGTCCACGCATTGCAACTTACAAAGTCCGAACACATCAGATTGCACAGTTTTAGAAACATTTCCGATTAAATACCCAAATGACCTTCAAAAATTATGAAATTTGACTATGTGATATCCAAGACCATAAGGTAGATACTTCATGAAGACATCGAAGTCAGATTCGTCCTAGGTAATTAAATATAGACGGTTAAAACCCCTGTTCCTAGTACCGAAATTGCCAGATCTAACCATCTCCAAAGGACCACGATTTCACCTACCTATTCTTGTTTTGTTTCTCTAAATTTTTGATATGTTAAACCTCAGGATGTCCTTTACAACTTTTGTTAAGAAACCGAAGTGAAAATTCAACAAAAAGATTGCCTTACCGTCCATGCATTCATCAAAGGTCGGTGTTAAAATTTCAGATCTAGTCTTCTTCAAAGAACAACGGTTTCACTTACTTATACTTGTTTGTTTTGTCCCAAATTTGAGTATGTTATACTCCAAGAAGTCCTCTACAACTTTCATTTAAAGGTCGAAGCCAAATTTCAACTAGAATATCACATGCAAGTCACTAGAACATCCTAGGTCAAGCTGTTTTTCTCAAGAACAGCACACTAGACTAGAGTACCACTCTTATAACTTCAATTTTTCACATCCTATACCTCCGAAAATCATCACCAATCAATCACACACACTAAGCACAGCATGCATGAGTAGATCAAGGGATCCCACTTGCCTCCAAACCGAGCAAACAGCGAGCACAATGGCAAGACACGGCGGCGACGGACGGCGATGAACGGCCCCTTCTCCTTCCTTCTTCCCTTATTCCTTTCTCGCTTCTTCCTCTCTTTCTCTCCTCTCTCTCTCTTGGACGAACCCTTCTCTCTCTCTCCCTCTCTTTCTCACTTAATCCGGTCACCTTTTCCCCCCTAATTTCCTTCCCTCCATCATTAGCCATCATTAGCTTTGCATGGCTTGACACTTGGCCATCTTCATAGGACAAATGGGGGAGGCAAGCAAACCGGACTCCCCCCCCCCTTCTTCGTGCGGTCGACGAACCCTCATGGGCCTATGGGCCGGCCATTTTGGCCCATCTTAGGCCCAACACTCTTGGGCCTAAGACCCAAGCTTAATTGACCCAAGATTGACCTTTTAAAAACCAGTTTAACCCCTATTTAATCAAAGTACGAAATTGCAAAATTAAATGGCTATAATACTTTGTAACATAGATTAATAAAGTCCAACTTATAAAATTCATGGCCAAAACATAATTTCCTCATAAAATAAATCTTGATCTCACATGGGCATGGAACATGTTTCCAACAAAATATTCACCCATTAGGTGCTTGGCCATTAATCTATTACATTTCTTTTGGTCTAAAGACCACAACATAGGTCATTGATACGTCCATCGCCCTTCCATAGGTTATAAGGCATCTAGAAGTTGCCATGGAGTTTTAGGATGCCACAATTATATCTCTTTCATGGGCCGACCACCTGTTTATTTCATGTGCTTATATACGCTTATTTACCCTTTTTGTCGGTACTAGCCGATCGATTGTTTTTGCCAATCGTCGAGACAGCCAAGCGGAGATCCCCACCCGCACGTGCGCGAAAGTCAGAATGGAGAACGAGGACACCAACGTGCGCATGGCCAAGATGGAGGACCACCTGGCCCAACTCACCGCAATGATGCTTGAAATAAGCCGGAAGGCAAGGAGCCTCCCGCTGTAACTATCACTGAAACATCCACACCTACGTCATCGGGACACGCTCCCCATCGACGGGAGGCACACATGTTGCTAATCTCCCCGAGAAAGAAACTGCCGGAGAGGCTCCTTCTGTCACGCCAATCATCCTTAATTTGGACCCTCCTCCAAAGGAAAACCCAACACCCCACCTAAGTGAAGAGAGTGAAAAACGTTTGGCCAAGATGGAGGAGTGATTGTGTGCCTTGCAAGGTTACGAGCTGAAAGGAACTGATAGACTGTCTCCATACACCAAGACGAACTTCCCTGAAAATTTCCAAGAGCCTGAGTTCACAAGAAAGTATGACGCAAAGGAATGCCCCAAGACCCACCTTAGGTATTACCTAAGGAAAATGGCTCACTACGCTGACAACATGTTGTTCCTCATACACACATTCCAAGATAGCTTGGAAGGCATTGCCTTGACGTGGTTCATCGCACTGGACATTGAAGAATTCACTAGCTGGGAAGATTTAACCAATGAGTTTTTGCAACAATACCGATTTAATACTAAGCTCGCCCCCACAAGGGAAGAATTGACCCGTATTGAGAAGAAGAGGAATGAGTCATTTAAGGCCTTCGCGCAAAGGTGGAGGACTATGGCCTCACAAGTGAAGCCGGCCTTGAATGAGAGGGAGATGAAGCAACTATTCCTCAAGCCATTGCCCCCTGAATACTTCCAAGGATTAGTATTTTCAGGATGCCGGACGTTTTGGGGTAGAAGTAGCTGAAGGAGTCGAATGGGCATTTATTAAGGGCAAGATATCTATTGGAAGCGCTAAGAGATTCCCGGCGAAGGGAGATAAGGAAACCGCGATCGAAGTAGCGCTGGTGCAAGAGCCGTTTCTCTCTAGACCATCTTCAACACCCGCGCATAAGCCTGTAATAGCTTGAGGGAGCTCATCCTGGGCGTATGACAAGAAGCCTATCCGAAAGGGATTCTCCCCGCTACCGCGCCCATTGTCGAAGCTACTACCCATGCTTCTCGAGTAGAGGATGGTTGCGAAGGATGTACCTAGAGACAACCCCCCGAAATTTGTGGGATTTGATATGACTAAAGCATGCGAGTACCACATGGCAGAAAAGGGGCACGACGTAGATAATTGCTACGTGCTAAAATACAAAGTCCAACAGTTGCTAGATAAAGGCATCTTGACTTTCAGGGAAGCTCAACCTAACGGGTAACAGAACCCCTTACCAAATCATGCAAAGGGAGTGAACTCAATTTTCGAGGATGACACCATATGCACCATCCTAACATGCGAGGAAGCTGAGTCCTCCAAAGTCGTAGCTGTCGCTCTAGAGTAGGGCGGTTCTCGTTCAGCTTAGTCTTTTGTCTTATGTCCAATCCCTACGTGGGATCTTGTTGTTATTTCTTTCTTGTCTATGTCATTTGTAGCGTGAACGATGGTCGGCGTCGATCTTGAGCCGTTGGTCGAGGGTGGTGTGTGTTTGAATATGGCCTTATCTTTCCTCATTCAATAAAATAGACATACGTTTTATTAAGGACATGTGGAAGCACATCAAACTAATCCTATGATGGTAGGCGAGGCACAGGCCTCCACATGCTCCCAAGTTTGACTATTTTGCAAGGACGAGGAAATCCGAGGATACGAGGATGAGTTCTTAAAATTTACAAAAAATACTTTAAAAAAAAAAAACAAAAACACAAACAAAAACAAAAAAAGAAACTTTGGCGCTTTCTTAGAGACAAGCACGAAAATGAATAATTTAAAAAAAAATTCTACAAACTTTTTGAGCATCCATTTTATCTCAAAATTGTTTTCTCATTTTATGGGTTCATTTTGAATCAAATTTCTCTATGGAGATTGATCTACTCGAGATGATTTCAGTGAAAAAGTGAAACATGCCAAACAAGAAGTGATTAGAATGAAGAAATGTGGGCCATTTCCAAACACATCCTTCAAACACTTTTGAGAGTTGAGTGAAAAGTGACATTCTCTTTGGACGAATGATTCATTTGCATTGAGCACAAAGATCGAAATGATAAAGGCGTTTCATTCATCAATCCCAGGCATTACACTGATCTCTTGCCAACCATTTGGGCCGAATAAAGATGACCCTTCAAAGTACCCATGTCAAGAATGACCCTACATTGGGGCAACATAGGAGGTTACAGTCGTGTTGTAGAGCGAAGGATTGAGAAAGATTCTATTACTTTCACTTGCATCAATCTTCTGGTGATAGCTTTAGAGGAATTCTCATCACAGCTTGACTCATCCCTAAGGTGAAGAAGAGCATTTCCTTCTCTACCAAAACACTGATACCCATTGTTTTAACCAATTTGGGCCTAATTATTCAATTCTGAACCCCAAGCGGTGATCATCTCCCTTCACTAGGACAAGGCATAAGAATCGACCAAATATAATTGATGGTCACGAGAAAATGTGAAAAGCATCTTGAAAGTCATAAGAGCTACAAAAGTTCAAATAGCAAAAAGTTCGGCAAACTAGGAGGCATGAAAAAGCAGTGTGCTTGGTAAAAGTAAGGCCAATGCCCGTCGAGAAAAAGAGCCAAAAGACCGCATCTTATGTGAAAGAAAAATTATCAAAGTCTTAGTGCAGAGGAAATTAGAGAAAGGAGCAAAGCTCCCTTGCAGAAATGATTAGTCAAGATACTTTCGAGATGTACTGTGTTTCAAAAGTCGAATGATTTCGAAAGGTTGAGTAACCTAGTCACGATGCCATGATGATCACCAACTCTTAAGAACCCTTTTGAAAGTTTTAAGCCTTTCGAGCCTTTCTCGAGCCAACGGTATAACCCTCTGCCCAAGTCTCTTCTAATTGGGATGATTTGAGTGAAAATGAGAATGCCACAAAGAATTTATTGCTTGAAGGAGTGGAGGTAATTCTATCTTGTCTTATCTTCCAAGTTCTCGACTTGTAAACCCGATGAAGATAGCGACAAATGTTCTTTCATTGGCCTCAAAGCAATAATTCCTTTGTGTAAGCCCTAATTGAGCCTATATTGTGGTCATTTCAAAAGATCTTTTTGATCGATCATATTGTGCTCATCGCGAATGTTTCCGAATGCCTTTGACATATGTTATGTGAGATACCCTCAGCAACCAGTTATCTCCCACATGAATGGATGGGATCAAGCAGCCATTTTATCGAGAGTGTGTGAGAAATCCTTTTTGACTAAGAAGCTCTAGTTTGGCATGCTTAATGAGTCTTTTTCACGAGTTGTAGCCATTCTGATAAGAACTTGACTCCCGGAGAATCTGATGATTAATGATATATCCACGAGCAAGATGACAGTTTTGCGCCACATGATGCTGATTGACATTGAATGTTTTTCTAAAGCAGTCGGATTTAGCTTGATTAGCTTGTTCAATTAATACTGCAATATTGCCAGTATGTCTCTTGATGACCTCTCTAATGACATTTGCTCAAGATGAGTTTGACAGGATTCCTTAGTGAAGCCGTGCAATTTTCAAGGGGTTAGTGGGTGCTTCCCTAAAAACCAAAGGTTCATGGGTCTATCCTTAAACCACATAGTTCGTGGGTCTATCCTTAAACCACAAGGTTCATGGGTCCATCCTTAAACCACACGGTTCGTGGGTCAATCCTTAAACCACAAGGTTCATGGGTGCATCCTTAAACCACACGGTTCGTGGGTCAATCCTTAAACCACAAGGTTCGTGGGTCCATCCTTAAACCACACGATTCGTGGGTCAATCCTTAAACCACAAGGTTCGTGGATCTATCCTTAAACCACAAGGTTCGTGGGTCCATCCTTAAACCACAAGGTTCGTGGGTCCATCCTCAAACCACAAGGTTCGTGGGTCCATCCTCAAACCACACGGTTCGTGGGTCAATCCTCAAACCAAACGGTTCGTGGGTCAATCCTTAAACCACACGGTTCGTGGGTCAATCCTTAAACCACAAGGTTCGTGGGTCCATCCTTAAACCACACGGTTCGTGGGTCAATCCTTAAACCACAAGGTTCGTGGGTCAATCCTTAAACCACAAGGTTCGTGGGTCAATCCTTAAACCACAAGGTTCGTGGGTCTATCCTTAAACCACGCTTTTAAAATGTTTATGAGTCTATCTTTAAACTGCAATTTTCAAAAGGTTCACGGTCAACCTTAAACCATGTCATCTACAAAGATTCATTGGTTTTCCTCAAATCATGCATTTTCCATCCAGTCAAAACCCGTTGTTACACGGTGAGACCTCTTTTCTTTCCTTTTTCTTATGACACGGCGTGCTTCTGTAGCTCGGTGTCTTTCTTCCTCTTATTAACAAAACACATTTTCATAGTTATGAGTCATTTCCGTCGACCTGATACGTGCATATGCACCTAGGGTCTCTCTATCGCCAAAATAACATAGGTGTCTTCTATCTTTGAATGAAACCTCTTCGAGACAACATTCAAAGAGGGGCAGCTGTTGACACCTAATCTACATTTTCAAGGATATATAAAAATATAAAAATAAAATGAAAAATGAAATGAAATGAAATAAATGAAGAAAAAAATTGATTGAAAAAAATAATATTAAAAAAAAAAAGAAACCTTTCGGGCCCCCTTTCTTCTCTTTCCTCCTCATCGCGCAGCCCAGCCCGGATTTTCTCTTCCCTTCCTTTTTTTTTTTTTTTCCTTTTCGCGGCCCAAGCCCCTTTCCTCTCTTTTGGCCCAACCCAGGCCTGACTTCCTCTCTCGTTCAGCCGGTCGCGCGCGGGGAACCTATGAAGACAAAAAGGAAAAGAAGAGCTGCCAGCACATCATGGGACAAGGGGATCTCGCGGTGGCAAGCGTGCAGCGCGATCCTCAACTTAAAGCCGGCTGGCAGAGGCCACTGGTTGGTCGGCCAAGGGCACGCATGCGAGCTGAACAGTCGAAAAAGGGGAGGAGGGCCGAGAGAGAACAAAAAGGGGAGAGAGAGCGAAACCGAAGGCAAAGAGCAGAAGAAGAGGACTCGTGGAGGTGAGCCAAGGAGTCGAGGACCCCTCAGAACGTCCCGCCACCGCCGTTGAGCCGCCGACCGCCTCCAACCCCGCTGAAACCTAGGTAAACCTTTTATCGAACACTTGGCGTGCAGCTTTTGAAGTTGAAGTGGTTGGAGCTCGTTCTATCCGTTTCAGGCGAGCTCTGGCCTCCATAGGTCCTCAGCCAGGTCCCTGTTTGTTGTTGGTCGCTTGCTGAGAGTCCAAGGTTCACCTTGAGTCTTGGTCGGACCCGAAGCTTCTTGGTTCATGCGTGTATGTCACATGTTCACCGAAAATCCCAGCCGAAACCTCAATCTCCGCTCCTCTATCTACAGCTCCGGCAGGGTCGTTAGGCTGCCAAAGGGGACGCCGTCGAATGGCCGGAGGAAGAGCATCGTCCTCCCCCGCCAACCGGGGTGACATCGTCATGCCTTGGCCGAAGAACCGGCCGTACCGCACGACGTCGCCTCCTCTGGTCGCGACCGGGCAGTCGTAGACCAAAGAGGGAGGTAGGCTAGAATTGGCCAGATCACTGATATGGCCCGTTCAGCCTCTCTCACCCCACGAGCCGACGGCCCGAGTTCGGCTTGGGTCATGGGCTTGCGGGGACCCTTTTTTGCAAAGGGGTTGGGCCCGTTTGAGGCCCAACCCCTAATCAATAAAGGCCCAACCGTGGTCGGGCCTTCCCCTTTTTGGGCGGGCCGATAGGCCCAGCCCCTTCCCAATCCGACCAAACTCCCGAGTCCGGTCTCCGACCGGGCCGGACCCGACCTGGCTTGGGCAAAACACAAAAAAAAAAAAAAATTCAAAAAAAAAAAATATATATATATTTTTAAAAAATTTAAAAATTAAAATTTTTGAAAATCCAAAAAATGTAGGATTTGTTTAGGAATTATCTTGTATTGCCTTTTTAGCGTAATTAGGCTTTTACTTGCTCGTATGTTGATTATATTGCGTGTTTAATTTATATGTTTAACTATGTTTGCAATTGTTTAGTTGCATGTTTTAATTTTGCTGCAATTAAGATTTTGGTAGCTATGATTGCTATTTTAATGATTGTGCACCCGCATGATCACCTTACATGTTAGTGGATAGGTATAAAATCAATCCAAACTGCCTGCCAAAAATCATTTTGTTAAAATGAACAACATTAGGTACCGAAATGGCACTAATTGGTTCATTAGTGTAATCAAGTCCCTAACCCTAGATTCTCTGGTTGTGTAGGAAGTGAGGTATTCTCCCATACCTCACTTGGTTTCTAGCAGACCCAAATTGGCTAGTGGTGACTCATTTTTGTAAAATTTCTAAAAATATCCCAATGTCATGCGGGGTATAGGCCTAGGAGAGCTGGCGCCTAATCAAGGGCGCGACAGTCAGGTCTAGATGCAGTAAGGTAAAGAAGTGAACCAATAATGCTCCTGTAAAGCTTCTGGTCTACATTCTTTCCTCCTTCATCTTTATCCAACTTCGAAGAACTTGACATTGGTGTCTCTGTCTTTTTGCAGTTCTCCAATTTGAATTTCTTGATGAGATCTTTTGCATCCTTTTCTTGGTGAATAAAGATACCTTTCTCCGATTGCCTAACTTGCAATCCCAAAAAGAAGGTTAACTCACCCATCATACTCATCTCGAATTCATCCTGCATACATCAGGCTCAAGGTGCTTGCTTCAGTCTATATAAGGCCTTTTTTAGTCTGTAGGCTGAGTCTGGTTTTCTTGGATCTTAAAATCCAGGTGGTTGTTCCACATAGACTTCTTCTTAGATAAATCTATTGAGAAAGACACTTTTTACATCCATCTGGAATAACATGAAATTTTTATAACAAGCAAAAGCAAGTAATAGTCTAATTGCTTCTAACATCGCTGCGGTGCATAGGTCTCATCATAGTCTATCCCTTCTTCTTGCGTATATCCTTTGGCCACGAGTCTTGCTTTGTTCTGGTCACTTTTCCTTTCTTATCCATCTTATTCCTAAAAACCCATATAGTTCAGATAATAGACTTACATTTAAGTTTAGGAATTAGTTCCCAAACATCATTGATGCTAAAGTATCTGAGCTCTTCTTGCATAGATTGAATCCAGCTTTCATTAGATAAGGCTTCTTCTACACTTTTGGGTCTATCTCAGAAACAAATGCTAGTGCACTTGACTCTTCTCGCCTTTTGGATCTGGTATGAATTACTTCATCAATGTTTCCAATAATGAGTTCTTTAGAATGACTAGACTTATGTTTCCAATTGCTGGTTGGTCTGAGAGTCTGCTGATCCTCTACTTCAATTGAATCTTCTAGTGCTGCTTGTTGCTGATCTTCAAAAGTCCGAACCACTTCAGGGGAGGTAGGCTTTGTAAAGTTTAGAGCAAGTTCAGATTCTTCAAGTTGAGTCTAATCCAGTTGATTCTACATAGAATCTTGAAACTTGACGTTCATGGATTCTTCTACAGATCGAGTCTTCTTGTTGAATACTCTGTAAGCTTTGCTTGAAATAGAATACCTAAGGAAGATTCATTCGTCGATTTTCTTCAAACTTCCCATTCGATCATTTGCATTTTCAAAACATAACATTTACAACCAAACACATGAAAGTAAGAAACATTTGGTTTCTTTCCTTTCTCTACACTTCATAAGGAGTTTTTTTTTTCTAGAATAGGCCTCAAGAACACTTTGTTGATGATGTAGCAAGCTGTAGAAACTGCTTCAACCTAAAATCGAGAGGAGATTTTACTCTCGATTAAGAGGGTTCTTGCCATCTCCTGCAATAATCTATTCTTCCTTTCCACAACCCCATTTTGCTTTGGAGTGTATGGAGAAGAGAAGACATGCTGGAAACCAAATTCATCACAGAACTTTGCAAAGTCTTGATTTTCAAATTCACCTCCATGCTCTATTCGTATGCTTGAAATAACATATCCCTTTTCATTCTAAACCTTCTTGGCAAACTTTGAGAAGTAAGAAAAGGCTTCAAACTTATTCGCCAAGAAGTAAACCCAAGTAAAACGAGAGTAATCATCCACAATTACTAGGCAGTACTTCTTTCTACCAATACTTTGAGTTCTAGTTGGTCTAAAGAGGTTTATATGCAAAAGCTGCAAAACTCGATTAGTAGAAACTTGATTTATAGATTTAAAGGAACTTCTAACCTGTTTTCCAAAACACATGGAATGCATAATTCAGATTTTTGATAAGTCGGGTTGGGAAGACCACGAACAAGCTTCTTGGAAAAAATCTTGGCAATCTGCTTCATGTTAATATGGCCAAGCTTTCAATGCCAAGGATTTGCTTCATCTTGAATGGATATAAGACACTGAGAGCTTTATGGTTTTATATTTAGAAGGTAAATGTTTCCATGCCTTCATCCAAAGTGAACGATTGAGAGAGATCTTTACTTGTTCCCGAACATATGCTTTCTTGGAAATTAATTTTGAATCCAAAGTATCGCAAAGTTGACTTATCTTTGAGTAGATTATAATTTAAACCTTCCACCAATGAGACATTGTTATTAGTAGGCTTCCAATCTTCACAGTTCCACAACCAACAATGATTCCTTTGATGTTCCCACTAAAAGAAACTTTTCCACCATTTATTTGAATAAGCTTTATAAAACAACTCGAAATTCCAGTCATGTGTCTCGAGCAGCCACTATCCAAATACCATTTGATTTTGTTTTTGATAGTGACATGTGATCAAAAGAAGAACTCAAGCTTTCTTTGGCACCTGGATTTTCTTGGGTCTAGAAGAGTTAGTACTAAAAATAGTCTTTGCCAAATCCCTCTTAATAGGTCTCCAAACCTTAGGACCTTCATTCTCGAAAGGTTCTGAGCTATTACACTTTGAACATTTGAGATCACTTCAGCCAATAGGTTTTACAAAAATCTTTTGAAAATGATTTTTGTAAAATGCCTTTGTAGGTCTTTGTTTAATTCTTTCTTTAACTTTGGGAAAATCAGTTCCCAAACCAGTTTTGTTAAAATAAGGTCTTTGTACAGAAAGAATTATCTCCAACTTCTCAGATCCTTTTGAAAATCTTTTTGTGATATTTGAAATATCTTCTTTAAAAAAAGTATTTTCTTTCAAAAGAGAATCTGAATTTTCTTTCAAATTAACAAAACTTTTATCCAGATTTTCAAACTTTTCTTTCCAAGAAGTTTCATGTTGCCTCAATTTAATTTTTCCTTTTTAGCTCAAAAATCCTTTTAAGAGATGTTTTGAGGTTTAAACGAAGTTCATCTATGTACTTCGAAAATTTAACAGGAATTTTTAAATTGCTAACCTCAATTTCCTTGTCTGAGTCAGAGTCAGAATCTGTTTCAAAATCTGAGTCTAATTCTGAATTGGCCATCAAACATAAGTTGGCATATTCTTCATCACTTTCCTCGCATTCACTGTCACTCTATGTTTCAGCTTTGAGAGCCCTCTTATACTTCTCAGTTCTTTCTTTCTTTTTCTTCAACAAATGACAGTTAGGTCTAATATGCCTCTTTTTGTTGCATTCGAAGCATATTACATCTTTGCTAATCTCATTGTCCTCAGTTGGTCTCTTTTGGAAATTTTGCATGTTTTGCTTTTTCCAGTTGAATCTTCTTCCATTTCTATTCAACTTTCTGAACTTCCTAATCATGAGTGCTAGTTCTTCATCACCCATGTCATTTTCTGAATCTGTATCATCAGAATCATCGTTAGATTTTAAAGCAATTGACTTCTTACCTTTAGGATCTTCTTCCTCATTGATCTACTCCACTTCATATGATTGAAGTGTGCCAACAAGTTCATCTATTGAAAGAGGCATAATCCTCTGGGTTTCTCTAATTGATGTCTTCACGTAATTCTAGTCTTTGGAGAGTCCACGCAACAGTTTATTGACCTTCATTGGTTCTGAGATTAGTTGTCCTTGATATGCCGGGCCGTTTACAATCTCTATGAAGCGACTAAACATATCGGTGATAGATTCTCCAAGATTCATCTTGAAAGCTTCATACCGTCCGAGTAGAATATTGATTTTTGTTTCCTTTACTCGATTAGTTCCTTTGTAGGTAACGTGCAACCTATCCCAGACTTCTTTCACTGTTTCACAGGAATAGATTTGATTATACTCAGTAGGAGATAAGGCATAGTATAAAGAGTAGAAAGCTTTAGCATGAAGAGCTTGTCTCTTGGTTAATTCTTCTTATGTCATTTCGCCAGCTTCTACAACTTCCTTTCCTCTTTCTAAGATTGATCCCTTTTTCTACCACATCTCATTCCAGGGGATCTTTCAATCTTAGAAATGCCTTCATCTTGTTTTTCCACACATTATACTCTTTCCCATTAAAGTAAGGAGGTCTGGTGTTGCTTTGGCCTTCGACTAAACCTGGAGCAAAAATACTAGCCATAGATCTTTAGCTTAAGAAGTAAAATACTTCAACAAAATAAGCACACAAGCTCTGATACAAATTGAAAGCGCTAGTAGTGACACCTAGAGGGGGTAAATAGGTGTAAACAAAAGTTTGCAAGGCTTGGTAGAAATAATTTTCTTTATAATGAGATAGACTTTAAATGAATTCAAACCTTAAACAGTTAGATAAAACTATGAACAAAGCACAGAGTTTAAACTTAAACGTTTAAATAAAGCTACGAGTCAAAATAAAGGAGTTAAGGGAAGGTAATAAGAACACAAGGTTTATAGTGGTTCGGCTTAGATCAAGCCTATGTCCACTTTCCCACGCTGACAGCCTACTGGCTAGATTCCACTAAGAATCAAAAGAGATTTTACAGTCTTTTAGTCTTGACTTTATAGTGAAGAGTCTCTACTGGTCTCTCACAAAGTCTCACAAGAATTTCTCTCTTTTGTATACAACTTTGAGCTCAGTAAATGAAATAGCAATGAACTAGGAAGCTTCAGACTTTGAAATTTCTCTTTCACTCTCTATCTCGAACAACTAGTGAGTCCGCCTTTAATACTCCTTCATGCCTTCATAACCGTTGGCACTTTCCAAAGGAATTCTTCCAATCTACCCGTTGGACAGAATCAATCAAGGGGATCTCGAGTTGATTGATTGATTGAGATGAAAGCCCGTCAATCATGTTCGCCCATACAATCAGGATCTTGGTTTTCATATGTAGAACTTTCCAAGTTTGCTTGCCTTTCAAAAGATTTAATTATCGGAATTGATTCCATTAAGGATAATCAATCATGTAAGTGATATATCCAACCAGAAAACTATTCATCAGCCGTACAAAACAAATCCTTGAAGATAATCTCGCATCTGGATAAGTCTTCATACTTTAGTGTGGAAACTGTCAGTGTGAGCAGACTTTGAGCCTAAAGTCTGGCAATCTTCAGACTTTGACACTTCGATCTGGAAGTCTTTAGACTAGACTATGGAAAGGTTTTGTCAACTTCAAAACGGTATAGGAGTTTTCTCCAACAGAAATCACGTGACCTAGGAAAGCAACACAAGTCAACCAAAACTCGTACTTGCTGAACTTGACGTACAATTGATGGACTCTCAGAGTTTGCAGTACTAATCTCAGATGACTCTCATGCTCTTCATCACTTCTCGAATACACCAGAATATCATCGATGAACACGATCACAAACTGATCTAGATATTCCTTGAACACTCGGTTCATCAGATCCATGAAGGCAACTGGAGCATTCGTCAACCCGAATAGCATTACAGTAAACTCATAATGACCATATCGAGTACGAAATGCTGACTTTGGAATGTCCTCCTTCCTGATCCTCAACTGATGATATCCTGTCCTCAAGTCGATTTTCAAAAATATCAATGCTTCTTGTAACTGATCAAACAAGTCATCGATCCTTAGGAGTGGATACTTGTTTTTTATCATCACCTGATTGAGTTGACGATAGTCGATGCACAAGCGCAATGAACCATATTTCTTCTTTATGAACAAGACTTGTGCTCCCCAAGGTGATGCACTGAGATGTATGAATCTCTTATCTAATAACTCCTGCATCTGCACCTTCAGTTCCTTCAACTCAAATAACGCCATCCGGTAAGGAGCCTTAGAGATTGGCTCTGTTCCGGGTGCTTACTCAATCACGAACTCGATTTCTCTCTCGGCGATAACCCTGGCAATTCCTTCGGAAAAAAATATGGAAATTCTTACACCACTACGATGTCTTCCATATTCAGCTCCTCAATTGTCGTATCCATGACAGTTGCCAGATAACCTTGACAACCCTGCTCTAACAAACAGGTTGCCTCAGGTGATGAGATCAAGGTGATCGAGGATCCTCCTGGACTCCCGACGAACTCAAAACTCTCACCCTCTAACCGGTCAAACTGAATCGCTTTGCGATAGCAGTCCATCTTAGCTCGTTGCTTGTTGAGCCAATCCATGCCAATTATCAAATCAAAGTCATACATGGCTAGGACTCATAAGTCTATTTTCGCCTCTCGCTCACCAATCACTAACTTGCAACTGGAACAACCTAAAGCAGCTAATACCTTATCCTCCAATGATATAGATATGCTAACCACTAACTCCAATAATACAGGACTTAATCCTATCAGCTTAACATACTTCTCGGCAATAAAAGAAAGAGTTGATCTTGGGTCGAACAAAGTATAAGCAGGATGGTCGTTCAACGACACCAAACCTGTAATCACATCAGGCGCATCCTTTGCCCGACCTTGAGTGATGGCATACACCATTCCCTGAGCTGGGGGTCTAAGCTATCCTCCTTGCGATGCATTCTGAGGTGCGTACCCTCCGATCTGTCCCATCTGCGGTGGCAGTGGAACTGCAGTTGTCCTCTTAATCACCTAGGACAATCTCTAGCTAAGTGACCCTATTGGCCACACTCATAACAAGCGCCCATCCTTCGAGGGCACGGGATTGTACCATGTCGCCCTCCATAGAAGCAACACGTCCCACCCTGACTCGGTCCAGACTTACCAACTCCACCCTTCCTGTTGGGCGGGACTTGAAATCTTCCTCCGATCATGGGCCTCTTCCCATGTCGGATCCCTTCCCTACTCGATCCAAACCGCGATCTAGATGTGTCAGCTCTTTCATTTTGATCTCTCTTAATCATTTGGACCCACTCATACAGGTCATTGTAATTTCTCAGACTGAGCAATATCAGTGGACTCCTCAACTCCGGCCTGAGTTCGTCTCTGAATCTTCTCACTCGGTTTGCTGGATTCTCAACTAGTTCAGGAGCGTATTGCGATAGTTCAGCGAACTTCTCCTCATATTTATCTACAGTCAGGGACCCTTGGCGAAAGCGTTGGAATTATGTCATCTTCATCGCTCTAGCAGCCTCAGAAAAATATTTACCGTTGAAGACCTCAACGAAGCGTTCCACTCCGAGGCGACACATTCAGGAAATACCACTCCTTAGGTGGTTTTCTACCAAGTACTCGCGACTCCCTGTAGTTGGTAGGTTGCAAGGACTACCTTCTCAGTCTCAGTGCACATCAATAGTGCAAAGGTCTTCTCCAATCCTTGAATCCATAAAGCTGAGGCCTTGAGGTCTCCTGCCCCAGAAAACATTGGTGGATTTAATTTCAAAAACTGTTACACTAGTTTATGAATCGGTCTTCCAGCGACCACGATCCCTAGCGGAACCTCAGCAGGTGCGACAACAGCAACAACATTAGCAGTGGTAGTAGCAGCGGCTGCAATGGCGACGGTAAAGGCGGTAGCTTGGTTCTGGGCCTACTGCCCCATCATCTCTCTCATCGCATCTAGAGCTTGCGTGATCCCTACTGTTCCCAGATCACCTGGGGCTACGACTCCAGCACCAACGGGAGGTGGTGCTACTCTACTAGCGCTAGCTTGCGTTGGCGCCTTACCTCTACCTCCTTGGGTATCGACCCTCGTCGGTGTCCTACCCCGAGTCGCAGGTCTAACGGTTCTCTTACTAGGAGTCATCTACTTCTGATTACTCATAATGTAGTCTACCTACAAAACATGTTCTCAATTCTAAACAGAATTAGAAACTGAGTGATCCACACAACAAACAATTCTACAAATCAGCTATCACAGACATGCACCAGCATGAATTAAAGGCCATTCCTACTACTATCTCATAAACCATCGCACCTTATCACTCCAATCCTAAACCACGCTCTGATACCGCTAAACGGGGACGTCACACCCCGATCCTCTGAGTGTGCACCCATCCCTCACTAGTCGATTAAATAGCAACGTCCCAAGATGCAACACGGACCCATTCATTTTAATACGCATGGGGAAGCATATAAATAATCCCTAGACAACACACAATGGGATAGAAAAGTAGGGCCATAATTTTTCAAACCAACAACACACTTATATATACATAGCAAACTAAGTTGTATATGTTACAATACAAGCCACACCATTTATAAGTCCACAAGGCAGGGGGGTTTCAACAACTACGGGTCCTCATCCTCGTCATCATCTCATTCTACACTCCAGCTGGAGCCTATAGCGAAATACATAGGAGATTCTGGATCTTCAAGGGCAAGGTCCACTGAGTCCACCACCAAACCTCCTTTAGTGTCTGCAGTGCCCTTCTCAAACGCAACCTCAAGCACATACAGAGGTATCTCCGATTCTGGTATGGGGCCCTCTCTTAGTCCGTTACGATCCTAGTGATACAATGATCTGTACTAATGGGGCACCTTCTTAGGTAGTCCCACATCAACCCAGATTATGGACTTCACCAGTTCGTACTCTAACCCATTAGGGTGCCCATGTATCGGAATGTAGTTCCTTTGCTTGGTCATCTAACCCATTAGTTCCCCTGAGGGCTGCCTAGGCACAATCATGAGTTGGAGGACTTACCTTGGCCTCGATTCCTTCCTACAAGTCGATACAGTAAGCAATTCCATCAATTCAAATCCACAATTCAATTCATCCAATCATATCGAATCATCGATCAATCGACTCAGTCGATTCCCTATCATCAAGACCATTCCCTGGTCACCTCAATCAATACTATCTATAAGTCCAACCATAATTCAGGATAGCTCACTCTAAGCTGATATGCAGATAGTATAGCTCACCAGAAGCTGCCAGATATACTGATATAGTATACTATTTATGCTCACCAGAAGCTACCTCAAATACCAATTTAGGATACTATTTATGCTCACCAGAAGATGCCTCAAATACCAATATAGTATACTATTTATGCTCACCTGAAGCTGACTCAAAATAAACTAATATTTTCGCCATTTTTTTCAAACCTGATAAAAATACTCGTGAGTGTGTACACGGTCGGCCTTAGCCAAAATATAGTATTTTTCTCACTTTAAAATTCCACTAATTTCAATAGTCCACAATTTCCTTTTTGGCATTGTAAACCGACGCCCAGTGATTTTCCAATTAATTACTAAATTAATTAATTTTGGGATAATTACCCACAATCAGCAATCACACTCAATTTGCACCAAATAATAGTCAATTAAATAAACGAGATCACACCACTGCAATCGGCATAAAATTCCAGTAGCCGAGTATCCCGGTATAATTTCCGCAAAATAAATAATTAATTAGGTAATTACAGAAAAATTACAGAAAATAATTACTAAATGACAATAAATAGAACTTAGGCCTGTAAAGTCTAAATAAAAGCCGAAACGAGCCCGAAAAATTTCTGAACCACTCTAGATAAATATTAGAGCTTGTCTAGACCCTAATTGCACTAAACTAACCACCTAACATGCATCAATAATTAATTAGTTCACTAATCCATTCTAACTAACCACCTAATCCTAGCTTAGTCTAAACTAAACAGCCCTTAAACGTCATTAACTTACAAAGCGAGGATTAGTGAGTTAAATTCACTTGTTTAATGATTCGCTCGGATCAAAACGACGAGGATGAGGCGAGGCTTGAGATACCCTAAAGTGGGCACGCCAAACGGGGTCAAGAACGGCCCGGAAACGGCCCAAACAGCGGCTGCAAGACCGACAAGCTTTGGTTCTATTCGATGGCTAAGAAAGCTGGACAGTGGCTCGGCTGAGGCAAAGACAGCGACAGCAGTTGGCGAAAGGGCTTCCGGCGGTCGACGAGTTACCCCAGCGACAGGCAGAGGCTGGACGGCAGTGTGCAAGCTCCGATAGTGATCTAGAGGCTTCGTAGGATGGTGAGCAAGAGAGAAGTGGCTGGACACCGTAGAGGCGGAGAGGCACACGCAGGCTAGCGGTGGCGTCAAGGTGGCTCTGGCGGGTGGCGAGCGGCGTCGACGGGGGAGAAGGAGTTGCTGGTCGACCTGCTGGGTTGCTGAGCTCAAGATCAACTAGAAGAAGCAAGGGGGTTGACAGAAATAGGGGAAGGAAGAAGAGAGGGACCGGTTTGGATAGGGGGGACCACCTTGGTCTCCTCTTACCCCATTTAGTCCCCTTAACTGGTCCAACTTGTCCAGCTGGTGCCCACAGCAAGTTTCCAAATGAAAATGCCCTCTTCTAGAAGCTTAAGTTGGTCCAAAAGTTGGGTCCAAGGGGAGCACACGAATTTTGGTTGATTTTGCTTCAAGTGGACACCAAATGCTTTTTGAATCAACACCAATCGGCCTCTATAAATTCAACCAACATATCATCGATCAAATTGGCATTTTTCCTCACCAATAGAACCCACTTGCATCCTAATTTCATGATAAAAAACGGTCATTTGAACTTTTTGGGCAAAAACGACCCTACCTCGACTTTTTCCCAAAAAGTCTCGGTTTGCAGAAAAATCTTTGGAGACTGAGTCGACATTCCTAAAATGACTCGTGACATGATAGAACTTTCAATTTCTGAGATCGGATTCAAATTCGCGATTAATTTCAATTCGGCGCAATTTTATCGTGACCTAGGCTACCTGATAGCTTTCAGAAATTTTTAGTGCAATTGACCCGTGATCGATTTTCTTTGAGCCATAAGGAACCTCTTCGACAAATTGGCGACTCTCGGTTGTTGTGAAAATCTCGAGGATTCAAATACAGACACAGGGTATCAAAATGATAGAAAAATCAGTCTAGTGCCAGTCAACGAGAATTTTTCAATTTAGTGGAATCACCCACGTTTAGCCACACATCTCAATCGAACCGACCTATTTCTGATCTCGAATTGATTTTTAATTGTGCCGTAATGACCTCTCCAGATAAGCACGATCGAGTAACCGATTCCTGGTCCAATTCTCAAGTCTAATGCATTAAAATTCCTTAATGGCTTCCCCAGATGGTCTAATTATCTCACGAGTGATCAACTCTGGGAATAGAACTATAGGCGCGTCGATAAAAGGCCCGATTAATTTAATTGAAAGCAGAACTGAAAAATCAAGGTTGTCACAACTCTTCCCCTCTTATAAAAATTTCGCCCTCAAAATTTAAACCATTACAATACTTTAGCAAAAATGTGGGGGTACAAACGTCTCATCGACTCTTCAGTCTCCCAGGTTACTCCTTTAGTGCCGTGGTGCTGCTAGACCACTTTGACCAACGGAATGGTCTTTGTATGTAGAACTTCCTATTTTCGATCCATAACCTGAAGCGGGCTTTCAACGTATGACACTCTGTCATCCACGTCCAATTCTTCAAAATTAAGTACGTGGGTCGGGTCAGGCTCATACTTCCTCTACATCGACATGTGAAAAGACGTCGTGCATTTACACCAGTCTCGGCGGCAACACAAGATGATACGCTAGGGTCCCGATTCTCTCTAGCATTTCAAATGGACCTACATACCTCGAACTCGGTTTTCCTTTCTTACCAAAGCGCGAAGTTGCGCTCATTGGTGACACTTTCAAAAAAACGTGATCACCAACTTGGAATTCCAATGGCCTCCGACGCTTATCGGCGTAAATTTTCTGTCAGCTCTGGGCGATCTTTAATCTGCCTCTAATCACTGCAACTACATCCACTGACTGCTGAACCAACTCTGGGCTTGTGATCTTTCTCTCCTCAACTTCATCCCAACACACAGGTGTTCTACACCCTCTGCCATACAACACTTCGAAAGGAGCCATTTGAATGCTCTGCTGAAAACTGTTGTTGTAGGCAAACTCAACCAAATGAAGTTGTTCTTCCCAACTTCCCTTAAAGTCCAGTACGCAAGCTCGCAGCATGTCCTCGAGGGTTTGAAATGTTCTCTCAGACTGGCCATTCGTCTAAAAATGATATGCCGTACTGTACTGTAGCTTCGTACCTAAAACACTCTCCAAGCTTTTCCAAAAAGCAGCTATGAACCTCGAGTTTCGATCTGAAGTTATCATTGTCGGCACTCCATGCGGACGAATAACCTAACGCACATACAACTCTGCATGTCTATCCAAACTGAGGTCCTTTCATATTGCAATAAAGTGAGCCGACTTTTTTAGTCTGTCGACCACTACCCAAATGGAATCATTACCTCTCTGACTCCTCGGTAGGCCGGTCATGAAATGCATCGTGATATGCTCCCATTTCCACTCTAGGATCTCTAGAGGTTGCAGAAGTCCTCCCGGCTTGCAATGTTGAGCTTTGACCTACTGACACGTCAAACATTTGGCAACATGATTGGCGATGTCCGCCTTCATACCCGACCACCAATAGTGTTGACGCAGATTCTAATACATCTTAGTACTGCTAGGATGAATGCTGCAACCGCTACGATGGGCTTTTGATAAAATATCCTCTCTAAGCTCCACATCGTCAAGTACAACCAATCATCCTCGAAACCTCAGTGTTCCGTCCTAAAAAATTGGAAAGTCAACCTTCCTTTTATCAATATCCTCTCCCAAAATCTTCTGAGCGTCTGGGTCTGTTGGCTGAAATAGCTTGATTGTGATCTGAACATCCGGTTCAATTATGATGGTGGCCATAATATTCGAAAGGTGGCTTACCTCAGATTTGAAAACCGAATCTCGAGCTCTCTCGATTAGATTCCACTCCTTAACCAGCATATGATCGACTGAATACTTTTGACCCAAAGCGTCGGTGACCTTATTCGCTTTTCCTGGATATAAGATACCACAGTCGTAGTCCTTCAACAGTTCCATCCAACGGCACTGTCTCATGTTCAACTCCTTCTGAGAGAATAGGTACTTGAGAGTTTGATGATCGGTGAAGATTAGGGAAAAAATAATTGCCGCGAGTTCTAACTCATGCATCGGGTAATTTAGTTCATAGGGTCTCAACTGACGGGAGGCGTATGCAACAACTCACCCATGTTGCATCAGCACACAGCCCAATCCTCTGAACGATGCATCACTATAGATCTCGTATCCTCCAGGACTAGATCAAATGGTCAGCACAGGTGCGGTAGTTAGCTTCTGCTCAAGCTCTTGGAAACTATGCTCGCACTTGTCTGTCCAGACAAATTTTTCTTCTTTCTTCAGGAGTCTAGTCAACAGCAACGCTAATGCTGAGAATGCCTCTATGAACCTTCGGTAATAACCTCCCAAATCCAGAAAACTTCCTATCTCTATCACGGTAGTCGGTCTCGGCCAGTTAATCACTGCTTCAATCTTGCTCGAGTCCACGGAGATTCCTTCGCTTGAAATCACGTGACCTAAGAATACAACACGAGTCAATAACTCACACTTGATGAACTTGGCGTACAACTAATGGACTCTCAAAGTTTGCAGTACTAATCTCAAATGACTCTCATGCTCTTCATCACTTCTCGGATACACCAGAATATCATCGATGAACACGATCACAAATTGATCTAGATATTCCTTGAACACTCGATTCATTAGATCCATGAAGGCAGCTGGAGCATTCGTCAACCCGAACGGCATACAGTAAACTCATAATGACCATATCGAGTACGAAATGCTGACTTTGGAATGTCCTTCTTCTTGATCCTCAACTGATGATATCCTGTCCTTAAGTCGATTTTCAAAAATATCGATGCTCCTTGCAACTGATCAAACAAGTAATCGATCCTCGGGAGTGGATACTTGTTTTTGATCGTCACCTGATTGAGTTAAGATAATCGATGCACAAGCACAACGAACCATCTTTCTTCTTTACGAACAAGACTGGTGCTCCCCAAGATGATGCACTGGGACGTATGAATCCCTTATCTAATAACTCTTACATCTGCACCTTCAGTTCCTTCAACTTAGATAACGCCATCCAGTAAGGAACCTTGGAGATTGGCTCTGTTCCGAAAGCTAACTCAATCACAAACTCGATTTCTCTCTCTGGCGATAACCTTGTCAATTCCTTCGGAAAAACATCTTGAAATTCTTACATTACTACGATGTCTTCCATCTTCAGCTCCTCAACTGTCGTAACCAGGACAGTTGCCAAGTAACTTTGACAACCCTCCTCTAACAAACGGGTTGCCTCAGGTGACGAGATCAAGGTGATCAAAGGTCCTCCTCAAGTCCCGAGGAACTCGAAACTCTCACCCTCTAACGGGTCAAACTGAATCACTTTGCGATAGTAGTCCATCTTAGCTAGTTAGTTGGTGAGCCTGTCCATGCCAATTATCAAATCAAAATCATACATGGCTAGGACTAATAAGTCTATTTTCCCCTCTCGCTCACCAATCGCTAACTTGCAACCAAAACAACCCAAACCAGCTAACACCTTATCCTTCAACGGTGTAGATATGCTAACCATTAACTCCAATAATACAGGACTTAACCATATCAGCTTAACATACTGCTTAGCATTAAAAAAATGAGTTGCTCCTAGGTCGAATAAAGCATAAGTAGGATGGCCGTTCAATGAAACCATACCTGTAATCACATTAGGCGCATCCTCTGCCTGACCTTGAGTGATGGCATACACCGTTCCCTAAGCTGGGGATCTAAGCTGTCCTCCTTGCGGTGCATTCTGAGGTGCGTACCCTCTGATCTGTCCCATCTGCGATGGCAGTGGTAACTGCGGTTGTCCTCTTGGTTGCCTAGAACATTCTTTGGCTAAGTGACCTTGCTGGCCACACTTATAACAAGCGCTCGTCCTTCGAGGGCACGAGGTTGTACCATGTCGCCTTCTATAGAAGCGACACATCCCACCCTGGCTCAGTCCAGACTTACCAACTCCACCCTTCCTGTTGGGCAGGACTTGAAATCTTCCTCCGATCATGGGCCTCTTCCCATCCTAGACCATACTTGTCCCCTCCAGCTACTCCCAATCGCAAGAGGAGTTGTTTCGCAGTCTCACCATCTCTTAATAAGGTCTCATCTCTCTCTCTCTCTCTCTCTCTCTCTCTCTCTCTCTCTCTCTCTCTCTCTCTCTCTCTCTCTCTCTCTCTCTCTCTCTCTCAGCCATTTCTCACTTGAACTCTGTGACAATCATTTCAGCTCTTAGCTGATCATGAGTATATGTCTGCCTTTGAACCGCTATACAAGTTCAAGTGCCTCTTGTAGAAAATTATTTCCATAAACAACTTATTAATTAAGAAGAATCAGATCCATGTATGACTGTAAAACATCGAGATCAATAAGCACAACAAAAATTAAAGCATACCTGTTTGAGCCATTGCTTTACTTGAAGAAAAATATATCACTTTGATAATCAGAGATCTTCCTCTCTATGACCTATTTCAATATAGCAGCTTTCAATGAGATTAAAGCAACTAATAGGTATAACCTACCATTTTATAGACTAGAAAAGGGATCTAGCAAACCCTAATCAATAGCGTGTCAACTGGGCCCTTCCCATTACGGGCTTTAGTTAAACACAATTGCCTATACCTTGCTGCTCAACTAAGCCCGTTATTAATAGATGTCAATACCCAATTCAATAAGATCACTCTAGGGTTTAACAAATATTGGAATATCTATTAACCCGATTATTTAAAATAAAAAATTAATTAATTAATGTAAGCCCATATTATAGGAAATTTCCAATATTCTCCCACTTGGGCTACATTAATTAATTTATTTTTATTTTGAAAAATATTTTATATTGAAAACGACACTATCAAGTTAATAACTGAAAATTTTGTTTTATGTGGCCACAACTTTTAAAAATATATATATTCCAATAATGGCATTTAAAAAACAATCCAATCCTATATAACCTTTTTATAAGACTATAGAGATCAATGTGTTAAGAAAATACCGCAACACATGACCTTCCATAATCACATATAATAATCATTATATTTTCATGGATCATAGTGCCAACATGTGATCAAAATATACACTATTTCTTATCGGTCCTTAATGCAATTTCTCAACGACATGAAAATGCATTAACACAATTTCTAAACAACATGAAATTGCACGACTATATCACAATCCAACATGAGATCTCATAATTAGTGACATCCAGTCATCTTTAAACTAAAATTTGTTTAAATATACTGTTTTACACTTCCATTTCTCAGTCAATAGGAGAAAAGATAACAATAGAATCAATAATAATGATCATTGAAAATAAATGCTTTAATAAACATCATTAAAGCATTATTAGTTTGCATATAACCATAATATCCAGATATACAAATTATATAGCTCCCATGAACAAAAGAAATCAAAAGAATCTAAAACACCCATATTCTTTATATGTTCTTTAAACAAAATGGGTCGTAAGCCTTTTGTTAGAGGATCAGCCAACATGGACTCAATTTTGATATTTTCAATCACAATGTCTCCCTTTTTGACCAAATCCTTAACAGCTACAGTATTGTCACAATAAATCACCATAGGTCTAGCAATAGAGTCCACAACTCGCAATTCTGAGATCAAATTTCTAAGCCAAACAGCTTGAATTAGCACGTTGTAGCACTCTACAAACTCAACATACATTGTAGAGTTCGTAATCAAGGTTTGCTTTGTGCTCTTCCAAGAAATCGCACCTCCAGCCATCATAAAAATATATCCATAAGTTGATTTTTTATCATCCGAACAACTAGCAAAATCAACACCTGAATATCCAATCACCTTTAGGTCCTCAACTCTATTATACACGAGCATGAAGTCTTTTGTTCCTTGAAGATATCTCATCACCCTTTTAGCTGCAACCCAATGTTCATGACCTGGATTCGATAGATATCTTCCAAGAGTGTTCACAGCAAAAGCAATATCAAGTCCAGTACATACTTGTGCATACATAAGACTGCCAACTACACTAGCATATGGAACATTCTTCATGACTTCTTTTCAACATCATTCTTGGGGCATTGTTCTATACTCAACTTATCTCCTTTCACTACAGGAGCTTCACCTGACTTGCAGGTTTTGCATATTGAATTTTTTCAAAACACGATCTATATAATTTTTCAGAGATAACCCAAAACCTTTTTAGATTTGTCACGATAAATCTCAATGCCTAGAACAAAAGAGGCTTCCCTAAGATCTTTCATATCAAACTTTGTAGGTAGAAAACTTTTTGTGTCATTCAATAGATCAACATCACTACTAGCAAGTAAAATGTCATCTACATAAAGTACTAAGAAAATATATTTACTCCCACTTACTTTTATGTAGATGCATTGATCAAACTTGTTTTCTTCAAAGCCAAACGATCTCATAACCTTGTGAAATTTCAAGTACCACTGACATGATGCTTGTTTGATACCATAGATGGACCTTTGAAGTTTGCACACCATATGCTCATTTCCGGCTTCTTTAAACCCTTCAGGTTGCTACATATATACTTCTTCATCTAGATCTCCATTTAGAAAAGCTATCTTAACATCTATTTGGTGAAGTTATAAGTCAAAATGAGCCACCAATGCCATGATTATCCGAAAATAGTCTTTAGTGGACATTGGAGAAAAGACTTCAATATAATCAATGTCTTCTCTCTGTGTGTATCCTTTTGTGACTAACCTTGCCTTGAATCTCTCTATGTTGCCTTTATTGTCTTTCTTGGTTTTGAATACCCATTTGTAGCCGATCGATTTATGTCCATCAGGTAAATCAACAAGTTCCCATACTTGATTAGTTGACATGGAAATCATCTCATCCTTCATCACTCCCAACCATTCATCTGCCTGATCATTATTAAGAGCTTCTTTGAAGGTCATCGGATCAACTATATTTCCAATGTCAAAATTATTTTCTACAAGATAAACATGATAATCATTTAGAGGTGTTGGTCTTCTTTGTCACTATGATCTTCGCACAGGCATTTCTGGAGCCACATCATTCGTCTAGGGAATTTCCTTTGTAAAGGGAGGATCTACCGACATATTTCCAGTATCTGCTTCTTGTTGAATTTCTACTCTACAAGGCTCTCGCATAGAATCATCATGCAAGATGGGCAATGGAATAGAGATCGTTTTGTTGGGTTCTTCCCTTTCTAAAGATTGAGAAGAACTCTGTCACGACCTCTTTTTTTCCATCCGGGGGAAAAGGAATAAGGTTTAGGGGTATTTGCCTAAAGAGGCGGACCAACGGCCCTAAATTAGGCGCGGGCTCTCCCAAGCCCATACCTCGCGCTACATTGGATTTTGAATTTTAATTCTTAACAACCTATGTACTTCTAGGAGTCGCCACTAGCCTATTGGGGTCGGCTAGAAACCAATCAAGACGCGGGAGTGTTGTCTCGATTCCTACGCAACCAGAGATTTCTAAGAACGGGGACTTGTTTACGCCAATGCTTCTATTGGCACCCTTGCGGTACCACTAACTTGGAAGGTTGTTTATCTAAATGGCCACACAATCTTGATTACCAATTATAATTCTTATAAAATCGATAAGTGTCCATGCAAATGTTTTTGTAAGGTTGCTTTCCTTAATGTTTAGACTAATCCTAACATAATTTAGAATAGAAATTTGCACTCAAATTAATGAAAAGCGGTGCGTAAGTAAACATCCAAGAAATTGAAATGACTTGAAAATAAATGCGAAAAAGAAAGACCCGATACAAGTCGGGTAAATAATATTACATGGCCTTGTTATCACGCCCCGGGAGAGGACCCCCGTGAGTAAAATGGGAATTTAAATATGCATGAAATTACTCTAGATTCATGCAATTACTCTAATTAATTTTAATCTACGCATAATAGATTATTTACAAAAATGATTCTAAAATACCAAAATATCATTTAAATTAAGAAAATGACCTTTTAAAATTAGGAAAATTTCATATATGTCATTTCTATCCTAATTTGATGCTATCTAACATTTTTTGATATTTTTGAAATTTTTAGATTTTTCTCTTTTTTTTAATTATTTTTTTTAAAAATATTAATAATAATTCCTTAGACCGATCTATGCTAACATGGAGTAACACAGCCCATGAATATCACAATAATCAAGCTCAAATCGACCGTTTCAAGATCGAAGCTTAATTTGGGCATTTTGTCGAACACTTGGTATGCATTAAACTAGCCCCAATAGCTTCCTCGAGCCATGTTTGCAGCCTTTCAATCTCCACTCATAAGCAATCTCATGTGGAATTAAAATATCAAGGTTATACTATCACATGCAAAGAACAATATTAGATAGAAATCATAGCTTAAAACACACTAGAATCAAGCTAAAATCATCCTCAAATATGCGGGTTTGAGCTGATTTTGCAAATCTGGGTTTGAACCCAAGTCAAGCAAACGGGTTACATGCCCATATTCAAGCTTCAATACTCATCACATACGAGATCTAAGGGAAACATTACTTAATCCGAGTAAAAGTAGGTAACATGGGCTTTCAAATGCAACAAACATCATAAAGAATGACCAACTAAACACATCAAAACGACCTCTCCAAGAAGCATACATGCAAAACTCTTGAAGAGATTTCAACACTTAGAAAAATTCCAGCCTCAAAAATCAGTTTTTTGGACTAGTTTTCCTCTTGATTTTTCACTATTAAAACATGTTCAAAACCGAAAAAAAAAAATACATCTAAGATACTTACCTTGCTTCCTAGTTTCTTTTGGAAGTGGTTCTTGGCTGAGGAAACCAAGAACTTATCCTCGGGAGGCACGTGGAAGTTGGCTCCTTCAAACTGGAAATGAGATCTGCAGAAAAAAAGAACTGACAAGGAAGGTTTTAGCTCGCCTCCAAAATTAGACTCCATGACTTTTTTTGTTGGAAAAATAAACACCAAACAAAACTATATGTATTCTACTTTGGTTTTGAACTCATGGTTTTCCTCATTTGTCTCTCAACTTTCTCAAAAACACTCGCTTTCTCTCACTCGTGACCAACCGGGCTCAACACTTAGAAAAATTCAGACTTTCTTTGGCCCGCCAGGAGAGTAGTTTTTCGGGGGGCTTTAGGAGGCCTTCCCGATCTCCATTTGGGACATGCGACCTATGGTTGGAAAGATCTTTGAGTGAAGTTTCACTCTCTTGTTAAAGGTTTTGGCTAATTTTGGCTGCAAGTTTGTGAAAATTGCACTTTTCTCCCCGAAGGTTGATCTGGAATTTCTGGGTTTACTTTTCTGGAGTTGCTTCTGAGGACCTCTTTGGGAGACGACCGTGTGCTCTCTCCTCTCCTTCCCGTCTCCTCTCTCTCGTGCCCTGAAAGAGCTTGCTTCCGTGATCTTATCCACTGAATTAGAGGATTTTTTGTCGGTCTTTTGTCCACCTGCCAAGCCCACCAACTGAGCAGTCTACCCACTTTCTGACTTAGCCAAAATTTGAAATTTTGCAGCTGTTGAGTGTGCGGATTTTGCTGCGACTTTCCCGTGCATTCAGCGACTTATCCCTAGCCGATTTACGTCCACTGGCACTACTCATTATGGTCTTCAATCACGTGCAAAGATCAGGCTGGATGGGCGGCTGAGTGGGATATGGTGGGGCCACCAAGTTGCTTACTCAGCAACTCCGAATTGAGGCTAAACCGTGGGCTGGGTTTTGGTAGCTCGTTTAAGTGCTTTGATCCATCAATTTGTTTGCGATTTTTGATCAATTAGCAAGCTCATGCATAGTAGTTTAAAATCTCGATCAGATTTCGCAATTTTACCCACTCAATTTTGCAAAAAAGTCCCTCAAAGTTAGTCATTTTCTTATCTCGAAAATACCCATTTCAATGCAAATTTGGTCCTTTTCGCCCGATTTGATTGATTCGAGTTGGCCCAAGTTCAATTTCAACTTAATTGGTGACCAAGATGATGATTTAAGGGTTCGGGCAAAATTTTGCAAAATTTGCGAATTGGTCCCTCGACTTTTGAAAATTGCATTTTGGCCCCAATTTGCCATTTTAATTCCAATCTGACCTCTCGGGCTTGGCTAGTCACATTTAGATCATTGGCCCCAACTTTTTTCTTTTTTTTTTCTTTTTTTTATCTTTTTTATCTTTTTTATATATTCAATTTAATTTTTTTTTTGAAGGAAAAACATATTCCATTTAAAACACTATATTGAATGCCTAGATAATCTATATGCAAGAATTTAACTTGAAATATTTTTGTGGAAAAACAAGTTCCCATTTTTTTGGAAATGATTTTTGGGCAAAAATTTAGGTGTCAACAAACTCTTTTCAGCAACATCTAATTCTAGGAATTTGGCAGTTTAAGATTCAACAATCCTAGTGCCACGAGTAGGACAATAGAACCTATACCCTTTGAAATGATCAGGGTATCAAATAAAGTAACATCTAGTAGTCCTAGGTTCGATATTCTTTTGAGAAGGATCATAAATTTCCACCTCTGCAAAACAACCCCAAACTTGAAAATGATTCAAGCTTGGTTTCCTCGCTATCCACAATTCAAAAGGTGTTTTCGGCACTGATTTACTAGGTACACGATTCAATATATAAGTTGCCGTTTTAATTGTATCACCCCATAAGTATTCAAGCAAATTAGAACTACCCATCATACTTCGTTTCATCTCCATGAGTGTGCGATTGCGTCGTTCAACTACACCATTCTGTTCAAGACTACCAGGCATTGTATATTGAGCGACAATACCATAGTCCTGCAAATATTTAGCAAACGGTCTCATTTGTCGTCCAGTCTCGGTATATCGCCCATAATACTCACCACCACGATCAGATCTAAAAATCTTGATAATTTTTCCCAATTGTTTCTCAACTTTAGTACGAAATACTTTGAACATTTCAAGAGTATCCGTCTTCTCTTTAATTAGATAAACATAACAATAACGGGAGAAATCATCAATGAATGTGATGAAGTACTTATTTCCACACAAGGTGGTTGAGTATGGCCCACTAATATCAGTATGAATTATCTCCAGTAGATTTTGACTACGAGTAGCGCCTTTCTTCTTGGTTTTAGTCAATTTTCCCCTCACACAATCAATACAAGTATCAGTATCATCTGAGTCAAGAGGAGGAAGAATATCAGCCTTGATGAGTCGTTTTACCCTTTCTTTGGAGATATGCCCTAATCGCTTATGCCATAACAATGAAGATCTTTCTTTACTTAATGATCTCTTAGTAACATTATTCTCGATATTGAAAGAACAATATGATTTATCAGGAGATAAGGATAATCGATATAATCCATCAGATAAAACGCAATTCCCAATAATTTTTTAATCATAACTCAAATCCACTCTTTTATTCACAAAATAAATACAATATCCAGCTTTGTCAAGCAAAGAAAGAGATACTAAGTTTCTCCTAAAACTAGGAACATAAAAGACATTGTTTAAAATAAGCTGAAAACCATAATTTCAATTCAAAACAATTGTCCCTATGCGCTCCACATTAACTCCAGTATTATTTCCAACTTTAAGCTTTGACTCCCTCAGACTTGGATTCCTTAGATTTGTGAGACCCTGTAAGGTAGTAGTCACATGAACAGTAACACCAGAATCAAGCCACCAAGAATCCAAAGGAACATCAACTAGGTTTTGATTCAAAACAAACCAACAACTCATATTTGTGACTTTCTTTTCTTGTTTTTAGCCAAGCTTGGAACTTATAGCAATTGGCTCTTTTGTGACCCTGCTTCTTGCAGTGAAAACACTTGAAAACCTTATCTCTATTCTTTGGACCATGAGCATTTAACCCTTTAGGCTTCCATTTGCCTCTATATGAACTCAACTTGGCATTGGCAGTTAAGTGGGCGGACTCATACTTCTCCTTCTTTAACTTCTCTTCCTCAATCACATATTTAGTAATCAAGACATTAACGCTCCATGTCACATTCTGAGCACTATAAGCAGTCTTAATTTCACTAAATTCAGCTGGTAGAACATTTAAGGCGTGATGCACAATATAATTTTCAGAAAAGACAATTTCATGGGCCTTAAGTTTGGATTGAATGTAGACCATCTTCAATATAAATTCTCTAACACCCATAGCAGCATCATACCTCATGTTCATTAACTCACTCAGCAAGTTTCCAACTTCAGCCTTATCTGAGACTCTAAAACTTTCTCCTACTACTTCAAAGAACTGTCTAGCATTCGTATCTTCTGGCAAACCACCAATGAGATGTTCAGCAATGGACCTCTTCATAGTAATGAGGCTTAGTTGGTTAAATTTTTCTCATCTAGCATAATGGGCTTTTTTATCTATAGTATTTTGATCATAGGGCTTGGGAGGTTCATCCTCACATAGAGCCAAGTTCATATCCACAATGCCTAGAGCAAACTCTATATTTTGCTTCCATCTCTTGAAGTTTAATCCAGTTAACATTTCAACCGTGGCATTGTTGCTATTTACAGCAAAGGTAACTGTTTGTCACACATAATACAATAAGATCAATTATGGGCAATAAGTAATTCAACAAAAATAATTATTACATTATAAACTCCTCTTTGGGCAGAGTGTATAATGCACCATTATTTTCCACAGCATGAAGTTTATATAGCAACAACAATGAGAATTACATAAAATTGTCAAGGATCCATCCCATTTGGGCAGACAAATCCTTTAAATTATACATCTCAATGATATCAATATAGAGGAGAATTACATATAATTTTCAAAACATTTATCCCCTTTGGGCAGATAAATATTTTTCAATTATACATCCCCATCTTTTAAATTTGTGAATTAATCTTCATGCTATTTTCCAAATTAATATACATAATAACCCCATTTGGGCGAGTAATTGTATATACTAATTTTTATCAATAGGGAACTCCAAAAATTTATGCCCAAAATTCATCAAACAATATGAAGCACTTTATAACATGTGCTTCCCAAGATCATATTACATTTATCAAACAACAATTTTTGTCACAATTTTTTTTTTAAATTATATTTTTTTAAATTATATTTTATTATTATTTTAATACTGGATCCTCTCGCCCCGGACTGTGAGCAGCCCAAATCGGACCGCGGGCATGGGCCGATCCGCAAGGCCCAAACCCAACACGATCCTAAACCTTCTTTCCGCTGCTCGGAAACAAGCTGGGCCTATAGGGCCCAAGACCAAATTGTCTCCCCACTTGGTCCCGACAAACTGACTCTTGGCTACAAGCCCACGCGACCTACAGACCCTTTAAAAGCATGGGCGTGAGCCCAGAATCAGCAACAAAATAAAACAAAAAACAATGGGCTTACGCCCACAATAAGGCCCAACCCGCCTGGAGGTCTTCTTCAACCTCCAACCGAATCTTGAAAAACTGTATACTGGGTCACACGACCCAATTTCGACCCGAAACTTCGAAATAGCATAGAATAATTTATTTTTGATGAAATCTCTTCATGGTTCTTGGATATAACATCAATATAATTTACCAAAATGAATTAAACGAAGAAAAAAAAACAAGTAAATCTTCCACATACAAGCTTCAAAATTTCGGACCTAATCCTCCCATGGCCGAAATTCAATTTTCTTAAATTTAAGCCCTAAAAATTTACCTTAATGCAATGAAGTGATGCTAAAACATATATATAACAATACCCATGAAACGATTTACAACAATCATCAATCAATTGCTAGTAATTTGAAAATTCTAGAACTTTTTCATGGATAAACCCTAGAATTTCAAATTTAAAATTCTCTCTCAATTCTCAACGAAATTATACAAATTATATATGGTTGGAAATATCTTGACATGTAAAATAAAAACCCTATGGTTTCAGGATCAATCGAGCAAAAAGTCCACATGAAAAAAAAAAATAACGCCCATATTCGGCTCAAAGAGGAAAATTTCGAATTTTGTTCATAAAAAAAAAAAAATTGGGTTCTACAATCATATATGACGTGCTCGATACCGCATGTAGAAAATTATTACATAAACAACTTATTAATCAAGAAGAAACTGATCCATATATGACTAAAACATCGAGATCAATAAGCACAACATAATTAAAACGTACATGTTTGAGCCATTACTTTACCTCTCTATGACCTATATCAATATAGCAGCTTTCAATGGGATTAAAGCAACTGATAGGTATAACATACCCTTTTATAGGCTAGAAAGGGGACCTGGCAAACCCTAATCAATAGCGTGTCAATTGGGCCATTCCCATTACAGGCTTCAATTTAACACAATTGCCTACACCTTGCTACTCAACTAGGCCCGTTATTAATAGATGCCAATACCCAATTCAATAAGATCACTGATAATGTATTGCCCAATTAAAAAATATTGGAATATCCATTGACCCGATTATTTAAAATAGAAAATTAATTAATTAATGTAAGCCTATATTATAGGAAATTTCCAACACCTCTTCCATGCATTGTTGATTTTAGAAGATTGATTAATCTTGCTAATAATGTATTGCCATTGATGGGTAATGATCATTTTTTTTTTTTGGTTGGTAATTATTATCATCTTCCGGTCTTCCTGGGTATGAATTTTCGAAATGAAGGTTTGGTTACTAAGATTTTCTGCTTCTTTCCCCTTTCACTTTTTCACCACCCATGTGTCTTTTAGAAACACAAAAGAACACTGCAAAGTCAGCTGATAGTCTTGGATTCAGATTTCTCACTTGGAACCCTCCAGACATGATTCTTTGACATTTTGACATATTAGATGTGTGCTAGTTCCATGTATAAGAGAAGTTTGAATGGTTCGAGAAAAAATATAATGTGTGAATCCTGTGTTAGGAAGTGCGATTCTGTCAATGGGAAGGATCCTCCTCACTAAAATGGCTTTCTTTAGTCATTCTTAAACCTTGTTCCAATTCAAATTACTGTATTGCAGTGTGGCAATGTCCGGTGCTTCAATCGGAGAACTTTTTGTTTTCTTTTTGTTGTACTTTGGTTGTCGGTGGCACTGTTCTCCATGCAGCCCTTAGTAGATAAATCCTCAAAGGCACGTTTAGAATATGATGATGCAAATATGGAACTATTGGTCACCTTTGCTAAGTATCCAAGGTCGATTTTGACCTCACCAAGAACCATATTACCCTCCCTGCTTCTTCTCTACAAAGTGAAGGTGTTCCACTTCACGTATCACGGGGCCCTTCCTTGTTAGATTTTCTCCAGTTGGTTAACATCGGTAGCTGTCGACCAACTTATGTCGTGGTTTCCATTTTCGTTCTCTTAACGTTTTTCTTTTCCTCCGGATCAATAAGGTGCAAATAAAACAGCGCGCTCCTTCCATCATGCCGTGTTAGTTCCTCCGCTTATAAAAATTTTGACTAATCTTTGTACCATAACTTTTGAACGATGCTCACTTAAATGCTATAAATTTTTTTCACTCACTTGAGTGCCATATTGGAGTAAAATCGATCACTTGAGTGCCAATTCCAATAAATCATCCTAATGGATTTTTGAATAATTCTTGAATTTTGAATATATATTCTTTTTTTTAATTTTTTTCTTTTTTTCTTTTTTTTTTTTCTTTTTCCAAAGAGCCGATGAGGGTCACCAACAACTCTCGCCAGCAATGAAATCCTCGCCCTCGGCTACAAAGACCCTGGGTGAGGTGGCATCTCTCTGCGACAGGCAAGGCTACAATGCCCTTGCCCAAGGCCTTTGCAGCTAGATCTAGGTGAATCGGACCTCGCCCTCGACCACAAAGGCCCTAGGTGAGGGCATTGCGATCTCGCCGGATGCGAAGGCCCTCACTTGCAAGCCCCGATCTTTGCTTTAACTTTGTGGTCCATGTTTCTTTCTCAAACTAAACTCCTATTTGCCTTATGTGACAAAAGGAATCTAATCGAGTTCTTTTCATTAATCATTTTCAATTATATTGAGAACTAGTACACCTTTTTGGGTCGAAAGAACTAATACACTTAAATCACATGATTCTTGTGCTCTTAGCTGTATTAATATACAATGTCATATCTGCTGATTTATTTGTAACAAGATGGACCCAGATTCATATCGATAATGTAGGCACAGAGGAGAAACCGTTGTTAATACCTAAATTTTGACTACTCATTTAGATTTTAAATTGCATAGAATATTAGGGATTAATTTTAACCGATAGCATAAATAATTTTCATTAGATTGCATCACATATGAACATCAAGATCATTTGCATTACTAATATTAAAACCTAAAAAGAAAAAAATATTATTAAATTTATTTTATTTTATTAATAAAAAGGGTAGAAGCGAGACCGGGTCAGGGCGGAGGGTAGGCCATCCTGGCCTCTTTCTTTTGTTTCCTTTTCTTTATCACTTGGGCCCAGCCCAATCTCTTCTCTTTTCCTTCTTCACCACCCCAACCTCCTACCTTACTTCTTCTTTGGTCGCTTCTCTTACGCTGGTCGAAAAAAAAAAGGACGGCCCGGAGGTACCAGACAAGAGAGGATGAGGAGAATGTTGCGTGAACGTTCAGGCAGGACATTCGATTGAGGGTGAGCTGGCCAGCGACAACGGGCGTCATAGGAGGACGATGAAAACATCTTGCAAAAGGGGAGAGAGAGGAGCATGAGGAAGGGGGGATAGCTCTGTTCTTTTTTCTTACCTCCGGGAAGCTTCATCAATTTCCAGTGGGACACTTCCATTTGCACCCACCATCTTCATCCACCACAGAAGGGGGTCTCGCTCGCTCTTACTATGGTCTTTCATGGCCACCCATTACAAGTTAGAATGTCGCCTTCATGCTAGAAGCCACAAAAGTGCATCCCAAGATCTCCATAGTTGGAATTAAGAACACATATAATCAAGTAAAGAGATTTGCTTACTTGATTCGGAATCTATCATTTTTTTTTTTATAACACAAGAGCTTCTCCTCTATTGTTTTTTGTATCATTGGTTCAATGAGACTGCCCCTCACCCTTAGCGTTCTATAAACACTCTTCATATGAGAATATTTATGCATTAGAGTTAAATGAGAAACTTGAGCATAAATTATAAAATTTTCAGCTAGGCCCTTTCATCACAAGCTGAGCTAAAATCGGCCTACACTACCCAACCCTATATTATACTAATTAAGAAATCTTCTATCTCACCTTATTAGACAAATCCCATAAAATGGTAAATTAAAATATTAATTAATGTAGCCAACATAAAAAAAACTCTTACATTCTTCCATTTGGAATGTATTAATTAAAATTGTACTGTTTGTGCGCACCTTGGTCTAAAAATAATTCTTAATAATCAATTCAATCTCATAAAATCTCAAACACTGAATCATAACGGTAAACTACATGTATGCGCACAAAGCCTTCCATAAATACGAGTGCTTTTAACTCTACTGATATGGATTCAATATGGCAGTGTGACAAATGGATAACACATCTCATAAAGAGTAATACCTTATGTGTCATCCCCTTTGTCAATCATCATTCTCTTACATTAAGTGTCACAAAAACCCATGCCACTAGAGAATATTTTTATGGTTTCGATGAAGCTACATATGTCTTATCCTTATAGTTAACCTTTCTTTATGTGTAACAAGACATATCCTTATGGCTTATAACCGGATGTCCCTAGCCTTTACTCAAAAGTTTACACAATTCCTTGAGACTTTCACCAGATATATGTATTCAACTCAATAACAATGAATTCATAATTACTTTATTGAATGCAAAAAGTTGACATATATCACAATGTTACTAAATGTAACAAACACAAATGTAAACTTTATTAGAGCAAAACCAAAATAGCTCCCACTAAACAACAGCATCACATGATGCTCCTAAGCCCATGCTAATGACATGCCGTTCAAACATGCAAGGGTGAAGGGCTTTACTTAGTGGATCTGCAATCATATCATTTGTGGAAATATGCTCTACTGTAACACCACTACTTTGTATCGTTTCTCTATGATCATAAACTTGACCATTATATGTTTAGACCCCTTGAGACCTCCATTGTTGTTGTATAAATAATACTGCAAAGTTATTGTCTCAATACAATCATATGGGTCTATCCACAAAACCAAATACGACCAACTCCCTAATGAGATTCTGGAGCCAAATAGCTCAAGTAGATGCCGAAAAGCATGCTATAAACTCCGCTTACATGATAGATGATAACATAGATTTTCATTTCTCACTTTTCTATTATACTACACCTCCTGCTAATATAAAGATGTATTCCGTTGTCAACTTCATGTCATCCTAATAGCCAGTCAAGTTTGCATACGAATATCTGTAAGACCTTATACATATATTCTTTTGTCCTCTTTAAGTACCTCAAAACCTTCATGGCAGTAACCTAGTGATCATCTTTTGGATTTAACTAATATTTGCCTAGAAATCTTGTCGCAAAAGTGATATCTAGTCTTGTGCAAATTTGACCATACATGATAATTTTAAGTGCACTAATACAAAATACATCTTTCAATTGGATTTTCTCAATATTTGAATGAGAACATTGTGACAGATGCAATTCATCATCCTTAATGATTAGAGCAATTCCTAGCTTGTAGTGATGTATACTAAATCTTTTCAAAATACAATCAATATATGTCCTTTAAGACAAACCCAATATGTGGCGAAAACGATCCTTATGGACCTTAATGCCAAGGACAAAATATCCGTCATCAAAGTCCTTTATATTAAAATTTTTCAACAATATTTGCTTTGTCTCAAGCAGTAACTCAAGATCATTGCTTGCAAGCAAGATATCATGTACCTAAAGTGCGAGAAAAATAAATTTCCTCCCACTGACTTGTAGTATATATATCGATCTCAACAAAACTGAACGAAGTGACAACACTATAAAACTTTAAATATCATTGTCCAAAAACTTGCTTAAGGCCATAAATCAACTATTAAATCTACACACAAGCTTGCCTAAATTATCTGCTGCAAAACCATCAAGTTGCACTATAAAGACCCCTATCAAGGTCTCCATTTAGATAGACAGTTTTAACATCCAAGTGGTGTAACTCCATATCATAATGAACTACTAATGTCATGTTCACTTTGAAATAAGCTTTAGAAGAGACTTGAAAAAATGTTTCTTCATAGTTCACTCCTTATTTCTCAGTGAAACACTTGATTACCAGTTTGGCTTTAAACTCCTCAATTTTTCATTGGAGTCCCTTTTAGTCTTATGCGTCCATTTGCAGCTAATGAGCTCGTGACTTTCAAACAACTTAACAAGTTCCTAAACACTATTATTTTTCATAAATTGCATTTTTTTTTTCTTTTACTACATCTAACCAAATATCTAAATGAGGACAAAAACAACTCCTATATAAATCACTAGATCAACCACTTAGCCAATATCATAGTCATGCTCTCATAAATAAACTATATAGTCTGGTGGTATAGCTAATCATCTCTCCCTGATAGATATCCTAAGTGGAGCTACTGCAACCTCATCTTGCGCCCAAGAGGCTTGAAGAACTTAATCAAAAACTGTCTCAACAACAGTATCATAAACCTCAACAAGCTCAACCTGTGGTGTAAGAGACTCCACAATTGTTTGATAGACAAAGACAAAGACGCAGTGGTATCTACCATACTATTATGCTCAGTAGTTTGAGAGCAATTACTCTCTGCAGTTATGTTGAACCCCAGAAACTTTGCTATCTGTGATTTCACAATTCTTGTACCTCCATTGGAATTATAAATATCCCTTCGAATGATCTGTGTAAAAATCGAAGTAATGTCGAGCAGTTCTGGAGTCTAACTTATTTGATGTTGGATTATATAACCACACTTCTACATAACATGCCCAAGCCTTAAGATGGTTCAAACTAGGTTTACATTAAGTCCATAACTCAAATGGAGTCAATCGAATAATTTTGGTAGGAACACAGTTTAGAATGTAAAGGGTTGCTTTCACAATTTCACCCCACAGAAAACCAGGTAAATTAGTCTTACTAATCGTACTTATCATCATGTCCATTAGGATGCAATTGCGCCTTTCAGCCACACCATTTTATTCAGGATTCCAAACATAGTAAATTGAGCTACTATCCTAGAATCCTCTAAGTATTAGGCAAATGATCCTTTAAGTTATCTAGCATTGCTATATTTATGAAAATACTCGTCATCATAGTCAGATCTGACAACCTTGTGATTTTTCCCAATTATTTTGTCAATTTCAATCCAAAAAAATCTTGAACTTATCAAGAGACTCATACTTTTTCTTAATCAAGTATGTAAGGAATAATTGTCAATAAATGTGATGAAATAATAATTTCTACTCAAGGTTGTCGTGTGGAGTCCACTAATATCGGTGTGAATGACCTCCAATAGGTTAGAACTTCATACTATAGTTTTCTTCTTTATCTTAGTTATCCTACCTTTACAACAGTACATACAAGTCTCTAGGTCACTTTTAAAAGTAAAGTGGATGTCAGCTTTGTCAACCTTTCTACTCTTTTTCTAGATTATGTGACCAAGATGTTTATGCCACAATGCATAAAACCATTCCTTAGGTGGAGGTCTTTTGGAAATAACTTTTCAACCGTATAAGCAATGCATATATCACTGGGAGTTAAACACAATTTATACAGTCCACTGGACATATTACAACACCCCACTTTATTTGAATTAAAGAACATAAAAATAATATTGTTCTTTATTTCAAAAGAGTAATCATACATGTCCATACATGATACGGAAACTAAGTTCCGTCTCAAAGAATGTACATAAAATGTGTTTCATAATATCATATTAGAACCAAAATATAGAATTAAAATAATATCTCTCACGAACTTAATGTCAACTCTATCGTTATTTCCCACATTTAGCTATGATTCATCATAATTTTGCTTCCTTAGATTTATGAATCCCCCTATGGTTTACGCAACAAATTTTTTGCACCACTATTTAGCCACTAAGAACTGAGCGGAACTTCTGATAAGTATTGGATTCATAAAGAATGTCAAAGAATCATTACGTGTAGGTCCAAGCTTAGACAACCAAGTTTTATATATTTGCTGCAGTCTATCTTTATGTGACATTTCTTCTTAAAAAGAGGCAATAGTCACCATCCATTGAATGATACTTTCTTAAGACCCAAACCATCAGAATGACTAGTAATTTCATGAGTTCCTTTACGAGTATGATTTTTAAATTTCAAGTCTAACATCCTTAAGACATAATCTCTAACCTCACCAGAACCGAGTTGTGACATCCTAAATTTTCAGTTCTGCTTTCAATTAAATTAAGCGGGCCTTTCATTGACGCGCCTATAGTGCTATTCTCAGAGCCGATCACTCATGAGATAACTAAACTATATGGGGAAGTCATTAAGGAATTTTAATGCATTAGACTTGAGAATTCGACCAGGACTCGACTACTCGACCGTGCTCATTTGCAGAGATCATTACGGCACGGTTAAAAGTCAATTAGAGATCGGATATAGGTCGATTCAACAGAGATGTGTGGCTAATCATTGGTGATTCCACTAAATTACAAAATTCTCATCGACCGGCACTAAACTGATTTTTCTATCGTTTTGGTACCCTATGTCCATATTTGAAATCTCGACATTTTCACGACAACCAAGAGTCGCCAATGTGTCGAAGAGGTTCATCATGGCTCGAAGAAAATCGACCACGGATCATTTACACTAAAAATTTCTGAAAGCTACCCGGTAGCCTAGGTCACGTTAAAATCGTGCCGGATCGAAATTAACCGTGAATTTGGATCCAATTTCAAAAATTGAAAGTTCTATCATGTCACGAGACATTTTAGGAACGTCGACTCAGTCTCCAAAGATTTTTCTGCAAATCAAGATTTTTAGCGAAAAGTCGACATAGGACCATTTTCAATTGGGAAATTCCGAGGACCGTTTTTGATCGCGCAATTAGGATGCAAGTAGGTTCAATTGGTGAGGAAAAATACCAATTTGATCGAGGACTCGATATTGGAATTTATAGAGGCCAATTTGAGTTGGTTCAAGTGAGGATTGAAGTCCAATTTGAGCCAAATGCACCAAAATTCGTATGCCCCCTTTGGACCCAACAAATGGACTACCTCAAGGCTTCTAGAAGGGGTCTTTGGTCTTGAAAATCTGCAAAGGAAGCCAGCTAGTGGTGGGGACCAAGTGAGGGGGGACAATGGGATGAGAGAGAGAGCAAAGTGGTCCCCTCCTTAGCCAAACCGGTCCCCCTCTCTTCTCCCTCCTCTACCGTCGACCAGCAACCCCCATTCCAGCTCCTTGGGACTTCTAGCAAGCCCAGAAACCAGCCGGGCTCATCCCATCCACCGTCGAAGCCCATTCGACCACCCGAAGCCCCACCGCGATGGAGTCTCACCCTGCTCGCCAACCGCGCCAGACCCATGCCTCCCAGCCTGTCGTTCCGCTTCCAGCATGACCCCAGGGCACCACCAGGACTGCTCGAGCTTGTCCCGTCGTCACCGGAACTGCCTGGCCGCCCGCCTACTGCTGTGAAGCCACACCGAGCACCCCTGCGGCATCCGCCGGTCCTTGCCTGCCCAACCAGTCACCATCCAACTTTGTTTAGCCAAGAACAAAAGCCGAGTAGAGTGGGTATTCTAGCCACTGTTTGGCCCGTTTTTGTGGCCTTTCGAACCTTGAAAGGCGGTCCCGCTTTGGAATTTCTCGAGCCCCTCCGTGTCCCCGTCGTTTTGATCCGAGCGGATCATTAAACAAGTGAGTTTAACTCACTAATCCATATTTAGTAAGTTAATCACGCTTAAGGGTTGATTAGTTTAAGTTAAGCTTGGATTATGTGGTTAGTTAGAACGGATTAGTGAATTAGTTAATCGACATTACATGTTAGGTGGATAGAGTAGTGTAATTAGCAAGTAGACAGATCGTAGTATTTAATCAACGAGTCTCGAAATTTTTTCGAGCCCGTTTCGGTGTTTAATTAGGCTTTACGGGCCTAAGTGAGTATTTTTAGCATTTATTAATTATTTTTTGTAATTATTTAATTATTTATTTATTTTCCAGAAATTAAACCGGGATAGTTGATGACTGAATTTTATGCGATTGCGGTGGTGTGATCTGTTTATCTAATTGAGTTCTAATTTGTGCCAATTGTGTGTGATTTGTGATTTTAGGAATTTATTCCTATATTTATTTAATTTTAATAATTAATTGGAAAATCACCGGGCGTCGGTTTACAATGCCAAAAATGGATTTGTGGACTATTAAAATTGGTGGGATTTTTAAAAGAGAAAATTGTATTTTGGCTAAGGCCAACCATGTACCCACACACAATGATTTTTATCGGGTATGATAAAAATGGTGAAATTCTCAGTTGGTGAGAATAGTGTACTATATCAGCCTGAGGGCTCTGATATGTCAGCTTAGCGCGAGCAGTACATTTTATCAGCTTAGAGTGAGTCTCAAGGGTATACTATATCAGCCTGCGGGAGATATGTCAGCTTAGTGAGAGCAGTATACCGGTATACAATATCAACCTACGAGCTCTGATATGTCAGCTTAGCGCGAGCGGTATACCTTAACCTTATCAACTTAGAGCAAGCTATACTATCTATTATCAGCTTCAATCCTGATTATGATCGGACTTTATAGATAGTATTGATTGAGATGACAGGGGAATGGTCTCGTTGACATGGAATCGACTGAGTCAATTGATCAATGGTTCGATCTAATTGGATGAATGGATTGGTTGAAATGATTAATTGGTTATTTGAATTATATCGACTAAGAAGGTGACAAGGTAGAGTTGTTTTATCCCACTGCATGGGAACCCTAGGGGATGGACCTATGAGCTAGTGAAATCTATGGTCTGGGTCGATGAGGCCTTACTCCATAAGGTACCTCATTAATACTGAGCATGGTATCGCCAGGCTCGAGATGGAGAGAGGGAAGGTCCCATACCTGAGTCTGAGATTCCTCTGTACGTACTGGAAGTGGCCTTTGGAAAAGGCACAGCAGATCCTTCAGGAGATTCGGTGAGAGACGTGGAGCCAAACATGTCAGATCTAGGATCCTCGGTGTATTCAGCTCTAGGCTCCAGCTGGAGTGTGTATTCAGCTGTAAGGTGCGATGATTTATGGGATAGTTAGTAGGAATGACCTTTATTTCATGCTAGTGCATGTCTGTGATAGTTGATTGATAGAATCGTTTGCTTATGTGGATCGCTCAACTTCTAATTCTTTGTGGAATTGGAAGCAGGCTTTTTTAAAGAATGAGCAATTAGGAGCATAAGACTCCTAGTAAGAGAACCGGCAGACCCGTGACTCGGGGTAGGACGCCGACGAGGGTTGGTACCCGAGGAGGCCGTGGTAAAGCGCCAGCACAGGCTAGCGCTAGTGGAGTAGCACCACCTCCGGTTGGTGCTGGAGTCATAGCCTTTGGTGATCCGGGAACCGTCAGGATCACGCAAGCTCTGGATACAATGAGAGAGATGATGGGGCAGTACGCCCAAAACCAAGCTGCCACCTTTACCGCCACCATTACATCCGCCGCTACTGCCGTTGCTAATGCTGTTGCTTCTGCCGCACCTACCACCGCACCGGCTAAGGTTCCGCTAGGGAACGTGGTCACTGGAAGACCGATTCATAAACTGGTTGAACAGTTTTTGAAATTAAATCCATCGAAGTTTACTAGGGCAGGAGACCCCGAAGCTGCTGCTCTTAGGATCCAAGGATTGGAGAAGACCTTTGCACTGTTGATGTGTACTAAGACTGAGAAGGTAGTCCTTGCAACCTACCAACTGTAGGGAATCGCAAGTACATGGTGGAGAACCACCCAAGGAGCGGTATTTCTTGAAGGTGTAGCCCCGGAGTGGAACGCCTTCGTTGAGGTTTTCAACGATAAATACTTTTCTGAGACAGCCATAAAGATGAAGATGGCAGAATTTCAACGCCTTCGCCAAGGCTCAATGACTATAGATCAGTACGAGTTGAAGTTCGCTGAGCTATCACAGTACACTCCTGAATTGGTGGAGAATCCAGTGAATCGAGTTAGGAGATTCAAGGATGGACTCAAGCCAGAACTGAGGAGTCCACTAATTTTGCTTAATCTGAGGAATTATAATGACCTGTATGAGCGGGTCTAGATGATCGAGAGAGATCAAAATGAAAGAGCTGCTGCATCTGGATCACGGTTTGGGTTGAGTTGAGAAGGGATCTGACATGGGAAGAGGCCCATGATCGGAGGAAAGTTCCATGTTCCACCCAACGGGAAGGGTGGAATAGGAAAGTCAGGGCCGAATCAGAATTGCTTGTGTTGCTTCTGTGGAAGGCGACACGGTACAGCCTCGTGCCCTCGGAGGACGGGCGCTTGTTTTGAGTGTGGCCAACAAGGTCACATGGCCAGAGATTGTCCTAGAGGACTAAGAGCACAATTGTAGTTACCGCCACTGCCACCATTGGGACAAATTAGAGGGTATGCACCACAGAACGCACCGCAGGGTGGATAGCTTCGATCCCCAGCTCAGGGAACGGTGTATGCCATCACTCGAGGTCAAGTAGAGGACGCGCCTGATGTTATTACAAGTATGGTTTCATTGAACGACCATACTACTTATGCTTTATTTGACCTAGGAGCAACTCATTCTTTTATTGCCGAGCAGTATGTTAAGCTGATAGGATTAAGTCCTGTATTATTGGAATCAGTGGTTAGCATATCAACATCGTTGAAGGTTAAGGTGTTAGCTGCTTTGGGTTGTTCTGGTTGCAAGTTAGCGATTGGTGAGCGAGAGGGGAAAATAGACTTGTTAGTCCTAGCCATGTATGACTTTGATTTAATAATTGGCATGGACTAGCTCACCAAACAACAAGCTGAGATGGACTGCTATCACAAAATGATTCAGTTTGACCCGTTAGAGGGTGAGAGCTTTGAGTTTGTTGGGAATCGATGAGGACCCTCGATTACCTTGATCTCGTTGCTTGAGGCAGCCCGTTTGTTAGATGAGGGTTGTTAAGGTTACCTAGCAACTGTCGTGGATACAACAGTTGAGGAGCTGAAGATGGAAGAATCGCAGTGGTACAAGAATTTCTAGATGTATTCCCGAAGGAATTGCCAGGCCTACCGCTAGAGAGAGAGATCGAGTTCGTAATTGAGCTAGCACCCGGGACAGAGCCAATCTCTAAGGCTCTTTATCGGATGGCATTGTCTGAGTTGAAAGAACTAAAGATGCAGATGTAGAAGTTGTTGGATAAGGGATTCATACGTCCCAGTACATCACCTTAGGGAGCACCTTTTCTATTCGTAAAGAAGAAAGATGGTTCGTTATGTTTGTGCATCGATTATCGACAACTCAATCAGGTGATGATTAAGAACAAGTATCCATCGCCGAGGATCAACGACTTATTTGATCAGTTGCAAGGAGCGTCGATATTTTCAAAAATCGACTTAAGGACAGGATATCATCAGCTGAGGATCGGGAAAGAGGACATTCCAAAGTCAACGTTTCATACTCGATACGGCCATTATGAGTTCACTGTAATGTTGTTCGGTTTGACGAATGCTCCAGCTACCTTTATGGATCTGATGAATCGAGTGTTCAAGGAATATCTGGATCAATTTGTGATCGTGTTCATCGATGATATTCTGGTGTATTCAAGGAGTGATGAAGAGCATGAGAGTCATTTGAGGATGGTACTTCAAACCCTGAGAGTTCATCAGTTGTACGCCAAGTTCAGCAAGTGCGAGTTTTGGTTGACTCGTGTTGCATTCCTAGGTCACGTCATTTCAGGCGAAGGAATCTCCGTGGACCCAAGCAAGATTGAAGCAGTGATCAACTGGCCAAGACCAACAACCGTGACAGAGATCAGAAGTTTTCTAGGTTTAGCAGGTTACTACAAAAGGTTCGTACAAGGGTTCTCAGCATTAGCGTCACCATTGACGAGACTCCTGAAGAAAGAAAAGAAATTTGTATGGACAGACAAGTGCAATCATAGTTTTCAATAACTTAAGCAGAAGCTGACTACTGCTCATGTGCTGACCATTCCATCTGGTCTTGGAGGATATGAGATCTATAGTGATGCGTCGTTTAGAGGATTAGGTTGCGTGTTGATGCAACATGGCAGGGTTGTTACATACACCTCCTGTTAGTTAAGGCCTCATGAACAGAATTACCTGATACATGACTTAGAACTCGCAGCAATTATATTCGCTCTGAAGATTTGGAGACATTATTTATGTGGAGAAAGATTCCAGATCTTCACGGACCATCAGAGTCTCAAGTACCTATTCTCTCAAAATGAGTTGAATATGAGACAGTGCCAATAGATGGAACTTCTGAAGGACTACGACTATGATATTTTATATCACCCAGGAAAGGTGAATAAGGTCGCCAACGCTTTGAGTCGGAAGTCTTCAGTTGCTCATATACTGATTAAAGAGTGGAATTTAATCGAGAGAGCACAAGATTCGGTGTTCAAGTTTGAGGTAGGCCACCTTTCGAGTCTTATGGCCACCCTCAGAATTGAACCGGATGTCCAGATCAAGATCAAGTTACTTCAGCCGACAGACCTAGATGTTCAGAAGATTCTATAAGAGGACAGAGATAAGAGAAAAGCTGACTTTCAGATTTCTGAGGACGGAACCCTGAGGTTCCGAGGACGATTGGTTGTACCTGACAATGTGGAGCTTAGAGAGGATATCTTGTCAGAAGCACATCATAGCAGTTACAACATTCATCCTGGTAGTACAAAGATGTATCAGAATCTGCGTCAACACTATTGGTAGTCCAGTATGAAGGCGGACATGGCCAAGCATGTCGCCAAGTGTTTGACGTGTCAGCAAGTGAAGGCTTAGCATTGCAAACTAGGAGGACTTTTACAACCTCTCGAGATTCCAGAGTGGAAATGGGAGCACATCACGATGGATTTCGTGATCGGTTTACCGAGGAGTCAAAGAGGTAACGATTCCATTTTGGTAGTGGTCGACAAACTAACAAAGTCAGCTCACTTCATGACAATACGAAAGGACCTTAGTTTGGATAGACACGCCAAGCTGTACATGCGTCAGATAGTTTGTCTGCATAGAGTGCCGATGACGATAACTTCAGATCGAGACCCGAGGTTTACAGTTGCTTTTTGGAAGAGCTTGCAAAGTGCTTTAAGTATGAAGCCGCAGCACAGTATGGCATATTATCCTCAGACGGATGGCCAGTCTGAGAGGATGATTCAAACCCTAGAGGATATGCTGCGAGCTTGCGTGCTAGATTTCAAGGGAAGTTTGGAAGAACAGCTTCATTTGGTTGAGTTTGCCTAGAACAACAGTTATCAACAGAGCATTCAGATGGCTCTTTTTGAAGCGTTGTATGGCAAAGCGTGTAGAACACCCGTGTGTTGGGATGAAGTTTAGGAAAAGAAGATCACGAACCCAGAGTTGATTCAGTAGTCGGTGAATGCCGTTGCAGTTATCAAAGGCAGATTAAATACCGCTCGAGCCAACGTAAAAGCTACGCGAGATAAGCGCCGAGACCATTGGAATTCCAAGTTGGTGATCATGTTTTTCTAAAAGTGTCACCGATTGGGGGGGGGAACTTCACGCTTTGGCAAGAAAGGGAAACCGAGTCCGAGGTACGTAGGTTCATTTGAGATTCTAGAGATAATTGGGATCCTAGCGTATCGTCTTGCGTTGCTACCGAGATTGGCGCAAGTGCACGACATCTGTAAAAACGTGTCGATGTTGAGGAAGTATAAGCCTGACCCGACCCACATGCTTAATTTTGAGGAATTGGATGTGGATGACAGAGTATCATACATTGAAAGCCCGGTTCATATCGTGGATTGAAAAGAGCAAATTCTGCGTACGAAGACCATCCCGTTAGTCAAAGTGGTCTGGCAACACCACAGCACTGAAGGAGCAACCTGGGAGAGTGAAAAGTTGATGAGACAATTGTACCCCCCACCTTTTTATTTCAAGATTGTAATGGTTTTTTCGAGGACGCAATTTTTATAAGAGGGGAAGAGTTGTGACATCCTAAATTTTCAATTATGCTTTCAATTAAATTAATCGAGCCTTTCATCGACGCGCCTATAGTGCTATTCTCAGAGCTGATCACTCGTGAGATAACTAGACTATCTAAGGAAGTCATTAAGGAATTTTAATGCATTAGACTTGAGAATTCAACCAGGACTCGACTACTCGACCATGCTCATTTGCAGAGATCATTATGGCACAGTTAAAAGTCAATTAGAGATCAGAGATAGGTCGATTCAACAGAGATGCATGACTAAACGTGGGTGATTCCACTAAATTACAAAATTCTCATCAACCGGCACTAGATTGATTTTTCAATCGTTTTGGTACCCTGTGTCCGTATTTGAAATCTCGAGATTTTCACGACAACCAAGAGTCACCAATATGTCGAAGAGGTTCATCGTGGCTCGAAGAAAATCCACCACGGGTCATTTGCACTAAAAATTTCTGAAAGCTACCCGGTAGCCTAGGTTACGCTAAAATCACGCCAGATCAAAATTCAACGCGAATTTGAATCTAACTTCAAAAATTGAAAGTTCTGTCATGTCACGAGTCATTTTAGGAATGTCTACTCAGTCTCCGAAGATTTTTCAGCAAACCAAGATTTTTCGTGGAAAGTCGACATAGGGCCGTTTTCGACGAAGAAATTCCGAGGACCGTTTTTGATCGCGCAATTAGGATACAAGTAGGTTCAATTGGTGAGAAAAAATACCAATTTGATCGAGGAATCAATATTGGAATTTATAGAGGCCGATTTGAGTTGATTCAAGTGATCATTGAAGTCCAATTTGAGCCAAATGCACCAAAATTCGTATGCCCCCTTTGGACCCAACAAATGGACTACCTCAAGGCTCTAGAAGGGGCCTTTGGTCTGGAAAACCTGCAGAGGAAGCCAGCTAGTGGTGGGGACCTAGTGAGGGGGGACAAAGGGATGAGAGAGAGAGCAAAGTGGTCCCCTCCTTAGCCAAACCGGTCCCCCTCTCTTCTCCCTCCTCTACCGTCGACCAGCATCCCCCATTCCAGCTCCTTGAGACTTCCAACAAGCCTAGAAATCGGCCGAGCTCATCCCATCCACCGTCGAAGCCCGTCCGACCACCTGGAGTGTGACATCCCAAATTTCACCGACCTTATTAGTGTAGCCAAACTGTTAAGAGCTTAGATTATTTTAGATCGGGCCAGAAAGAAAACCCGATGGACCGTGAGGAATGTGTGGGCTTGAGAGATAAGCAGGCCACATGAATTGGACTTGATAAGCCAAATGAGAAATTATGGGCTTGGCTTGGAGTGGGCCAAGACTCAGATTTGTTAGATTGGTAAATTTAGTTTAGTGGACCGAATTGTTATAGAATAAGCCTGTTGAGCCAGGGACGGGTATTTAGGCCCGAGTAATTCTATTTTCGATTAAGTTTATAGACTATAGTTATGATAATTGGATTAGTGATTGTAATGCTAATGTCAATTTATAACTTTAACATTTCTTGTGATAAATTCTCCACAGACTAACACTAAATAGCTAATATGTCATATGATTTCATAAATTTGTATAATTACAAGAGGATTGAAATTTAGTGAATTCGAAAGGGAATTAAGTGAAAAACATTTGAAAACTAATAAACTAACTAACGACACGGCTTAAAGGTTAATTGATATCGATCGACAGGTGTTAAAAGGAAGTCGTGCATGGAAGCCACGAATCCTCCCTTCTCTCTCTTCTCCCACGGTTTTTCCATCCCTAAAACTGAAACAACCAAAGAATCATCATCATTAGCAAGATCTAATGATTAGCCTATTCTAGAGACTAGCTCTATTAGGCCCATTTCCCCTCTTAACTCTCGTTACCTCTCTCTCTCTCCAAAACCACCAAAACTCATCTTCTTCCCTTCTCTCTCTCTATCGGTCGAGAAGCAAAGAAAACCAGTAGCAACTCCAGCAAATTTCCTTCTTCTTGCACTAGTTTAGGTGCTGATTTTCGAAGGATCTTTGAGTCACAAAGTAGCTGAACGAAGGTAAGGAAAGATGAGCCTCTAAACTAGAACTTGCGGATCTAGTTGAATGGTGGAGGATTAGATGTGATGTTGCTGTTTTGTGTTGGATTGAGCTAGATGAGTTATAGATTGAGGCTATAAGTCATTGCATGTTGCATTAGAGTCTTGCATGTCTAAAAAATTGAGTGTAAGATGGCTGTGTTGGTCGAGCAAGGTGTAGTGGTGGTTGTCGAGTGAGGTAGAGTGATGTATGTTGCGGTAGGTGAGCCGAAGTGTGAATATTTGCTTTGTACCGAGCTGTTGAAGGTTTCTATGTAAGTAAAGACCTACTGTGATTATCCTTAGATGCTGTGGAAGAGCTTAAGATGCTGTAAAAGAGGTTGGTAGAGAAATTAATGGTTTGGTTGAGCTAGAAATGAAGAAAATGGTGCAAAATGCTTCTGTTCTAGAGAAATATAGATGGAAAGCCTTTTGTTTTGTGTTGCCTTGATTTCTAATGATGAAGATAAGGAAAAGAACAATTTTACTTGAGAGAACATCCATTAGATTGAGTTTGACTTCTAGTTATAGTTATATGAATGCAAAAACATGTAAGTGGAAGTAATTCTCTTTGAAACAGTAAGCTGTCTTGTAAAAAAACAGCAAGACCTTCGATGACTCTATGACTTTTTTTGTAATTTTATATATAGAATTGGACCTTGAACCCTCAACGAAAGTTGTAGGAAACATCCTTAGGAATAACATATTAAAATTTGAGAATAAATGGACAAGTTTTGGCTAGTAAAACGATTTTTCTCTGTAGTTACTAAATCTGGAAATTTACTGCAGAATTTTAGGAAAGAAGATAGCAATTACTGCTCTTAATACAGTGAGATATAGACTTATGTTTCTTCACATAAAATGTTAATCTATGTCTCTTCTATAACATACTAAAATTTCGTATCAATATGATAAGATTTGATATACCTTCTGTGTCTGTGATCAAAACTGCTCATTTTAGTCCATAAAACTGTTTTGATACGAGAATGAGAAATAGTTGTTGTGCCTCTTGTACTTGAATTGCATGACACACATGGAGTCTAGCAACCTTATGATATTTGTTAGTCTATACATGAGTAAGCCTTATCTATTATTTGAAGTATAGGTACTAGTAGTGACATGCGTGTGCAGTGAGTGTGATGCATAGTGCTTGATTATGGGGTAAATATCTGTTAGGCATGGTATGGGACGTGCTGAAATGGGTTTTATCTTATAATTTGGACACGCACATGTGTTTCAAACATGAGAGTTAAGTGTATAGATTATACTTGAGATAGTTGTGTATTTTTGAGGTATTTTGCATACGATGATTACATTAATCAAAGGTGTGATGTGTGAAATGTGTGCTTGAATGAGTAAGAGATTTCCATCGGTACTGAGATGCCAGTGATGCCCCTCGGAAATGGGATGCCCATGCTGTGTGATCTTGGATGCCTCGGTCCCGTGTTACTGAGATGCCTCGAAGTGAGATGCCCTTGTGTGTGATCAAGGATGCCTCGGTTGTGTGATACCGGGATGCCTCAAAGTGAGATGCCCCATGCTGTGTGATCTTGGGAGGACCGCAGTTGTGTGATACTGGGATGCCTCGGAGTGAGATGCCCATAATAGAAATACTGTGGAAGTCCGGATATGGAATTCCGGAAGTAACTTGATTGGGCCGGCAGAGTTCCGATGGGTAAACTAATCGAGGGTGGATTTGATATTCACACTAAATTATAATTCTATTTGGCATGTGAGTTGTGCATATTACTGTTGCATTTCATCTGGATATAGATTGAGAATGTGATAGGTATATATGTATATATGGATGCATTAGTATGTCTCATATAAAGTGGTTATACATATGATGCATTAATATTCATATGATTATACTTGTGACAATCCTGTCTTAATATCTTAAACTATTTAGTTATGATTCTCTTGTACTCTTAATAGCTATGGATTGTCTAGGTTAGAGTCTTATTATTTCTTTACTGGGCATAGTTTTTTCTCATTCCTTATATTTTTTAGATTGATAGAATGGACGTGCCGCCGATAGCTCGTTACGGGGTGGTAGCTCGCCTCGAGGTTTCTTTTCATGATGTGTATGATCCCGACATTGACATGACTTTCTCAAAGTATGAGGCTACGCTGTGAATGGATGATGGTAGAGCTGAGATGATTCCGATGAGGTTCGTCGCATGGTTTGTCAACAACGAGGGAGAGATGTTTGGCCCTCTTCCTTATGGTGCTGATGGACCTGGAGCTAGGACGGATGGCGCCTAGACGCCTTTGATCATGTAGAAGCTAGAGGAATGTCTTTTGTTTCTTTTTTATAGACGTGGGCTTGTGTGGGATAGTGGAGTTAGAAACCCCCACCCTTTTTCCCTAGCTTTTACTTACGCCTTTACTTTTGATCGTGTAAGTATGATGTAAATAGGCGAAAAACTAGAAGTGATCCAAGCTCATCCCATCCACTGTCGAAGCCCGTCCGACCACCTGAAGCCCCACCGCAACGCCGTCTCGCCCTGCTCGCCAACCGCGCTAGACCCGCGCCTCCCAGCCCGCCATTTCGCTTCCAATGTGAACCCAGGGCGCCCCCAAGACTGCTCAAGCTCATCCCGCCATCACCAAAGCTGCCTAGCCGCCCGCCTGCTATCGTGAAGCCACACCAAGCACCCCTGCAGCATCTGCCGGTCCTTGCCCGCCCAACCAGCCGCCATCCAACTTCGTTTAGCCAAGAACAAAAGCTGAGCAGAGTGGGTATTCCAGCCACTGTTTGGCCCATTTTTGTGGCCTTCCGAACCTCAAAAGGCGGTCCCACTTTGGAGTTTCTCGAGCCCCTCCGCGTCCCCATCGTTTTGATCCGAGCGGACCATTAAACAAGTGAGTTTAACTCACTAATCCCTGCTTAGTAAGTTAATGACGCTTAAGGGTTGATTAGTTTAAGTTAAGCTTGGATTAGGTGGTTAGTTAGAACGAACTAGTGAATTAGTTAATCGATATTGCATGTTAGGTGGATAGAGTAGTATAATTAGCAAGTAGACAGATCGTAGTATTTAATCAACGAGTCTCAAAATTTTTCCGAGCCCGTTCCGGTGTTTAATTAGGCTTTACGGGCCTAAGTGAGCATTTTTCGCATTTATTAATTATTTTTCGTAATTAGTTATTTTCCGAAAATTAGACCGGGATAGTCGATGACCGGAATTTTATGTTGATTGCGGTGGTGTGATCTATTTATTTAATTGAGTTATAATTTGTGCTGGTTGTCTGTGATTTGTGATTTTAGGAATTTATTCCTAAGTTTATTTAATTTTAATAATTAATTGGAAAATCACTAGGCATCGGTTTACAACGCCAAAAATGGATTTGTGGACTGTTAAAATTGGTGGGATTTTTAAAAGAGAAAATAGCCGACCGTGTACCCACACACGATTGTTTTTATCGGGTATGATAAAAATGGTGAAATTCTCAGCTGGTGAGAATAGTGTACTATATTAGCCTGAGGGCTTTGATATGTCAGCTTAGCACGAGCAGTATACTTTATCAGGTTAGAGTGAGTATCAAAGGTATACTATATCAGCCTACGGGTGATATGTCAGCTTAGCGAAAGCAGTATATCGGTATACTATATCAACCTATGGGCTCTGATATGTCAGCTTAGCGCGAGCAGTATACCTTAACCTTATTAGCTTAGAGCAAGCTAACTATCTATTATCAACTTAGAGTGAGCAGTCCTGATTATGATTGGACTTTATAGATAGTATTGATTGAGATGACCGGGGAATGGTTTCATTGACATGGAATCGACTGAGTCAATTGATCGATGGTTCGATCTAATTGGATGAATGGATTGGTTGAAATGATTAATTGGTTATTTGAATTATATCGACTTGCAGGAAGGAACTGAGGCTAAGGTAAACCCTCTGACTCGTGTTTGTGCTTAGACAGCCTTTAGGACGTATTTTCTTCCTAGTCGGGTCTTAGGGGGTGAACTCGCTGAGATGTCGTCTCACCCCGTTGTGGGATAACTTTTCAGGTCCTTAGATGACAACTCCTCCGAAGCATTTTGGTCAACCTAAGAAGGTGACAGAGCAGAGGTGGTTTATCCCATTGCATGGGAACCCCAGGGGATGGATAGTTGGTGAAATCTATGGTCTAGGTTGATGAGGCCTTACCCCATAAGGTACCTCATCAATACAGAGCATGGTATCACCAAGCTCGAGATGGAGAGAGGGAAGGTCCCATACCTAAGTCTGAAATTCCTCTGTACGTACTGGAAGTGGCCTTTGGGAAAGGCACAGCAGATCCTCCAGAAGGTTCGGTGATAGACGTGGAGCCGGACATGTCAGATCCAGGATGCCTGATGTATTCAGCTATAAGCTCTAGCTAGGGTGTGGATGAAGATGAAGAGGAGGATGAAGACCCGTAGCTTTGTGAAACCCCCCCAACCCCCCCGTTTTGTAGACGTTATAAATAGACCAGCTTGTATTATATATGACATGGTTTGCTATGTAAATATATGTGTGTGTGTGTGTGTGTGTGGTTGTGTTTTCAGTTCGAAAATTTGTGGCCCTACTTTTCTATCCCATTGTGTTGTTGTCTGGGATTATTTATTTGCTTCCACGTGTGCATTAAAATGAATGGGTCAGCGAATCGTCCTGGGACGTCGCTATTTAATCGACCGCCAAGGGATGGGCACGCGCTCGGAGGATCAAGGCGTGACATGAGTCCTTACAAATGTGTCATAATCTCGGTGTTAAACAAGGTATGATTTTAAGACGCAAGGCTTTCATTGTTTGTTTATTAGTGCAGTTAGCTGGCGAAGCACTCTTTGAGTATTCCTGAATGAATTGCTTTTTAAATAACAAGCAAATCCGATTGCTCTTTTTCCAAGCAGTAAAATGTAGTTTCTAGTTTCGTATTGTCGGTAATGAGATTTGTCGGCTTATCCTTAGTAAGAGTAATATGAATATCTGCTAGCTTCATCGCAAAATAGAAAGTCCTCTTTCTATTTCTTAAAGTTCGAGCTAATAAGAACCTCAATAGTTATGAAGTTACCGTTTATAGATAATGGTGACTAAAAAATAAGTAATGTATATAATTAGCATCATGTGACTGTGTAACTCGAAACCGTATAAGTACATATCTTACGAGTTATATATATTAAATATAAACACTTTTGGGCGGAATATATGACATGCTAACGGCTATGAAAATATATTACAACTTTCATAAATTCATCACCTTTAGATATATGAGCTACTAGGGGTGTGCAAAATACCCGGGAACCGCCCGGACCGCCCGGAACCGGACCGGAACCGCCCGAAACCGGCGGTTCTTGAGGGAAACGGTCCGGTTCCAATTTATGGGAACCGGTGGGTACCGGTCCGGTTCCCCGGTTCCATGGGCGGATCCGCCCGCCCGCCCGCCCACCCAGACCGGACCGGAACCTTTTTAATATTAAAAAAAAATTACTAAAAGAAACCCTAGATCTTATCTCACTCCCTTCGTCTTCGGCTCCTAATCCTATCGCCATTTCGCTGCATTTACTTCTCTCGTCGTCCGCATCTCCACGTACTTAAATTTGGTTTTTCTTTCTTTGGCTTGCTTTGATGTCACGTAGTCGTTCTATGTTAAAAACCAAAATTGTTTCGCATCAAGATCGGTTCCATGGATCCACCCGGGAACCGGACCGGACCGACGGTCCGGTTCCCGGGTGGATCCATTCAACAAACGGGTGGATCCCGGTTCCAATTTTTCGGAACCGGTCCTTAGCGGGCGGTTCCCGGTTCTAGGTCGGGAACCGCCCGCCCGGACCATGCACACCCCTATGAGCTACTATGATTGGTCACTCCTTAACCATATGCTATACATATATGCATCCATGAACTAATACTCAATCACCTCCCTCAGAAGTATTACAACACATTAGTATAGAAGATATCCCACTATAATATGAAATTGATATTTCTCAAACTCAATTAAATGTGCCACTCTAGCGGTCACAACTCGATTGAATCCTTGAAACTCTCTCATATCAAGGATGTAAATTTTATGTCTCACATACAGCATATACATGTAATTTTAGACTTTAAAATAGGGACAATTTATCACTAAAATTACATGTCATGCCAATTATATTACTCCATTCATTAATACATATTAACCCTATACATATTATCAATGAATCATACTCTACACATTCTTTATGTGATGATATATATGTGAGTCAACGCCTGTATTTTAAAATCATAGAAAAATACCCTAAAAATAGACATATTTAGGGTTCTGTATGTATTTTCACATTCATAAAATCATCAAACATATAAAAATAACATATCACATTCTAGAGCATCTTCATACGAGCACGTAGGTACCAAGAACACCCCAATTGGAGGTCATACGCCCTGCCGAAGTACACGGCATGTGTAGCACACGCACAGTCTTGCGTGGACCGGTCTGAATCGTTAGTCCGACCAGTCAACATCCGGTCCAACTGATCCAACTGGTCAACGTCTAGTCCAACTAGTTGACTAGTCCTATCAATGGATAATCGAGTCAGGCGAATCAATGGGTCAGATCTTGAGTCGGGTCAACGGTCAATCGAGTAAAGTCAGCAATCAATGATCAGGTCATATTTCAATCGGTCACCCGATCGCTAACATCACAAAGATGTCAGCCCTAGTGCATGGAGGCGCGTGCGATGTCCCCTAGTGGCATTTTCTCGACAAGTTCTTGTTGATTATGTAATCAAAATCGATTTTTGCTACACAAAAAATCACGAAAAAAAGGGCCAAATTCGTACGTTTGAGTTCTAGTCTATAGTTACTCTAATACCACATGTAAGTTGCGAAGCCACATCCCAAGATCTCTATAACTAGAATCAAAAGCACATATATAATCAAGTAAAAAGATTTGTACACCTAATTTGGAATCCATCGTTTTTAATGTGGAATAGTGATGATCCAAACTCAAGAGCTTCTCCTCTATTGCCATTTATATCAGTGGCTCAATGAGACTGCTTATCACTCTTAGCGTTCAATAAACGTTTTTTATGTAAGGATATTTGTGCATTAGAGTCAGGAGAGGGACTTAAGCATTGTTAATAGAGTTTTCAGCCATACCCTCGAAACTATGCCCACATTAGCTAGCCTCGTATTAAATGTGGCACCCCCGTCACAGCCCCTAATCCGTTAGGGTCGCCACAGTTAGCTTACCTTACACTTGTCCTAACAACATGCCACTCTGATACCATTTGTATTGTAGTGGGTCCATATAGTCAAAACCTAGAGGTAAAAGTTTCGTGAAGAACTCAAAGTCATATTCGTTATAGATCATGAGCTACATTCACTAAAACTCCCCCTAACCCTCGGTAACGATTTCCAGATTTAACACTTTCAAAGAAAATCATTTCACTGACCAATACTTGTCCTTTTCTTCTCAAATTTTAGTATGTTACTCCTCAAGATGTCATCTACAACTTTCATCAAGAACACGAAATCAAATTTTGACTGGATAATTTTATAAAATTCACGGAATCACAAGGGGTCGGACTGTCCTTACATGTAACAGCTTGCTCGTTCTAGGAAGACTACCACCATTCACTCGAATTTCAGCATCCAACATCACAACTCAAGCATCTCCAACACCCATTACACTTCACACACAACCACAGCAAGCAAAATGTAGGCTAACAGACTTTACTTGCCTTAAGTTCAACGAAATCAAGCAAGAAAGCGGCGACTTGGGGACTTCGGGCGCGGCTCGATCGACGGCGGAGCTAGGCGGCGTCGACGGTGGCTGCTGGTGCACGCACGACAGGGCAGGTCTTCTTCTTCCCTCACCGAAGCACCCTCACGAACAACTCTCTCTCTCTCTCTCTCTCTCTCTCTCTCTCTCTCTCTCTCTCTCTCTCTCTCTCTCTCTCTCTCTCTCTCTCTCTCTCTCTCGGCTTTCTCTCTCGCTCGCCCACTCGGTCTCCCTCTCTCTCTCGCGAACACTCTCTCTCTCTCTCAGTTGCTGCCTCGTCCATTCGGCCCCTCTCTCTCTTTTTCTTCCTTTCACCCTCATGATTAGCTAGTAATCATGAGGTTTTGCATGGCAATGGACACTTGGCTGCAAAGGAAGGACATGTGGCTTCTTCTATGGGACAAATGGAGAGGGTGGCGTGAGCTTCTCCACCCGGCTCCTCCTCCCTTCGGTCGATGGCCCTATGGGCTCCTTGGGCCGGGCCTTAGGTGGCCGAATGGTGGGTAATTGTGGGCTGTCTTGGGCTGATTTGGTCCTTAAATACCCAGCCCACAATTATTCCTAATAATCCACCTTAATTCCCACTTATATAAATACCTAATTACACTTATTCACTTGGCCATAAAACTCTGTAACATAAATCAATGAAAATCCAACTTATAAAGTACATGGCCAAGAACAAAATTTTCCTTATCAATTCATCCTTTAATACAATCCTTAATCACACATGGATATATGATGTATTCCAATAAAACAATTGTCCATTAAATGCTCGGCCTTGTTTAATGGTAATCCATTGGTCTAATGGCTATGATATAGTCCGATGGCGCTTCCATCACCTATTCATGGGTCGTAATGCATCTAGAGATTGGTATGAAATTTTAGGATGCCACATTAAACTAATTAAGAAACTTTCCATCTCACATTATTAAACCAATCTCGTAGTACGATAAATTACAATATCAATTAATGTAACCCATATCAAAAAAACTCTTATACCTCCGCCATCTCTGAGCATCGAGAGTCCTTGTGAATACTCCATTATGAGCTTATTTCAAGCTCACACATTGTCAAAAAAAAAAAAAAAAAACGATCTTCGCCTCTCCCACGCCTAGCCTCACATACTACTCCTCCTCTATTGCACCCGACCAGCCGCTCATCCGACAACTTCTAGCCGGCGTCTTGTGTCCCACGATACCCAACATTTTCGTCTCATAATCTGACTTGTCTTAATGGGCCTTCTCTAATCTCTTGGATTGAGGTTGGCGACTGCAAGGGTCTTAAAGATCTTTCTTTTGTTGTCTTGCTTCCTCAGGGACACGAACTCCCCTGCGTTCACTCCCTTACATACCGCCACCTAACTTTGCCACCGTCACCTACTACTCCTCTCCTCCTCGCAGTTTTATCTCCTCACCTGCGGCCCCAGACCCTACTGCACCATTCCTCCAGTCGTCGATGAATAGGGTTCTTGGCCACAAAACAGGATCGGGTTTTGGGTAGCGCTGGAAGCTTTTCTCGTTGTTATGCCACGCGCTTGAAGCCTCTGTCCGCCCCCAGTTTTCTTGGCCCATATATTGCTGATCAGCTCACCTCTCCTCAAAGACGCCACTGTCAATGTTTGCCCTCAGCGGCAACGATTCTCCAAAGATGACTCGGGATAGCTCAAGTAACAATTCCATCCAAAACTCTTCCCTGCCAAGGTAAAGTTCGAAGCATTAGGCGTCGCTTGTTCATAAAATAAGATTCGGGCTGAACATCAGTGCAAATATGTGCTTGAAAAGAGATTATGATTGAGGTCACTTTGCGTTTACATGAGTCAAACCTTCTCTCTGGTGGGTTCTGGACTGAAGCATGGCTTCAATATCTCAGATAGAATCATTCTCCCAAGAAGCCCGCCATTTGTTCGACGGGAAAAGTACCAAAAAAGTTCTAAACCTTTTGCATTTGTACTAATTCAGTCTTAAATTTTTCAATTGGACTAATTTAGTCTTAAATATTTACACATTAGTACCAATTTAGTTAATCCAATCAATTTAAGTTGGAAATTCCCAACGTAGTCGTCGCGGTCTTACGTGGTGATGGACAAATTTTATAATTTTTTAAATATTTTCCAAATCTTTTTCTTTTTTTCTTTTTTTTCTTTTTTTCTCTTTTCTTTTCTTTTTCTTTTTCTTTCTCCTTACCCCTTGGCCATTGAGGTTGCCAACTGACCATCACCAGCCATAGGCTGGTTGAGGTGAGGGCCTCCACACCCTCGCCGGACACTAGTGAGGGCCTCTACACCCTCGTCGGCCACGGGCGAGGGGCGTGGTGGCCCTCGCCGGCCAAGGTCGAGGGCCTCCACACCCTTGTCGTTGCCACGGGCGGGAGCGAAGGCCCTCGCTCGTGGCGGGCGAGGGCCATGATGCCTTAGGCGAGGGTCGCGACACCTTAGGCAAGGCCATCATGGCCCTCGCTTGGATCTGGCGACGGCCCGATGCCCTTGCTCATGTTGGGCGAGGGCATCGTGCCCTTGCCTGGATATGCGCGAGGGTCGTCGTGCCCTCGCCTATGGCCGACAAGGGCGTAGAGGCCCTCCTCGGCCAACGGTCGAGGGTTTAGACCCTCGCCTAGATCTAAGCAGGGGCTGAGGCCCTTGCTTGTGGCTGGTGAGAGCACGGCAGCCTTTGTGACAGCCCAGGGAAGGGGAAGGGGTCCTCTCTAGTCTCACATCACTTAGAAGGGGAGTCCTGGGCTAGTTTATAAGGCTTGGGGCCCCTTTAATCTATGTGACGTGTTTTAAAGCCGTGAGGACTCAGTGTCCAAAGCGGACAATATTACACAGTGGGGCCCAAGTCGTTACAAATGGTATCAGAGCTAACTCCCGACCGCGTGTGGGGCCACAGCGAGGACGATGTGCCCTTAAGGAGTGGAGAGTGTGACAGCCCAAGGAAGGGGAAGGGGTCCTCTCTAGTCCCACATCGCTTGAGCTAGTTTATAAGGCTTGGGGTTCCTTTGATCTATGTGACGCGTTTTAAAGCCGTGAGGACTCAGTGTCTAAAGCAGACAATATTACACGGTGGGGCCCGAGTCGTTACAACCTTTGCCCCAAGCAACCTGTGGTCGGCCGACGACCTCGCCAGCCAAAAGGTAAGGAGAAAGAAAAATGAAAAAAAGGAAAAAAAATAACTAAAAAATCTGAAAAAGAAAAGTATTTGCCTACGTCAGCACTGGCGGCGCCACATAAGACCGTCGAGGCCACGTTAGCAATTCTCGGCTTAAATTAATCGAATGGAATGAATTGGTACCAATTTAAAAATATTTAGAACTAAATTGGTTCAATTGAAAGGTTTAAAACTGAATTGGTATCAAGGCAAAAGGTTTATGACTTTTTTTATACTTTTCCCTTTGGTCGACAGAGTGCATAAATCACATCTATGTTTTAGCTAATGTGGTCATTGATTGTTTGAAATGCAATCTTGTTATGTTTTAAATGTTCTTTTGAACCAAACAATAGTCACTTGGTATATTCATCAATCCGTCCCTCCGAACCGATTGATGCGGCTCGTTCGGTCACTAGTTGTTAAACTCAGTTTTCATGGACAATGAAGTCATCACGTTGCACTTTGTTTGATACATGTTGTGTCTCCTCCTTTGAACGGGATGATTGACCGACAGAGAATATTTAGTGATAGTCCGCGAGGTTAGGTGTGCTCGTTGATTTATTTAGAGTTCCGGCCTGGGTCCGTGTGGTGAAATTCCGGTGTGGAGTTCTTCGGTGGAAGGCTTTAGTGATGGCGTGGTCTCGGTGGAGAAGACAACCTGAAGAAGACTACGCGAGGGAGAGGATGCAAAGGAAATTAAGAAAAAGAAAAAGAAAGAAAGAAAGAAAGAAAGAAAACCAGAAAAGAAACCAAAGTTCGGGTCAAGTGGCTAGGCTGAGTTGTGGAGACGGGCTGGAGGTTAGTTTGGCAGAATGGGCCAGTTTAGGCTGGGATACGGGTCAGATGTCATGGCTTAAAAGGTGAGGAATTGTGGGCTTAACAAAAATAGAAATTGGTCATATTCGGACAGGGCCCAGGGGCCGGTCCGAATTGTCGACCCAACCGGGACCTCTAGGGTCCGGGTCAGACCCATATCCGTTCCCTGACATGGCCCGGAGTCTTTTTTTAATTAAAATTATAAAAATAAAAATCGAAAATATTTTAAAATATTATAAAATTTAATTAAAACCTCCGAAAATTGTTGTATTTCTCTTAAAATCAGAAAATTTGTTACAATTTAGAAAAATTAGAATTCCTCCAAAGTTCAAAAAGTCTTTTGGGTTATTTTCTTCTAAAAAATAGAAGTCTTTTGATTTAGAATCGTGCTCAAAATTGAACAAGCCTCTAGGGCTCTACCATAGGACTCCAATTGATCTTAGAACAAAATGCCTTTGATCACGCACTTCCATAATGACAATTATGGATTCCCTTTAGCCTAGTTAGAATTGGCATTTATCTATCTCTTAATGTAGGTGCTTGTCTTCCTTTGTTATTTATTGAATGCTCCCTTTAGTTGTTGATGGTTATTTTAATGATTGTGCACTTGCGTGATCATCTTACATGTTAGTAAATAGATTTAAATCAATCCAAATTACCTGATAAAAATGTTTCTAAAATAAACAAGATTAGATACCGGAATGACACTAATAGATTAATTAGTGTAATCAAGTTCCCACCCTAGATTCTCTAGTTACGTAAGAAGTGAAATACGCTTTCATGCTTCACTTAGTTTCTAATTGACCCCAATAAGCTAATGGCGGCTCTTTATTACATAATTCTCATAGCATCAATTTGAATACCCAACGTCACGCAAGATATGAGCTTAGGAGAGTCTATGTCTAAAACTAGGGCAGTAGGCCCGTCTTTTAAGTAATATCCCTAAACCAACTTTCCTCTTTATCGAGGGTTAGGTCTCGCGACAACCGTTTCCTAGTTCATTTCTCCAAAATATGATGAATTTAAGGAAAGATCAATTCAACAATGACATCTAAAATTATAGAAATTACTTATTAATTTGAAAAAGGAGAGATCCCATATATACTCAAATGTGGTGGTTGCACATATTAACTTGATACTGAAAACCAAATGGGAACATGACAAAAATATGTAACGACATACATATGCACACACGTTATCATAACGGCACTACGTTGCAAAAATATGATAGAATTTTTCCCTAAACTATCAACAACTCAATGTTCTTCATATATGAATCTACATCCACTCAAATGAATCACCTTATGTTAAACAATACAAAATTTATTTTTTATTCTCTTGCTAGAATGATAATAATTTCATACATAGCAGTTGACTTGAGTAAATAGAAACAAATAAAAAATTGTAGTTGGCATGGTGCATGTGAGCTCAATTTACATGCACTACTAGATGAAATGGACCTCACATGAGACTTAGATGATCTTGGTGGATGTGAGCTTAGCTCACATGATTCGAGACCACCCAATTCTTGCTTATAAAGTGTTTCAAAAGCACTAAAGAATCCTCAATTATTTTTGTTTTCATATTTTTTTTATTGAATCGCATGAAATTCAAGAAGAGAACCAAATCCTCTTCTCCTCTGGGGTATTGTCATGGTGTTGCATCCTAGATTTTCGATCATGCTTTCTATTGAATAAATCGGGCATTTCATTGACGCGCCTATAGGGCTGTTCTCAAAGCTGATCACTCTCGAGATAACTAGACTATTTGGAGAAACCATTAAGGAATTTTAAGGCAATAGACTTGAGAATTCGACCAAGAATCGGCTACTCGACCGTGTTCATCTTTAGAGGTCATTACGGCATAGATATCAGTCAATTTAAGATCAGAGATAAGTTGGTTCGACTGAGCTGTGTGGCTAATCGTGGGTGACACCACTAAATTGGAAAATTCTCGTCGGCCAACACTAAACTGATTTTTCTATCGTTTTGGTACCCTGTGTCCATTTTGAATCCTCGAGATTTTCACGACAACCAAGAGTCGCCAATGTGTCGAGTGGGTTCATTGTGGCTCGAAGAAAATCGACCACGGATCATTTGCATTGAAAAATTTCTAAAAGTTACCCGATAGCCTAGATCACGCTAAAAATGCACCAAATGGAAATTAACCGTGAATTCGAGCCTAATTTCAGAAATTGAAAATTCTGTCATATCACAGGTCATTTTAGGAACATCGACTCATCTTTCGAGAAATTTTCGGTGAGTTCGGTATTTTTAGGGAAAATCGGTTTGGACGATTCGGAAATGAACGGAAATTCGGATTGGCCAAATGGAAGGGATTTTTGGCCTCCAACGTAAGTTACTTGGCGAATAGAAGTTGTTTGGGCTATTTTTGCATTCAAATTGGACCTCAATCGGAGAAGTTTGTTCAAAAAATCGAATTCCAAGAAAAATGAATTAGAATTCGGAATTGAAGGAAATGTTCGTTTTTGTTGCCCGAGATTTATTGCTTGGGGGAAATTTGGTGCAAGAAAGCAAGTGAGGATCAAGTGCTTTAGCATGGGGATTTTTGGGACTAAATTGGACTAAACAAAAGCAAGTCAGACCAAGATTTTTGGATTATAGGAAATTCTTTTAGTTTTCTCTTTAATTTCCTTTTCTTTTTCTCCCCCCTGGCCGCACATGTCCCTCTTCCTTTTTTTTTTTCTCTCTCTCTCTCTCTCTCTCTCTCTCTCTCTCTCGCACGCGATCACCTTTCCTTCATGCCGACGTCCCCTTTTCCTCTCTACCGTGCCCCATTTTTCTTCCCATTTGCCTTGACTTTTGAGTCAAGCTTTTCTTCTTCCCCACGTTGTCGTCACACCCCTACCCTCAACCTCTCTCGGTTTTCTCTCTCTCTCGCATTTGTCGCCACCATTCCCTCCGAGCGGTTTTGTTGTCCAGCAAATCCACCGAAGCAGATCTCATAGAGCTGAAGTCCACGCCGTTAGCTCGTCATCCTCCTTCGTCCGCGATAGGCTCCATCCGCGATCGAGCTCGGTGTGCCATGTGAAATCAGCCGCGCAAAACAGCCAACAACCAAGGAAAACCAGCAGCGCCGTGAGCTTTGTGGGCCAATTTTCGGGCTCGATTCATGCCCCATTGGTGTCGCCGCTTTGGAGCTTTTTGTTCCTTGTCGCGTCTCCGTCATTTTGCACCGATCCGCTCATCAAACAAATGAGTTTTACTCACTAAACCTCGCTTAGTAGGTCAATAATGCTTAGGGGTTGATTAGATTTAATTAATTATACTTAGGTGGATAGATTAGATTAGAGTAATTAATTTAATGCCTTACCGATGCATGTTAGGCAAATGGTTAGTGCAATTAGCAAGAAAATAGGTTCTAGTATTTATCGAACGAACCTCGGAAATTTTTGTGGCACCCTCGTCACGGCCCCCGATCCGTTAGGGTCGCCACAGTTAGCTTACTTTACACTTGTCCTTACGACATATCACTCTGATACCATTTAATTATAGTGGGTCCATATATCCTGGGGGTTTATATTATCTCAATCGGTCCCAACGCAGTCCATATAACGGAAGCATATTCGACATCTCCCTAACCCAAACTCAAACTAAATAATACAATGCAATACACACCAACTACACATTTCATAAATAAGTTAGTGCCGAACCACTTTATTTACATACTTTGATCGGACATCAAGAGTCGGTACAACAAAAGGGCAAGGCTTTACAAAGCTCGGCTATACTCAAAAGTACCTGACCCCACAGCAGTCATGTACACCGATCCGTCATCCAGTGTCGGCTATCCAAAAAGTGTCGTCCGCTACCCATCACATGCACCATCACACCTAGCTCGGTCCATCGGCTGGCGGCGGCGGCAGCATCCCCATCATGGTCCCGTCGTGGCGGACATGTACGGATAGGAACTCTTGGACTGCGAGGCCATCAGGTAGACCCACGTCATACATAACTAACACTCGGACACGGATGAACACCAATCCATGAACACCAATGCAGGAGTGCTCCGAACACTCGACCTCTACATCAAACGGTAAACCATAAAAAGTGCCACGTGTGACCGGTAACAGAGGCATCTCCTAATCTAAAATGTTGGTCTACAAAGGGGTGAGTACAACTACTCAGCAGTAAAAGATTCAACAAGCTATATCAAGCATTACTATTTATATCCAGATTCAAGTATGATAGACAAAAGCAGGTAAGCAAAGGATAAGCATGCATCAAAATCATGAAATCCTTCAATGTGATGACAACATATCCAAGATAGACAAATTTCAATCATAGGGCCAAATTGATATATCACATTCTATTCCATGCCCTACACTCAGTCTCATATTCAAAACCCATACCCTTTTATGGTAGAATCATTCAAAAGAGTTTCATCCCCGGAGGATCAATGTTTGCATCACTCCGACATTCACATCCCACCAGGCATCATGAAAGCCTCCGGCACTTAGCCACTTAGGGCCACCAGGCATCTGGAGCAAATCACGCCTCCAGGCATCTCGTATCCCACCTAGCATCACGAGGAACCTCAAGGGCCTCCCATGAAAATGGTTACCCTGGCCATCCGGAATTATGTACCGACAAGCATACTACCGGGCATCCCGAAACTCCCGAGGAAAAACCTCCGGCATTCAGCCATTTAAGGCCACCGAGCATCCACAAGGCATCGACTCACTCGATCCTTTGGGCATCCCGACTCCCGGGGCATTGTTGACCCGAGGGTTCAACGGTAACAATTTAGCATTTTAATTCACAAAACATTTTCAAATGCTAATACAAGACGTCTCATGGACCCTCTAACACATCTCAATATTGCACAAATATCCACAGCCAATACCATCATATCGCATAGCCATTCAAAAAACACATTCACCTTCGGACACTTTGTGAAAATTCGAAAACAGAACAACTCGATTTTACCATACAGTGTTCTGGTAATTATTTCGAAATAAATACTAAATGAGCTCGAAAATTTGTGAAATTTTAACATGTTATCATTGAGACTTAAAGAAACAAATTTCATGAAGAACACTAAGTCAAACTCCATACATATCGAGAGTAAAAACCTCGGTATTTCTTGCTACAGTTTCTGTAAAATTTCCAGATTTAATATTTCCATATAAAAATTATTTCATCAACCAAATCTTGTCAATTTATGCTAAATTTTTTATATGTTACTCTTACGGATGTGCTCTCCAACTTTTATTAAGGACTCAAAGTCAAATTTTGGCTAGAAAATTCCAGAAAAATCGTGAAATCACCGGCGGTCATGCTGTTCTTGCGAAAACAGTTCACTAGCCTAAAGAGATCTATTCCTATACATTGAGTTTCGGTATCCAACATCCACAACCACAATTTACAAGCACATTGCCCCATAACACAGCCTCTTTACTTCTCAAAAATCCACCATAGCTAAATCTTTGAGTTCTCATTTCGATTTAAAGGCAAAATCCACCAAAATTTTCTCAAATCTTTGCCCCATTACCTCGGCCATCCTCATCTCCTTCATCACAACAACATGCAACTCCAAATCTCACATTTCCTCACATCTACCCACTCTTCACTAGACAAAACAGCAAGCAAAACATAGATTGAAGAACTTCTACTTGCCTCAAGCTCAAAACAACAGCACAAGCAAAACGGGGAACTTGGGGTCTCGGACACGGCACAGCAACGGTGAACTCGAGCGACATCGACGGCAGCAGCTGGGACACAGCGGAAGACAGCCTTCCTCTTCCCCTTCGCGGCCCGCACTCGCCTCCTTTCTCTCTCGCTCGCTCGCCTGAACTCTCCCTCTCTCGGTTCACTCTCTCTCTCTCTCTCTCTCTCTCTCTCTCTCTCTCACTCGGCGACTCCCTCGAGTGATCCGCCTCCCCCTCTCTCTCTTAACCTCTTGATTAGCTAGTAATCATTGCCTTTGCATGCTAGTGACACATGGAGAAGCCCTCACGCCACTTGTCAATTTCCATGCAAGGGTGATGGGCCTCAATGGGCCGGGCTTGGTTGACCGAACAAAAGGGAAAACGATGGGCTGCTTTGGGCCTGAAAGTTTTGGGCCAAGTTGTCCCATGTCCAATTTAAATAGCCCATAGAAAATATCAATAATAAGCCCATAATTCCTACACCGCTTTAGGGCATTTGATTCTTCTTTCCTTAAAATTAATATTTCGGGTTGTCGAAATTCTCGGATGCCACAATTTTCCGGATCCGTTTCGGCTTCCAATTAGGCAATACGGGCCTAAGTTGGATTTATTACAATTATTTATTAATTTTCGTAATTATTTAATAATTTATTTATTTTCCAGAAATTAGACCGGGATAGTCAGTTACCAGAATTTTATGTTGATTATCGTGGTGCATTATGTTTATTTATTTGAGCCTGAATTTATGCTTAATTGATTTAATTGTGATTTTAGGATTTATTCCTAAATTAATGGGAAAATTACCGGGCATCAGTCTACAGCGCCAAAAATCTATTTTTGGATTGCTAAAAGAAGTGGGAAAAATCAAAAGTGAAATTATGGTATTTTGGCTAAGGCCGACCATGTACCCACACACGGCTATTTTTATCGGGTATGATAAAAATTATGAATTGGTTGTATGGTGGGAATGGTATACTATATTGGCCTGGGGGCCCTAAATTATCAGCTTTGGGCGAGCATATAATTAGTATACCATAGTATCAACTTTGGGTGAGCATTATATTATCAGCTTTGGGCGAGCAAATATTATCAGCTTTGGGCGAGCATATATATAGTATATTAAATTGGCCTGTGGGCCTTAATCTATCAGCTTTGGGCGAGCATATACATAGTATACTATATTATTAGGTTTGGGCGAGCTATACTATCTATATTTTCAGCTTTGGGTGAGCAGTCCTTGTTTGATAAGACCTTATAGATAGTATTGAATGTACTGGCCAGGGGAAGGTCGTGATGACATGTAATCGACTAAGTAGATTGATCGATGATTCGATCTGTGGTGATTGATTGGTTGCAAGTTTATGAATTGAATTGATTTGAAGGGAGGAACTGAGGCCAATGTAAGTCCTATGACTCGTGTTGTGCTTAGGCAGCCTCAGAATGTATTGGCTTTCTAATCGAGTCTTAGGGGGTAGAACTCGCTGAGACATTGTCTCACTGGTTATTGTATAACCATTTTCAGGTCCTTAGACGGTGTTGGTGAAGGACTGGAAGCCCCAGAGTTTAAGAGGTGAAGCCCGAAGAATTGGCAATCCTATCCGGCTAACTAGTCATAGGACAATTCTCTTTCGTTGGGAGCTGATCCCTTTTGTAAACCTTTGTATATAGACCTGTGTATTTATAAAAAGGTATTTCGCGAAAAATTGGTCCTACTTTCCTATCCCATTATTTTATTGTTTAGGGATTTTCTATATGTTTTCGCATGCGTATTAAAATGAATGGGTCGGCGATGCATCCTAAGATGTCGCTATTATATCGACTAGGTAATGGATGGGTGCGTGCCCGAGAATCAAGGCACGACATCCCCCTTTTGTGGTATCAGAGCAAAGGTTAGGTATTAGAGTGATAAGGTGCGATGGTTCATGGGATAGTGATAGGAAAGACCTTTAAATTCATGCCGGTGCATGTCTGTGATAGCTACTTGATAGAATTGTATGTTGTGGATCGCTCATCTTCTAATCTAGTGTGGACTTGGAAGACATGTTTCAGTATAAAAGCTGAACCATGAGCGAGCAGGAGCAGAGAACTCCGAGCAAGAGAACTGTTAGCCCTATAGCTCAAGTTAGGTCACCGACCAGGGTCGGTACCTGAGGAGGCAGAGGTAGGGCATAGGCACAGGCCAGTGCCAATGGAGTTGCACCACCTCTTGTTGGTGCTGGGGTAACAGCCCCTAGTGATCCCAGAATCGAACGAATTATGTGGGTGCTAGAGGTTATGGGTAACCGAATGGATCAGTAGGCTCAGAATCAAGCCGCCGCTACTGTTGCTGTTGCCACCGCTGCTGAGGCCGCCCCTGTTGCTGCACCTACCGTCGTACCTGTCGATGTTCCAGCTTGGAATATAGTCGCGGGCGGAGAAAGACCAATCCACAAGCTAGTGGAGCAGTTCTTAAAGTTAAGCCCGCCAAGGTTCACGGGTGCTGGACATCCCGAGACCGCGTCTCTGTGGATTCAAGATCTGGAAAAAGCCTTTGCACTTTTGATGTGCACAGACGCAGAGAAGGAAACCAAATGGATCAGCAGGGTCAGAATCAAGCCGCCGCTACTGCTGCTGTTCCCACCGCTGCTGAGGCCGCCCCTGTTGCTGCACCTACCGCCGTACCTATCGATGTTCCAGCTGGGAATATAGTCGCGGACAGAGAAAGACCAATCCACAAGTTAGTGGAGCAGTTCTTAAAGTTAAGCCCGCCAAGGTTCACGGGTGCTAGAGATCCCGAGACCGCGTCTTTGTGGATTCAAGATCTGGAAAAAGCCTTTGCACTTTTGATGTGCACAGAGGCAGAGAAGGTAACTCTAGCAGTATATCAATTGCAGGGTATGCTAACACTTGGGGGAGAGCCGCTAGAGAGACGATGTTTCCAGAAGGAGTGGTTCCGCTGCGGGACGCATTCCTCCAAGCGTTCAATGAGCAATACTTCTCGAGGAACGCAAGAGAGCAGAAGATAGAAGAATTTCTGCAACTCCGTCAGGGGTTAATGAGTGTTGACCAATATGGGGACAAGTTCGCAGAGCTATCCCAGTATACTCCAAGACTGATTGAAGACCCCGAAGAGAAAGCTCGAATGTTTAAAAATGGCCTTCGACAAGAATTACAGTAGCCTCTGGTGCCGTTCGACTTGGTCGATTACCGAGAAATCTATCGTCGAGCACAACTGCTTGAAAGGAGTTTGAATGAGCAAGCTGCCTCATTTGGATCGAGGTTCAGCTCTCACCAAGAAGGAATTTGCCAGCGAAAGAGGCCCATGCCTAGGGGTAGATTCCAGGTTCCGCCCAATGGGAAGGGTGGAGTGGGAAAGTCAGGGTCAAGCCAGAATGGCCTGTGTCGCTTCTGTGGAAGGCAACATGGTTCAACTCCATGTCCCCGAAGGCCGGGTGTTTGTTTTAGATGTGGCCAACAGGGACACATGATCAAAGATTGTCCTAATCGACCAAGAGGACAACCGCAGTTGCCACCGCCGCCACCTATGGGTCAGATTAGAGGGTATGCACCGCATAATGCGCCTCAAGGAGGACAGATGAGACCACCAATTCAAGGCACAGTATATGCCATCACACAAGGTCAGGTAGAAGCTACGCCTGACATGATCACAGGTATGGTTTCACTAAACAACCATCCTACTTATGCTTTATTCGATCCAAGAGCAACCTATTCCTTCATTGTCGAGCAATATGTTAAGTTGTTAGGATTAAGTCATATATTATTGGAGTCGGCAGTTTACATATCTACACTATTGAAGGATAAAGTTATTGCTGCTTTGGGTTTTTCTTGGTGCAAGTTAAAGATTGGTGAGCGAGTGGGGAAAATAGATTTGTTAGTCCTAGCCATGTATGACTTTGATTTAATAATTGGCATGGACTAGCTCACCAAGCAACGAGCTAAAATGGACTGTTATCGCAAGACGATTCAGTTTTACCCGTTAGAGGGTGAGAGCTTCGAGTTTGTCGGGAATCGAGGAGGATCCTCGATTATCTTGATCTCGTCACCGGAGCAACTCGTCCGTTAAACGAGGGTTGCCAAGGTTACCTGGCAACTGTCGTAGATACGACAGTTGAGGAGCTGAAAATGGAAGACATTGCAGTAGTGCAAGAATGTCCTAATGTCTTTCCAAAGGAATTGCCAGGATTGCCGCTAGAAAGAGAAATTGAATTCGTTATCGAGCTAGCACCTAGGATAGAGCCAATTTCTAAGGCTCCTTACCGAATGGCGTTATCTGAGTTGAAAGAACTAAAGGTATAGATGCAAGAACTTTTGGATAAGGGATTTATCCATCCCAGTGCATCACCTTGGGGAGCACCAGTTCTGTTTGTAAAGAAGAAAGATGGTTCGTTACATCTGTGCATCGACTATATAACAATCAAGAATAAGTATCCACTCCTGAGGATCGATGACCTGTTTGATCAATTGCAAGGAGCATCGATATTTTCGAAGATCAACTTGAGGACAGGATATCATCAGCTGAAAATTAGGAATGAGGACATTCCTAAGTTAGCATTTCGTACTCGGTATGGTCACTACGAGTTCACAATGATGCCATTCGAGTTGACGAATGCTCCAGCTGCCTTCATGGATCTGATGAACAAGGTATTCAAGGAATATCTAGATCAATTTGTGATCGTGTTCATCGATGATATTCTGGCGTATTCAAGGAGTGACGAAGAGCATGAGAAACATCTGAGATTAGTGCTACAGAAGCTGAGAGTCCATCAGTTGTACGCTAAGTTTAGCAAGTGCGAGTTTTGGTTGACTCGTGTTGCTTTCTTAGGTCATGTGATTTCAGGGGAAGGAATCTTCGTGGACCCGAGCAAGATAGAAGTCATGATCAATTGGCCAAGACCGACTATAGTGACAGAAATCAAAATTTTTCTGGGTTTGGCAGGTTATTACAGACGGTTTGTGGAAGGGTTCTCATCTTTAGCATCACCTCTGACAAGACTCCTGAAGAAGGAAGAAAAGTTTGTGTGGACGGACAAGTGCAAGCGTAGTTTTCAAAAGTTAAAGGAAAAGCTGACTACCGCACCTGTGCTGACCATTCCATCTGGTCCTGGAGGATTCGAGATCTACAGTGATGCGTCATTCAGAGGGTTGGGTTGTGTGCTGATGCAACACGGTAGAGTTATTGCATACGCCTCCTGTCAGTTGAGACCTCATGAATAGAATTACCCGACACATGACTTAGAGCTCGTGGCAATTATCTTTGCCCTAAAGATTTGGAGGCACTATATGTGCAAAGAAAGATTCCAGATCTTCACGGACCATCAAAATCTCAAGTATCTATTCTCTCAGAAGGAGTTGAACATGAGATAGTGCCGATGGATGGAATTGCTTAAGGACTACGACTGTGATATCTTATATCACCCGGGAAAGGCGAATAAGGTCGCCGATGCTTTGAGTCGAAAGTCTTCAGTTGCTCACATATTGATTAAGGAGTGGAACCTAATCGAGAGAGCTCGAGATTCGGTATTCAAGTTTGAGCTAGGTCACCTTTCAAGTCTTATGGCCACCCTCAGAATTGAACCGAATGTCTAGATCAGAATCAAGCTACTCCAACCGACAAACCTAGATGTACAGAAGATTCTTCAAGAGGACACTGAGAAAAGAAAAACTGACTTTCAGATTTCTAATGATGGAACACTAAGATTCAGAGGATGTTTGGTTGTACCTGACGATGTAGAGCTTAGAGAAAATATTTTATCTTAAGCGCATTGTAGCAGTTACAGCATTCATCCTGGAAGTACTAAAATGTATCAGAATCTACATTAACATTATTGGTGGTCAGGTATGAAGGCGGATTTCGCCAAGCATGTCACTACCAAGTGTTTGACGTGTCAACAGGTTAAAGCTCAGCATTGCAAGCCGGGAGGACTTCCGCAACCTCTCGCAATCCCAGAATGGAAATGGGAGCATATCACGATGGATTTCATAACCAGATTACCAAGGAGGCAGAGAGGAAATGATTCAATTTGGGTAGTAGTTGACAGACTGACAAAGTTGGCTCACTTCATTGCAGTTCGAAAAGACCTCATTCTGGATAGACACGCAGACCTGTACGTGCGTCAGGTAGTTCGAATGCATGGAGTGCCGATTACGATAACCTCATACCGAGATCCAAGATTTACCGCCGCTTTTTGGAAGAGCTTGCAAAATGCTTTAGGTACCAAGCTGCAGTACAGTATGGCATATCATCCTCAGACGGACGGCCAGTCTGAGAGAACAATTCAAACCCTCGAGGACATGCTGAGAGCTTGTGTACTAGACTTCAAAGGAAGTTGGGAAGATCAACTACACCTAGTGGAATTTACCTACAACAACAGTTATCAGCAGAGCATCAAGATGGCTCCATTTGAAGCGTTGTATGGCAAAGTGTGCAAAACATCAGTGTGTTGGGATGATGTTGGAGAAAGGAAGATTACAGGTCCAGAGTTGGTTCAACAGTTAGTGGATGCCGTGACAGTAATCAAAAACAGATTAAAGACCGCATAGAGCAGATAGAAAATTTACGCAGATAAGCGTCGGAGATTATTGGAATTCCAAGTTGGTGATCACGTTTTTCTAAATGTGTCACTAATGAGGGGAACTTCACACTTTGGCAAGAAAGGAAAACTGAATCCGAGGTACGTAGGTCCGTCTGAGATTCTTGAGAGAATTGGGACCTTAGCGTATCATCTTGCGTTGCCGCCGAGATTGGTGCAAGTGCACGACGTCTTTCACTTGTCGATATTAAGGAAGTACGAGTCCGACCCGACCCACATGCTTAATTTTGAATTGGACGTGGATGACCGAGTGTCATACGTTGAAAGCCCGGTTCAGATAGTGGACAGAAAAGAGCAAGTTCTGCGTACAAAGACCATCCCATTGGTCAAAGTAGTATGGCAACACCACAGTACTGAAGGAGCAACGTAGGAGACTAAAGAGTTGATGAGATAGTTGTACCCCCACATTTTTGCTTAAGTTTTGTAATGGTCTAAATTTCGAGGACGAAATTTTTATAAGAGGGGAAGAGTTGTGACATCCCAGATTTTCAATCCTGTTTGCTATTGAATAAATCGGGCATTTCATTGACGCGCCTATAGGACTGTTCTCAGAGCTGATCACTCTCAAGATAACAAGACTATCTAGAGAAACCATTAAGGAATTTTCAGGTAATAGACTTGAGAATTCGACCAGGAATCGGCTACTCGACCGTGTTCATCTTTAGAGGTCATTACAGCATAGATATAAGTCGATTTGAGATCAGAGATAGGTTGGTTCAACTGAGATGTGTGGCTAATCATGGGTGACACCACTAAATTGGAAAATTCTTGTCGGCCAACACTAGATTGAATCTTCAATCGTTTTGGTACCCTGTGTCCGTATTTGAATCCTCGAGATTTTCACGACAATCGAGAGTCGCCAATGTGTCGAGTGGGTTCATTGTGACTCGAAGAAAATCGACCACGAGTCATTTGCACTGAAAAATTTCTAAAAGTTACCCGGTAGCCTAGGTCATGCTAAAAACGCGCCAAATGGAAATTTACCGTGAATTCGAACCCGATTTCAGAAATTGAAAGTTCTGTCATGTCACAGGTCATTCTAGGAACGTCAACTCATCTTTCGAGAAATTTTCGGTGAGTTCGGGATTTTTACAGAAAATTGGTTCGGACGATTCGGAAAACGAACGGAAATTCGAATTGGCCAAATGGAAGGGATTTTTGGCCTTCGGCGTAAGTTACTTGGCGAATGGAAGTTGTTTGGGATTTTTCTGCATTCAAATTGGACCTCAATCGGAGAAGTTTGTTCAGAAAATCGGATTCCGAGAAAATTGAATTAGAATTCGGAATTGAAGGAAATTGTCATTTTTGTTGCCCGAGATTTGTTGTTTGGGGGAAATTTGGTGCAAGAAAGCAAGTGAGGATCGAGTGCTTTAGCATGGAGATTTTTGGGGACTAAATTGGACTAAACAAGAGCAAGTGAGACCAAGATTTTTGGATTATAGGAAATTCTTTTAGTTTTCTCTTTAATTTCCTTTTCTTTTTCTCCCCCTGGCTGCACACATCCCTCTACCTTTCCCTTTCTTTTCTCTCTCTCTCTCTCTCTCTCTCTCTCTCTCTCTCTCTCGTGCGCGCGCGCGCGCGATCACCTTTCCTCCGCGCCGACGTCCCCTTTTCCCCTCTACCATGCCCCATTTTTCTTCCCATTTGCCTTGACTTTTGAGTCAAGCTTTTCTTCTTCCCCACGTTGCCGACACACCCCCGCCCTCAACCTCTCTCGGTTTTCTCTCTCTCTCGCATTTGTCGCCTCCATTCCCTCCGAGCGGTGTTGTTGTCCAGCAAATTCACCGAAGCAAATCTCACGGAACCGAAGTCCATGCTGTTACCTCGTCTTCCTCCTTCGTCCGTGAGAGGTTCCATCCGCGATCGAGCTCGGTGTCCCACGTGAAATCAGCCGTGCAAAACAGCCAACGACCAAGGAAAACCAGCAGCGCCGTGAGCTTTGCGGGCCAAGTTTCGGGCCCGATTCGTGCCCCGTTGGTGTCGCCGCTTTGGAGCTTTTTGTTCCTTGTCGCATCCCCGTCGTTTTGCACCAAACCGCTCGTCAAACAAGTGAGTTTTACTCACTAAATCTCGCTTAGTAGGTTAATAATGCTTAGGAGTTAATTAGATTTAATTAAGTGTACTTAGGTGGATAGATTAGATTAGAGTAATTAATTTAGTGCCTTACTGATGCATGTTAGGCAAATGGTTAGTGCAATTAGCAAGTAAATAGGTTCTAGTATTTATTGAACGAACCTCAAAAATTTTCCGAGTCCATTTCGGCTTCTAATTAGGCAATACGGGCCTAAGTTGGATTTATTGCAATTATTTATTAATTTTCGTCTTTAATTATTTATTTATTTTCCAAAAATTAGACCGGGATAGCCGGTGACCAGAATTTTATACTAATTATCGTGGTGCAGACTGTTTATTTATTGGAGCCTTTATTTATGCTTAATTGATTTAATTGTTATTTTAGGATTTATTCCTAAATTAATTAAATTTTGGAAATTAATGGGAAAATTACCGGGCGTCGGTCTACAGCGCCAAAAATCTATTTTTGGACTGCTGAAAGAAGTGGGAAAAATCAAAAGTGAAATTATGGTATTTTAGCTAAGGCCGACCGTGTACCCACACACGGCTATTTTTATCAGGTATGATAAAAATGATGAATTGGTTGTATTGTGGGAATGGTATACTATATTGGCTTGAGTGCCCTAAATTATCAGCTTTGGGCGAGCATATAATTAGTATACCATAGTATCAGCTTTGGGCGAGCATTATATAATCAGCTTTGGGCGAGCAAATATTATCAGCTTTGGGCGAGCATATATATAGTATACTAAATTGGCCTGGGGACCCTAATCTATCAGCTTTGGGCGAGCATATACATAGTATACTATATTATCAACTTTGGGCGAGCTATACTATCTATATTTTCAGCTTTGGATGAGCGGTCCTGGTTTGATAGGACCTTATAAATAGTATTGAATGTACTGACCAGAGGAAGGTCGTGATGACATGTAATCGACTAAGTCGATTGATCGATGATTCAATCTGTGGTGATTGATTGGTTGCAAGTTTATGAATTGAACTGATTTGCAGGGAGGAACTGAGGCCAAGGTAAGTCCTCTGACTCGTGTTGTGCTTAGGCAGCCTCAGAGTGTATTGGTTTTCTAATCGAGTCTTAGGGGGTAGAACTCGCTGAGACATTGTCTCACTGGTTATTGTATAACCATTTTCAGGTCCTTAGATGGTGTTGGTGAAGGACTGGAAGCCCCAGAGTTTAAGAGGTAAAGCCCGAAGAATCGGCAATCCTATCCGACTAACTAGTCGTAGGACAATTCTCTTTTGTTGGGAGCCAATCCCTTTTGTAAACCTTTGTGTATAGACCTGTGTGTTTATATAAAGGTATTTCGAGAAAAATTGGTCCTACTTTCCTATCCCATTATTTTGTTGTCTGGGATTTTCTATATGCTTCCATATGCATATTAAAATGAATGGGTCGGTGATGCATCCTGAGACATCGCTATTATGTTGACCAGGTAAGGGATGGGTGCGTGCCCGAGGATCGGGGCGTGACACATGATGTTCCAGTAGAAGACACTCCCACGAATAAGATAAAAAAAAGAAAGAAAAGGAGAACTTACGAACTGTGCAATGTTGTGTGGTTTAGTGTGTATCTATCTTTGACCACGAAAATACTGTGACAAGGCAAATAATAAAGGAATAATCTCATAATCCAAACTTTTGCAATATGATTCCTGAATTTCTTTAGTTTGTTCAATGTGGTGCCTGAACTTTACCTTAATATTCAATGTGATTTCTAAATTTTTAATTTGTTCAATGTAATCCGTGGACTTTTGGTACATATTCAATATAATCCCCGATCTATATCAAAATGTTCAAAGTAGTTCTTTCATTAATTTAAGGTAGGGGTGAGCATCAGTCTAGAGTCAACCCTGCTGGTCCTGGTCCAATTCCCAAGGGAACTGGGTTGGTCATTGGTCCTGGGATCCCTGGACCAGCACTGCACAAGTTGGTCCTCGATCCTAGGAGTTTAGGTTTGATCCAACCCAGACCAACCCTAACTATATATATTATATATAATATATCTCAAATATATTATATAAACAGCATTAAACAGCTCCTTAATGAGGAGTCCAAGTAATTTTACACAGTCCTTTCATAGCTTAGACTTTTAATATCTTTTACAGCATCAACAGACATTATTTACAAAGAAGAAAAATGTCTTTGTGAGAAGTCCTCACGACATCCAAAACGGCGTAAACAGCTCCACATGATATCCTTCTCCAGTACTTGTTCTCTTCTGTCTTTTTTGTCCTCTTAGTCTTCAATTTGCCAAAATCGAAATAAACAACTTCACCGCTCGCCGTTTGACACTTGCCTCGCTCACTTCTAGTCACTCACACTCACCCTGCTCACCGCTCAATGCTCGCCCCACTAGACGCTCGTCGCTCGCCTCTCTTCGCTAACCTTGCTTGTCGCCGAACCCATTAGGTCAGTCCGGTTCTCAGTCGCCTTGTCAAAAAGTACAAAAAATGAAATAAAAAAATTATCGGTTAGTCCCAAGTTGACCTTAAAATTGGACCAAACTCATTGGGTCAGTTCGGTCCTCCATTCCAAGCTCAATAGGGTTGGTCCTTAGTCCCAAAAATTAATGACCAATACTGTGCGGGTTCTTCCTAGGATTAAGGGATGAACCGGCCCAACTTAAATCATGCTCACCCTTAATTCAAGGTTAATGACAATATTAAATTTTTCATATAATTCAAAGACTAAATTAAACATATACCAAAAGTTCAAGGACAACATTGAGCAAATTAAAAATTGAAGAACCACATTGTATATTGAATTAAAATTTATAAACCACATTAAATAAATTAAAAGTTCACGAATTATACTACATATTAACCCAAAATTCATAGACTTGCAAAATAAAAGTCGCAAGCATGCTTTTTCTTTTGCCCTTCTCGTGTCTCGTGATTCTGTTTTACAGGGCTACTTCCCACTACACCCCCAAGAGAGACAAAAACAATTGACAATTCATGAGAGAGAGAGAGAGAGAGAGAGAGCGCCATGTTTCAGTTGACATATGAAAAAGTAAAACTTTGGTTGACAATTCTCCTTCTCCTTAGCTCTCTTGTTCGCTCATTAAAGCGGCAAAGGAACGATCTTCGTGTAGTCTGCAGCTTCACGGACCACGTTTAGGCGAGAGAGTCGAAGCTCCTTAGCCAATCTCTGCTTGGATTCGCTGAGATGAATGACCATACTTTCTCTCATCTACTATACATTTGATTCCTCCAATTTCACACAGCTCTAATTAGCCTAATCTGCATCCATGTTGTGTTCGTTCTCTCTCTCCAACTAGATATGTCACTCTCTGGCTAATCTATCTTGTCGTAGTTGATTCCTTGGTTCTTGAATGCTGCGATGGGATTCTATGGTTGGTCCGCAGCCCCTGAGCTCCTTTGCTACTTAAGATCTAGTCCTTTAAATTGTTGGAACTGGTAGTTCGTCTTAGTTAGGTTGAGAGAGGTGAGGAGTCTGCAAGAGCTTCTTTGCTTCTCTGCTCATTTTTCTTGTCCTCTTTCCCTTGATTTGCACGGGATAATCATGATGAACATTTTTACTTGTATTCATGATAATTTCAGAATGACCCTTACTTTCTATTCCAAATTGATTTTCTCTTTCTTGCTGGATACGTAATATGGATATTATTTATATCAGCCTAGTTACATTCCTGCTCTCTCATCAGGATACAAGATTTTGTGCTTACGTTGATCTGTTCCTTTTTTTTATCCATAGTCAGAATATATTGCCAGTGACTTGAGTGATTTTCACCTCATTTCTTGGAATAAATAGGGCATAAATGGTCTTGGTCAGACCATTGTCTTGAACACTTTTGAATCCTCTGCTTCAGACAAACATGTTCTGTTTTGAAAATATTTCATAGGACTTAAAATGATTTTATAGCTATGAGCCACATCTGATGAAAAGAACATGCTAATATTCATTCTTTTCTTCTTCTTTTTTGGTGAAGTTGTGAATTACATAGTATATTCGCAATAGATTTTAGCCAGGTAGTCTACTGTACTGCAAAAGTATGTGATGTAATTGGCCTACTACTAGGACTGCGGACTCAAGATAGATCGAAGAAGTGGAATCCTTCTTTGAATGATGTTTGCCTTCTCTATACTTCTTGTGTCAATGTGAGTAAAGGCTATTGGATGTATGCCCTAAAGCTATTATGTAATAGTTACATATTAGGGATTTCAGTTGTACTTTCATTATTATTATTTAATTAATGGCAATGACGTATTCATTCATTCGTCCAATTATTTTATATTTATGAATGATTCCATAAGATCAGTTGCAACTAGACCCATTCTTGAGACATCAAGAATATATGTGACGGGTTCATAGTTAGGCTGAATCTTTAAACCGTTCCCGGTCGATGGATTATTGAGTGGACATTAATAATCATGTTGAGACCGGTGTGTTCATAACTTCACCATTAAGTATTGGATACTTAAGGAAATGATGAGTCACATGTCATTGGGTATTATGATGCCTGAGTTTGAACACAAGTATTTGTATTAGACAAGTTCATTGAACGTGACGCATATGGAACGATTAGCGACATGGAAGCTTTTAGCGTGGGTCAATGTCTAATTGTTCATGCTTTGGTCTTGTGTAAATAATCCTTAGACCTGAGACACGGTGTTAACTCGTGTATTGAACAACTATGGTTCACGAGTGCACATAATACCAGGTCATTGATCCGTCTTTATACCTGATGGTCATAGTTCGTTCACATACGAAGTTGCACATGTGCGCAATATGGAATTTGTCTCCTTGTTACATACAAGGTATAATAATGATGTCCTATGCGATCTAATTATGACACTGCATTGAAATCCTCGGCCGGGGTTGTAATTGAGAATAAATTGTTTATGTCTCAAATAAAATGCATGTCAATTAGATTTGTGCATATGATCGAATTGGTGACTTGACAAATATTCCATGGTCTTTGTTTGATTGGGACATAGTAAGATAGAGGGATTGAATTACACTGTAGCCAAAGCTGATGGGTTCATTATATTCTTAAAGTATTCACACTATCTGCGTAGCCATGACATATTGCTAGATGTCAATCATAGCTTGTAGGACCTAAAAGATTAATCGGGACAATTAATTCTTTTGGCAGTACTAATGTGTTAGTACAAGTCTTACTACCAGCTTAGTGATGAACCTAGGGATGTCACACACCATAAACAATTAAAATAACGTGGAACATGAGAGAAATATAGTTGCAAATGTGTTTGCAATTACTGCAATCGAATTGAGTCGATTTGAAATTAAATTAAATGAGATTTAATTTAATTTGTATTAAAGTCACGAGCCTATTTGCATATGATACACACGCATGCCCAAAGTGGATACATGTTATTGTATTCCATTTGTACATATAAAGATTATGTTCTTTTTAAAAGGGATTGATTAATTAATTATTTATTCGTTTAATTATTTAATTAATTAATTATTCATTTACTTAATTAATTAATTAATAACTAATTAAAAATTAAATTAAAGCTTCATGCATGTGCACTAATTCGTGCACATGCACGAAGCATAATGGTCAGCGGTTGCTGACCATTATGCACGAAGCATGGGCTGACCATCATGCACAAAATCGTGCATGAGCAAACCGCTCATGCACGATCGTTCGTGCATTAGCGGACGATCAGCAACGGTTGCTGATCGCCGATCGCTGATCGTCCATTGATCAGCAACCGTTGCTGGTCGGTTTTATTTTTTAAAAAATGCAGTTGAGGGACGAGAGTTAAAGGGCTGCTGAAAAACAGAGCAAGGTGGGCGTGTGTTTTGTTTTTTAGAAACACAAGAGAGGGCTGCTGAAATAGAGAAAAACAGGTGTGTTCTTGTGTCTTCAAGACGCGAGAAAGAAAAACAATTCTCTCTTATTCGGGCCGTGACTAAATACTAAAAGGATACGGAGAATTACTTCACGAGATTACTAGCACAATCAAAGTGGTGATTATCCGAAAGTTCTCTCTTCCGTTCGACGTCCATTATTGGTGTGTCTGAACTAGAGGTCCGACGCTTGTGGGACTCGAACTGTAGAACATCCGTTTCAAAGCGCGCTTCGAGAGGTAATTCATTTAACTCCCTTTTTATATTCAGATTTTTGATTAAAACACACGAACAACGCTTTTGGAAAATCATGTATAAAATATATTTTTGTTTCCGCTACATTCTTTATGTTAATTTTACTTATACATGATTCATGAAACTCCAACAAAGGCCGCCTCAGAATTGTAATTTCTAAGGCCACGTGTTGGGAACGCTAGAAAAGCAAGCTGTAACTCTAGAATAGCCACGAGAGAGTATTTATGCATGTGAGATAAGCATCTCTATGCGAAAGACAATGGACCTAATCATTAACCGGTAATTGAGAACTCCACATCGATAGGATTGACCCTCATTATATCCCATGAAAATTTCCACATGGATCTGCCGAAGCAAAAACACAGAAAAAGCAATTCGTGAACCGCAACTTATACTTGAGCATTCTGTTCAATTTCTTTCCTGTAGATTTTAGATGGAACTAACTTTCGCTACTATAGAGTCTAAAAATTGGCCATCAAAGAGAATGTGTTTGTGAACAGGCTAATTTCCATCAGTGAGTCACTTGAATCATATAAAGATAAATGGAGAAGAATTCTTTTCATACGTTATTCGTGCTAGGAGTGTTGCTTTGTGAGTAAATTGATTCGAATTGATTATTTGACGGAAGCAACGAATCTTACCGTGGATTAGCATATTCTATGCTGTCATGAGAAAATTTTGAAGTGGACGAGTGGAAGTGAGAACTCCACCTCCTCTACATGTTTAATTTTCTCAAAATAAGTCGAAGAATTCAAGTTGCTCTTTATTTTTTGCTTATTTGATGTTTATTGTTACTTTTTAATTAGAAGCTGGATGAAACTAGCTTCATCCTTAGACGATTTAACTCATTTTTCCTGTGAGGTCAAAATATTGGTTATCTATTCTATGCACAATTTGAGAAGGAGATAGTCAACTCTCTGTTTGATATATATTTTATTTATTCTCCACATTTTGGCAGCAACAGCAGTGTTGAGAATATGGACAAGCGAATAAGATTAAATTAGTCGGAAGTAAGGAAAGAAAATTGGATATTAGATTTACGTGGTTTGGTCCGAATATCGAAACCTACATCTACAAGAAGAGTAGAACGGAATTCCACTTTAGAAACAAACGATACAATGAAGAATAAATCACTCGAGTACTCAAATACACTTTCAATGTTTTTCAGCCCTCAATTACATCCGATAACTCATACAGTGTTTAGTCCCTCACAATTCTTAGTGAAACTTCACTCAGGAAATTAAATAAATTCTACTCACAAAAATTTAACAAGCTAAAAAACTCAATGCAATTACAATGAGAAAATCCCTCAAGGAGAACTCTATGCACTCTTCTAGACTCTCAGAGCTCTCTCTCGGCTACCGAAATAACTTGGTGCACTTCTACTCAGATGGCCCTTCTCCATTTATAACCAAGAAAAGTCTTGCAGCATGAGAAAGTCTTCACTCTTTCTCTCTCTTCATAATGGTGTCTAGGGATGTGCATGGTCCGGGTGGGCGATTCCCAGCCTAGAACCGAGAACTGCCCGCTAAGGACTAGTTCCAAAAAATTGAAATCGAGAACTACCCGTTAACTACATGGATCCGCCCGAGAATCGAACCGTTGGTTCAATCTAGCTCCCAGGTGGATCCATGGAACCAGTCTCATCAATAATCGTTTTCCAAATTCCACCGTGAGTACTCTTTATATCGAGTAATATTTTTCTTTAAATTGAACCGGCTTAATAAGGGTACCATTTTTCTTTATTTTATTGGAAAACACTACCAAAGAAGCCTGTTTTTGAATCATTTCAGTTGAAATTTAAAATATTATTTAAGTTCAAGGTTATGAATGATTGTCATATATAAATCGTCTTTTCCTTTATCCCCTAATAATGTTCAATCTCTTACAACATTTGCTTTACTGAATTCTTTCTGCAGAAACAATTCCACCGGTACTTCACATATTCTTGAACATAGTGTCCTATGTGAGTCCCAGAAGTATCTTTTGAAGGAGCCATTTGTTGAGTTGCTGAAAGACAGCTTACATACTTTACTAAATTCTTACAAAAACTTGGAAACCGTGAAAGGAGATGGAGTCCTAAAATTTAGGTTTGCTAATTAGTAATTTCGAAATTTAATTTAATATTAAAAATTAATATGGTTCGATCCGAGTGGGTAGATCTACCTATGGAACCGGGAACCGGACCAGTACCCACCGGTTCCCATAAATTGGAACTAGGAACCGGACCATTTCCCTCAAGAACCACCAGTTCTAGGCGGTTCCGATTAGGTTTCGAGCGGTCCGAACGGGTCTCGATTTTTTTGCACACCCTAATAGTGTCCCTCTTCTTGGGACTTTCATGCACGAAGAGCTCTTAGCTCCTCATTTCTTATGCTTTTCTATTTCCGCATTTATTAACAAGAAACAAATGAAGTCCACAAAAGATGACCAGAAGATGGGAAGACAGATTCGGCGCCCACAATCTTCTATGGGCATGCATGCACATGGTCATGTGCATGCATTTAATGATGTTGAAAAGTTGGACGTTCAACTCCTCAGAACAATTTCATGCTGAAAAGTGAGAAACGTGCATAAATGTCAACACATGGACGGTGGCCTTTATTTCCAAGATGCGGCTCATATCTAAGGCTGGATTCTTTCAGTTCGATCACGCGCCATTTCTGTTGCAATCCGATCTCGCCGCCAATCCTTCCACGAGAAAAGGAAGGGGAAAGATCGGGTTTAAGAATACTTGACCACAAATGTTCCCTCACAGTTTTCAACCACAAGGATGTCGTCACCTCACTCCCCCGGACGAACCTCTTGTGAGTTCACTTAATTGTGATCATAAACTCTCCCAAGCTCGTATCTCGCGTGACAGTGGAAGGTGTCATGACCGTATCTCGACGTCACAAAATGTCTCAATCAACGGTTCTAAGGTCGAAAGGAATCCAACGTGAATGTGAGTTTAAGGATATTTTTAACAATCATGATAGCCCTCTCGAGATATACATCCACCAAAGATGGGATCACTTCATCTTTATCGGCTTCATCATCTCGATTATGCTAAATCACAATTGTGAAACTTTTATTAAGGTTCATATTCTCAAAACGAATTCAGGTATAGTTGCTTAAGACAACCTAAAATGAGATAGGAGTTGCCACTAGCCTCATTTTTGGGGGTCAGCTAGAAAGCTAGAAAACCCAATTGAGGATTATCGTGATCCAATATCGCCGCCCTTGAATCACTCATCATCACGAGGAGAGAAAAATGGGGAAAGGTCGGGTTTAGGGGTACTTGATCACAAGAGTTCCATCACAGCTCACGTTCCAGAAGACGTCATCACCTCGCCTTTTGGATGAAGCCTCTCGTGAGTTTCTTCCACGAGATCGCGAGCTCTCCCAAGCTCGTACCCTGCGTGACAACGGAGTGTCATGATCCATACCCACACGAGCGACACACCTTAGAAGAAGGGTCGGGTGTGGATATCGGATTTAAGGGTACCTTTACCATGGTAGCCCTCTCGATAGTACGCCTCGCCCATAAGGATGACATCACTTCATCCTTTGGGTTACTCCCATATCGAGTATGATAAACCATGGTGAGTTTCATCGAAACTCATACCCCACGCGACGGGTTTATTTATACGGTCTAGTTGTTTATGACAACCTAAAAATAAGACGGGAGTCGCCAGTAGCCTCATTTTGGGGGTTAGCTAGAAAACCCAATCGAGAGTCAGGAGTGTTCCCTCAATTCCTACGTAACCAAATATCTAGGTTCGGGGACTTGGGTTACGCTAATATTTCTATTAGCGCCATTTCGATACCTAAACAGTATGTTGTGCTTTCCTAACATGTCCATGCATTTCTTTTTATATTTTCGAGATCATTTGTCCTAAACTAAGCGATCATGCGTGGTTGGTCATTTTCATTCTATTCTATTTCTAGAAAAACAAGAAAAGAAAGCAATCAATGGAATTGAAATTATGAGATAGTAAGTAAACAATCAAGGAAAGTAGTAAATCTGCCACGCAATCCTAGAAAATATAAAAGAGAAACACAATTGAAAAAATGAGAGAAAGAAAGCAAACCCGCAACTCGTCAGGCTTTATACAATAAATAGAACCCGAGACATATGTCAGGGAAATGAATAGTACATGATAATGGTCGGAATGAACATCGACCTCCACTGTCTTCGTGCTTTCTCTATCTTTAGGGTCCTAATCTAAACCTAATCTAAGAAACTTATAACTATGTGCATACAATGGAAAGAAACAAGCATACACATCAAAATAATCAAAAAACAAGACATCATGTTAAGATCAATCATTTAAAGGAAGTGCAATACAAAAATTAAATTTTGGGGCATCGAGGTCGGCCTTTGTCTTTCATGCGAGGGTCCCACTAAGACACCTACCCAATCCATTTTTTTGTGACTCATAGCAATTGTTAACCAATTGTATTCTCGCATGGCCAATAACACTAATAAGTCTCCTAATCAAGCGATCTATGTGATCCTAGGGTTTTCCCTCGATATCATGCATCGACCCTACTGTTCATCTAAAAGTCATATGCATTGCAAAAATTTAAACATGCATGCATGTCTTTTGAACCTCATTTCTCAACCAATCAAGCAAGAAAGTGAACCGTCGGCAGGTCACTTATTACCAAGGACATCTGCCAATCACAAACACAGGCAATTTCTAGTGCATGATGGGATTGTATGTATGAGGGGTACATGTGATATTTAAAAAAAAAAACATATCTCGAATGAAAATTTTTGAAACAAAGTAACGTCTCAACTATGAAAGGCATTCAATTACCAAGGTTAGCCCGGGGCTCGCATAAATGCATGTCGTGACCTACCCCTTGGGGAGGGAATAGGTTTAGGGGTATTGCCTAAAGATCGGGCCTACGGTCCATGATTAGGCACAAGCTCTCCCAAGCCCATACCTCGCGCGACATTTAGATATTCATAAGAATTTTATAATAAAGAGTTGTCACTAGCCTATTGGGTTGGCTAGAAACCAAGGGAGGTATGAGAGTGTACCTCATTTCCTACGCAATCAGAGAATTTAGGATCGGAGACTTGATTACACTAATTAACTAATTAGTGCCCTTTCGATACCTAATCTTGTTCATTTTAGAAAGAAATTTTGTCAATCAATTTGAATTAATTTTAGACTAATCCACTAACACGCGAGGTGATCATGCGGGTATGCAATCATTAAAATAACAGTTAGCAACCAAGAAAAGCATTTAAATAAATGCATGGGAGAGGAAATATTTAACATTAAGAAAAAGATAAATGCTAATCTTAACTTAACTAAAGGGATCAAAACAGCAAAAGCATGCAAACAAGAGTAATTGTCTTTAAAGACAATTGAAACTCTAAGGTAAAGCCCTAAGGGCTTACTCAATTTTTGGCACACTTTAGAGTTAAGAAACTTCCATTTTTTAAGAAAATAGTTCGAAAGTTTGTTTTCAAAATTTTTCAAATGAAATTATGAATTTTCTGGCATTTTTTGATATTTTTTAATTTGATAATTTTTAAATTTTTTTAAATTTTTTTAATTATTATTTTTAGAAAAACTCGAATTTTCAATATTTTCTGAAATTTTTAATGTTCTCTGAAAGCTCTTGAACTTTCGGAAATTTTTTTTCAAAATTTTTTTATTTTTTTTATTTTCTTGAAAATTTTTGAATTTTTTTGAATTTTTTAATACTTAATATTATTATGTTTAGGAAAATGGGTTCGGACCGGGTAGTACCGATTCGACCTATTGATCTAATCCGAGCCCAAGTCCGACCCACGTCAGATAAAAAAAGATTTTTAGTTTTTTTTTTAAATATATTTTTTTTTTTTCTCTTTTTGTCTTATCCCTGTTTTGTCTTTTTCTGCTGCACTCCCCCTTCTGTGATTCCTCCTTCCCGAAGCCACTTTTATTTTCTTTTCTCTTTTTTTCTGTTTTTATTTTTCCTTCTTTTTTTATTCTTCCTCTCCTCCCTTCTGGCTTTTTTCACCGAACACCCCATCTACTGTCCTCTCTTCCCATTTTTTTAGGTTTTCCTCTTCTTCTTCTTCTTTTAAAATTTTTTAAAACTTTCTAGTTTTTTTTTTCTTTTTCCTTGTTTTTTTTATTTCCCTTTGGCGTTCTTCTTCATGTGCCTTCTCCTTCGTGCGTCTTCTTCTTCCCGACGCTTCTTCCTCATTTTGCACCATCCTCACCGAACTAAAATCAACACCACGGCGAACCCTCATCGGTGTTTGGGGGGTCGCCAAGCTACCATTTGGTGCCGGTCATTCATTCCGACTAACGATGACCACTGTTGGCCACCTATTCCGGTGACCACTAACCCATTTTTCGGCGTGAAGAAAAACCTCATCGACTTGAATACGCATGAATATTTCCCACAAACGCTACGAAAACACCATAAATACGAGCAAAGCAAGCATGACTCGGTAGGCATGGAGGCAAAAACGAGTTGGTCTTGCGTTAAAACATACACTGCTCTTCGGTTTTTTATTAAGGCATTTCATTGAACACATAAGACGCAATAAGTAGAAGGGTAACCACCGTCATGGTGGCCCGTTGGATAAGGCTCTCCAAAATAAGCTAACGAAAGTGGAGGGGGTCGAATCCCGCTGGCCGCACGGAGTTTTAAGCGCGACGTCGGGGTGGTGGGTCCTCCGCTAGCGTCGCCCCAGGGTTTACCCGCTGGCTACCGGCTGTACGGGGTTCCCTGGGTATCAAAAAAAAAAAGTAGAAGGGTAAGCATAGACTCATTTGGGGCTCAGGTTCAAGCCAAGATCGTCACGCGACACACAAGCACTATTCCAGATCAGCTCAGGGACAAGTTTATCAGCATTTAACTTTAGTTTGAACAAAAATAACAAGTCTCGACCATAACACCAAACACAAACAAATATTTGCATAAAGCACTACAATAACCACACATATGTTGTGTGAGGAATGAACACGAGCACAACAAAATTTCGGGCAAGGACCGAGATCGAAGCTCGTACAAATTGGTCGACCACAAGCTCCGGCCCGATGCCCCACCAAAAAAGGGTAGACGTACTTGGGAATGACCTATTGGAGGTTATGAGTTTGAGAGAGAAGAAGCGGCTGCTTGAAGTATTACACCAAGAGACGTCAAGTTTGGAACGCTCAACAGTGTTACCTCCAGCGTAGGGGAACCCTAGAGTTTTTATATGCAAGTTATTAGGCTTCGGCCCATATGGATCCAAATAACCGTGCTTTTACCTATTGGGCTTGTATGTGAATATATTATTTTGGACTATATTAACAATATATCCAACAATCTCCTCCTATGTTCACCATACAGCACAATCCAATAAGGTAGTCAGTGTAATGTTCAAACAAACATGAAACATCCACATTCAGTCCAAGACAATCAACTCGGATCAGTCAAAGAGTTTTCCAGCATTAAAGTATTAAACTCAATCATCCTTATCATGAATCTGTTCTGAGATCAACAAATCAAAATAAATATTAGGAGTTTTAGATTCAGTCTAAACTCATCCAAATCCTAACACCCAAAATAAATCTCAGACTCAGTTCACAACTAATATATGCATACTAGTCAAGTATAAGTAGGCCAGTCAAAATAGTCCAAGGCCTTACAAATATAACAAATAATGTTCACAAAATAGAGATAATAAAATGCAAGTCTCAAGTAAATGGACTCCATCAAAATAGGCAATAGTAGGTAAACTGTCAAGTCTCCGCACGCTCTAAATGATACATATTCATTCATCAAGTAGGTCATCCTAGTCAGGATACCACTCATTAAGCTCTCCTCCATCTCTGCCATCCCCTGTAGAATGTCAAATATGAATTTTCATATTATCATGAATTCAATCATTTGAATAAAAACTTAGCACCATTCAACCAGGCAGAGAAGAACATGTGTTGACGTCATAAAGTATCATAATATCATGTCATAAGCATCAATTCAGTTTCATATATGATGAACAAGACCTAAACAATGTGATTTACAAAAAGCCATCAACTTAAGTTTATTTGTAGGAGAATAATTATTGTCTAGTTTCAAAGAACAGGACCAATAGTCAAGTCACTTACAATAACCTAATCATGTAATATCAAGTTTCAACTAAGAACAAGACCAAGAGGCTTCTTAAGTAAACAATTGTTTCTATGTTTCAATTTGGAATATCACGCTTCGATTCCTTAAAGTCAAATAATCTAGCATCAAGTTTAGAATGAGATCATTTAACCAAAAGGATAGTCCAATCTAGTTGAATTGTATTATTAAGTTTGGAATGACACAAGTTTCCCTGATAGAACATTTGAATTAGATTAAAGTCATCTTCATCAAGTTTGGAATGAGACAACTCACCCTCTTCAAATTAGTCAGCAACTGTGAACATCGATGAAACATATAAAATGTGCTTATCATTGTAGCCAATAAAGGAAAATTCGATAATTCAAAACACACAATTAGAAGGTAAGTAAATGATAGTTAAGACTTGCCTAAGCAGTCTTTAACCCCATTTCCCCCACTGTTTTGAATAATTGATCTTTAGGCATACCTTTGGTAAGAGTATCGGCTATGTTATCCTTCGATCTCACATCGATCAAGGTGATAACCCCTTGTTCTCTCGGATAATTCAACAACGCATGCCTCAGTCTCACATGTCTTCTCTTTGAATTAAAGAGAGCATTCTTGATGACTTGGACAGCTGCTCGATTATCACAGAATAGGCTTAAAGAATTAATCTTTAGTCGACTCAAATGAATATCCATAATCAGATTCTTTATCCACTTTGCCTCTTCACCGGCTAAGGTTAAAGCAAAAAGTTCTAATTCCATAGACGACAATGCAATACAAGTCTGTCGTTTGGATTTCCAAGTAATAGCAGCTCCACCCAAAGTGAATACATATCCACTACTGGACTTACTATTTCCAATACTTAAGCATCATGAGGCATCAGAATATCCATCCACAGTTAGAGGATAACCAGAATAATAGAGAGCATAATCTTTAGTACCTTTAAGATATCTCATTTTCCTATTGAGGGCATCCTTATGCTCTTTACTAGGATTACTAGTAAAACAACTCAGCATGCCAACTGTAAAGGCTATGTTGGGTCTAGTGCAACTCATAGCATACATGAGACTACCAATCAGTTTTGAGTACTTTAACTGATCCACGCCGGTCCCTTTATTAGGACTCAATCTGTTATTATAATCACATGGTGTCTCACTCGGTTTACACTTATCGTATCCCCAAGTAGAAAGTAGTTGCTCAATATAATGAGTCTGGCTAAGGGAGATGACTTGCCGTTTAAAGCTTACTTTCATACCAAGAATGATATTAGCAATACCAAGATCTTTCATGTCAAATTCTTCAACTAAAGTAGCTTTCACGTCACTCACTACAGAATGATCGAAACCAAGAATTAACATGTCATCAACATACAAGCAAATTATGACTATCTTATTTGATATTAAACGATGGTAAAGGCATTTATCTGAATAACTAGACTGAAAGCCATAACTCTTTACCACTTTGTCAAATTTAAGATGCCACATCTTAGGTGCTTGTTTAAGACCATACAAGGATTTATTCAATTTACAAACTTTGTCCTCAAGACCTTTCATAACATATCCTTCCGGTTGTTCCATGTAAATTTCCTCATTTAACTCCCCATTTAAGAAAGCTGTTTTTACATCCATTTGATGCACTACAAAGTGTTCAATAGATGCCAAATCAAGAAGAATTCTTATAGTTGATAGATGACACACAAGTGAATAGACATCAAAATAGTCTATTCCACTCTGTTGTTTATAGCCTTTAGCTACTAAACATGCTTTGTATCTGGCTATCGATCCATCACTATTCAGTTTCTTCTTCAATACCCATTTGCAGCCTATAGCCTTAGCCTCTTTTGGCAAATTTACTAGCTGTCAAGTGTGGTTCTGTAGCAAAGAGCTCATTTCATCATCTATGGCTTCTACCCACAGTAGGGATTCCTTAGATCTCATTGCTACCTGATAGAAGAATGGATCATCCTCAAGATGGTAAGTAACAAAGCCCTCACCAAAATTTTTGGGAACTCTCTCTCTTGTAGATACTCTAATTGGAAATTGTTCAACAGTCAACTATGTGGAATTAGTGTCAGAAGGGCCTGCTTTAGATTCTAAAGGAGATTCTGAAATCATATCTGTAGATCCAAAAACATTCAAGCCTTGCTTTCTGAGAAACTTGTTTTCGAAGAACACTGCATCTCTAGATTCTATCACCGTGTTAGTAGATAGATCTAAAAATCTATTTGCAGCACTATCTTCTGCACTACCTAGACATACACAAGTAATGGTTCTAGGTCCCACCTTAGGTCTCTTAGGATCTGGTATGTTTACATAAGCAATACAACCCCAAGTCTTAAGAGTATCATATCTACAAGGGCACTTATGCCATATCTCATAAGGTGTCATGGACAACTTAGAGTGCGGCAACCTATTCAAGATGTGATTAGCAGTTAGAACTGCTTCTCCCCAGTAGGAGGAAGGCATGCTAGCTGTAAGTAACATAGAGTTTAACATTTCAGTTAACATTCTATTTTTACGCTCAGCAACACCATTTGATTAGGGTGAATAAGGAGTAGTGGTTTCAAGTATTATACCTTCTGAAGCACAAAATTCCTTGAACCTTGACATAGTATATTCTCCTCCTCTATCACTCCTAAACCTCTTAATTTTCAAGTTGAGTTGATTTTCTACTCTAGACTTGAAAATCTTAAATTTTTCAAAAGCCTCATCTTTCGATTTCAATAAATAGACATGACAATATCTAGAAAAATCATCTATGAATGTTATTAGATACTTCCGAACACCTCTAGTAATGTAATTTCTAAAGTCACAAATGTCAGAATGTATTAACTCAAGAAGTTATGTGCTTTTAGAAACCAATTTAAAGGGTTTTCTAGTGATTTTAGCTTGTGCACACACTTCACACTTGTCAGATTGAATAGAAGTATCTAATGGAATGTTGTGAGTTTTAGCTAGATGTTGCATTTTCCTGTAATTCACATGTCCAAGTCTATTGTGTAGCAACTTTGGATCAATCAAAGTAGAATTCACATGATTTATGCTATCAGTATTTAAACTCAACCTATACAACTATTAACCATAAATGCACAACCGAAATAATATGAGTTAATAGATAAAGTTACTCTACCATTCATAGTTGAAAAAGACATACCAGCTTTATCAAGTAAACTCATAGATATCAAATTCTTTTTAAGTAAAGGTACTACTCTAACATGCTTCAGAGTTAGTAACTTACCTGAAGAAAGCACCAATTGCACTTCCAGCATGAGTCACCTTTGCCTCACCACCATTGCAATTTTCCACAGTGTCTTTCACTTACATGACCTTAGTGAGTAAGTTCTTGTTATTTGTAGCATGACAAGTAGCGCCACTGTCCAACCACCACTCAGAAGAGACACTGGCCTTCCCATTCTTCATCATTCCAATGAAAGCTCGAGGCGCAGATCCTCTAATTAGCATATTGGCCTCATTCTGTGGTGTGTCATTCTTTGGCAACTTACACTCTGTTGCCCAGTGACCCCACTTTCCACAATTATGGCACTTGCCCTTCTTCTTCTTTTTTGAAGATAGTCTTTTTGGCCTCTAACTGTAAAGAGGATTCACCTTTTGGTGACTTGGACTTTTTCTGAGGTTTATTGGAGTGTGAAACTAAGTTGGCAACTGACTTTTGTCGTTCTACTTATTCCAAACTCTTTCTAGTAATGTTTTGATCCTCAATGTGAATATACCTCTTTAATTCATCCAGTCCCATCTGTACCTTCAGTCTATGCATTTCAGTCTTGAAAGAACTCCATTCAGTTAGTAGTTTGCTTAACACAAGACCGACAAAGAGATTATTGGACATATCGAAGTTATCATCTTTCAGCTCGTTCCTCATGTTCTCAAATTCAACTAACTGAGAGGTGATGCTTGAATTCATTGTGAATTTAAAATCAAAGAATTTCTCCGCTAGGAGAGTTTTAGAGAGCCCCTCTTGTTTTTGGAACTGAGCGTTCAAGTGATCCCATATCTCTTTCGCCGTCTTATACTCACTATAAGTCATAGCCAGATTAGGATTTAGAGAGTTCAACAAGTAATCTCTACAAAAATCCTCATCTTTGTTCCATTGATATTCATCCACATCTTCAGTGGTAGATGCAAAATCACTTAATACAGTATAGAATATGTCACGTTCTTTCATGCCAAATTGAACATGTAATTTCAGCCATGAAATTCAGTAACATCAAACGATTGCAGCTTTATAATATCATAACAACTATGCTTTGCCATTTTAATCAGAGCAAAGTGTTAGAAAGAGTGCACCTTGGAGTCCTCGGAGCCACAAAGTCGAATAACTCCCCTAACCTTGATCAAACCGCTCTGTAGAGATGGAATTTGCCAAAACAAACTCCAAAAATAGATCTAAAGTGCCCAAAAACCTTAAGATGGATTGCCTTTGTCGTCGAAACTCGCTGGAAATTTCCGCCGCTGAAATTCGCTGGAAATTTCGTCCCCGAAATTCGCTAGAAATTCATATGGAAACTTCAGGATGCCGTAACTTCTCCGTCCGACCTCCGATCGACGCGAGTGACCACTCAAAACGTTCGTATCAACGAGTAGAATAAAGCCCAAGTAGTTTCACCCTCTAAAATTGGCTATAATTTTTGGGTTTTTGAATCAAATATTTCGTTCACCCGAATCTTCAAACTCAGATCCCGGCTAATACCACTATCGAAATCGAAAGTAAATTACACCCTTAAGTTCGTCTTGACGAAATCTTCAAGAAGACACCTTACTCGCTCAAATCCAACACACAAACATAATACTTCAAGATTGTTGGAGGTTATGGGTTTGAGAGAGAAGAAGCGGTTGCTTGAAGTATTACACCAAGAGACGTCAAGTTTGGAACGCTCAACAAGTGTTACCTCCAAAGGGAACCCTAGAGTTTTTATATGCAAGTTATTGGGCTCCGACCCATATGGACCCAAATAACCGTGCTTTTACTTATTGGGCTTGTATGTGAACATATTATTTTGGACTATATTAACAATATATCCAACATGACCTACCTGGTTCGGAGGGGAGCGATGCGGCGGGCGGCGGCTCTCGGGCGGATGACTGGCGACAACAAAGCTACCCTTCGAGCTCCCTCTCTCCTTCAACTCGTCCTCTCCTTTTCTCTCTTATCTCTCTCGACCCCAAACAAAACAACCGAGAACCCCCCCTCTTCTCTTTGCTCTCTTCCTTTTAAGCCCGGCCAACAACAGGCGTGCATGGCTTCTCGCATCCTTTGCCCGACTGCGCGCCGCTGATCTCCTTAATATCACGCCGTCCATTGCCCTCGCAATCCTCTGCCTCGCCCCTAGTTTGTACGTTTCTTTTTCTGCAAAAGCCAAACCAGCACGAGGGTGATAAGGGAGGAAGAAGACTCACGCGTGGGCTGGGCCGAAATGAAAGGAGTTGGGCCAATCTCGCACGAAAAGAAGAATAGAAGGAAGAAGAGAGGTGGATCACCCCATTCAGCTTTTCTTCTTTTTTTCTTTTCTTTATGATCATAATTTTCAATAATGATAATATTTTTCTTATTATCTTTTTTTTCTTTTCCTTTTGATAGCAAACTTTTTGGAAAAAAATAAAAATTATCATTAGTGATGCAAATATTCCTAATGCTAAAACGCGATGCAATTTAGGGAAAATTATTGTTTTCTTTTTTTCTTTTTTTTTCTTTTTTTTTAGCTAGGGTTTGAAAATTAATCCCTAATTTTTTACGCGATTAAGTCTTAAATAAAATTGTAAAACCTAGGTGTCAATAATGCACTCACAAGTATCGCAAGCATTTTGAATACAATTTAAACCATGACTTTCACGATGTCAAATCAAATATAAAAAAAAAAAACTTGAAAATATTTAAGATTAAGGAATATATAGGCTATGGAACACATTCAATTGCCAAGGCTAACCCAGGTCTCACATAAATGCACTCATAAGCATCGTAGGCATTTTGAATATGGTCCAAATCACAATTTTTTCTTAAGCTAAATCAAGTTTCGGAGAAAAACTTTTTTTTAGAAATTGTTTTTGAGAAACATCACATGTACCAAAACATCTTTTGAAAGATGCAATTTGAAAAAATTGATTGTTTAACAACAAAAATCAAAGCATTTAGAATAATTTTCATGGAGATGGCATGGCCTAATTTCATGCACAAACTAACCTAAAAGGTATAACTAAACAATCACAACCATGTTTGTATTAGGAAATTTCAAAACAAACGTGTAAGGACAGCAAAATTGGGCAATACCTAATGACAATTTGGTAATCAAAAAATTCTCTAACATGCATGACATGAGGATGAACAACTTTCATGTAGAAAATTTTTTCAAACAATCTACACATGATTTTACAAAAATCAAACAACAAGCAACAACACATTAGAAATTTGCCAAAACAACAAGACATTCAGTTAATGTCACGAAGATCTGTCCTATCAAAACATGTCTAAAAATCATCAAATTTATACAAAACATAGCCAACATGATGACAAGAAATTTTCATTAAGAGGCCAAGTTCATATTCCAAATAGAAAAAATGGGACAAAAATATCAAAGGTCTGTCCAAACAGGGATTAGAATAGGAGTCCAAATTTGATCTCTTGTCCAGATTGTGATCCGGCTTTGAAAAAAAATTGAAAATAGTCCAAATATTGAGCGATTGGCATGAAATTAGCGGCATTAGAAACTTCTAAGTGTGCCCTATGTTTTCCTAGAAGAGCTCGAGTCCAAACTAGGTCAATTTGGTATCTTAAAATCAAGATCTCTAAAGGTGCGTGCATCAGTAACTAAGAAAACAGAATATAAGCATTCATTAGAAAACCTTAAAATCACTCAAAGAATGCACAAACGACATGAAGAAATCACAAGTGACTTAGGATTAGATGCGACAGAAAGTTTGGATAGTCATCTAATCCTAAGTTGGCATGCAAAATGTCATACAATTTAAATGACATTATGAGATAATTCATTATTTCTAATGATATGCTTGGAATTTCTAAATGTGATTAACACTTTTTGTGAGACAATTTAATGCGCAAGATGAAACTCAAATGACATGACCTAAACACGTATGCAAACCTTACAACATGCAGTTCAATCATCATGAAAGCGTGATCGTAAGATTTGATTTTTAGATGACTCAAACAAGCATGGAAATGTGCATATATGACAAGTTTTCATTTCAGCATTAAGTTTACAAAACAAGCATGATTTCAGTCATCCTCAAGACATGCATAAATCATACCAAAAACCCCATATATAGAGCATATGATGATGAAGATTTCTCGTTGAGAGATCGAAACTCAATTAAGATCATATGAGTCATGGCAAAAATGGCAAAACAGACCAAACTATATGTCCAGCACATATTGCTACAGTACCTTTTACTCTAATGCATACAATTGACTCACTTTGCTAATGTAAAAACCTTGTAAGCTATGCATCAATTGAACATATATATCATGTATTTCAGCTTTCATGAAGGATTTGAGACCAAATAAGTGCATTTATTGACTCAATTTCATTAAAACAAATCTCGGACCGATGCAGGGCAGACTGACCTATGTTCATATCTAAGCGATTTTGACATAGCTAAACATGTCTAAAAATTAAAAAAAAAAAAAAAACTACAGGACATGCATAACACCTATACGAGAAACTTTTATGAAGAAAAGTTGTTCCAGAACCAACACAAAAATCAGCACAAAAATAGCGATATCAGAGATCGATATGGAACAAATTGACCTAAGCCTAGATCTAAGTAGATCTGACCTAATTGAACAGATCCAAAAATCATGAAAATATTACAGAAGATGTACGAGATGATTTATAACAAAACTCATGAAAACAATTTTATCAAAAAAAGATCATGAAATTCGGTACAAAAATAACAAAATCAGAAGGTGGAACAAAATAAGAACCGAAATAGATCTAAATTACTGCAGAATCGTTAATCTTCGAAGGTATTTTTCGAGGGTCAAACGATGCTCGATTGGGGCGTGTGACCTATCATTTTGAAGCTTGGGACATCTATTATCTAATCCTAAGAGGACTGAGCTGAAACGAGGTCGTTTAGAATCTCGCTTTGGTCAAAACAGAAAGTTACTTCTGGTGTCAAAAATGTGCAGAAATAAGAACGATTTTTTTAAGATCGACCTATCCAAATGATTTTCACAAATTCTGGAAAAAATGTATGTTGTGGAGAAACATGTTTTGAACAATTTTTATGAAAGTGTTGATTTAAGATTCAAAGCACAAAAATCCAGAGAAAATCAACAAGCAGCCAAGATCAATCAATACATAGCAATGAACTAAAACATGTCAATTTTCTAGAATCATTTCTTGACTTTCCAAGCAGATTTCAGATAGCAAACGACTTCGGATCATAACATGCTATAGCTCATTAGAAAGCTAATCAAGTCATATTTGACTCTCACGAAGGCATCAAGCACAAGAAAGCACATCTTCTAGCTCGTTTCCAGGCATATAAACAGAGAGATCCATCATGGATCCGAAATTGCAGAACAATGATCATCCAAGCAATCAATTATATTATCATCATCACAGCCTATCTACTTCCTTCCCAATACATCCTAAACATCATCAAGTCATCATAAATCTCACAAATCAATCCCTAAGATGAGCTCTAGGCCAAAGAGCTTACCTCTTGATGTTTTCGCATGAAACGAACTCCCACGAACTATCACCGAGACACCACAACAACTAGGATCGTCAAGGACTGTCCCAAAGGGACTAAGATTGCCAGAGATGCTGACGATGACACCGGATTTGCTCCAGTTTGCTTCTGGACAGAACAGCTGCTAAATCGAGCACCAAAAGACCATCGGCGACTTTTCCGATTAATCCCAGCCACCTGGAACTCGAGGAAAGGCAAAGAAATGTTGTGGTGGTTGGTAGCGCCGGAGAGCTCGCCAGCGAGAGGCTGAACACCAATGAGGGGTGGTGCAGCCAAAGGAAAAAAGTGCTTGCGAAGATGAGAGGGAGAAAGTCGGTGGGGAGAGAGAGATGTAGAGAGAGAGTTTTTAGTCAGAGAAAACAGATCTGAAAAAATGCCCCCCTTTTTTCAGAGGAAAATGATATTTATATGTGCATGAGAGAGGCCATCCTAGCCCTTAGATCGATCCAAGGGTTAAGATGCCATCTTTCTTCTTAACAAACTTAATAGTCTTAAGATGACACCCAAATCTATCACATGTTTAAATTGAATGGTCACGATGCATTCTCAATGGATAGTGATGATCTAATCTTGAGGTGAGGGATTAATTGGGGTCCTTTTGTAATTTCATCAAACTTGGGGGCAAATTTGCAAATTTCGTAAAATCTGGGGAAATTTTTGAAAATCTGAAAATTAAGGAAACAAATGCATTGGCCATGAAATGGGTCGGCTGAGGGTTATTTCCGACCAAAAAAATGACCAGAAAAATTCGCCGATCAACACTGGTCAAATCTGGTCAACGCCGGTCAACGCTGGGTTGACCGGGTTGAATTTTTGGCCGAATTTTATTATGATTTTTCTAGTTTTACCCAATTTAAACAAAACCAAACATTTCTACATGAATCGGATCAAATGAGATGCAAGTGGGCTATCTCAAGTCGATTAATTGTGCACAAAATGTTTAAATCCATTGAATTCCTATTGAAGGGAGGCCACAAGCTAAACTCATATTTTTAATTGAACCTCAATTGGCCAAATTGAAGCTCAATTATTTCAATTACGTTCTATTCTAGAATGGGCCAAGTCAAATTACATCAATTGAAGCATCTTAGCTGGGTTTTCGAAGCTCCGAATAAGTCAAATCGACCAAACTAGAATGTACCCAAGTGAATCTCCCAAAATTGATCCCGGATTTGGACTTATCTCAAGAAAATGAGTGAAATACAATCGTCCATTCGTAAGTCATGAATAATTGATTTTGGTCCCCTAATTGGGGCTCAAAATGGCAATTCGCATTTTGACTCGATAAATCACGAAATTGGATACTCATGCAGATTTCAAATAGTCCCTAAACCAAATATTCAAAAAAGAAACTACACATAATTATGACTAGAATAAAAGTAATTTTATTTTTTGTCGATTTAGAACCTAAAACTGAAAAATTCGGAAATCAAATTTTGTGAAATTTTTGACATAAAAGCCAAATTGGCATTAAAAGAAATGTATTTGTGCATTTTTTTATTTTTTATTTTTTTGGGTCAAAGTTTGACCAAAAGTCAACCATTTCGTTGACTTTTCCTAAAAGGTCGATTTTTTGGTCAAATCTTTGAATTTTTAAGAAATTGATTTGACAAAAATGAAATTAAAGCTAAGTAAAAATTTTTGGGTAAAAAGTCAATTTGTGACCCAGGGTTGATTTTTGGTCAAAGGGTTCACCAAAAATCAACACAAAAGTCAACCGTATGACTTTTCGGGTTTTTCTTGAAAATAAGCTAAAACTGCTTAAAAATGACAATGCAAAAGAAAGAAATGAAAAACAACAATTTTTGGTCGAGAGATAGGGCTCCATCACAATCAGAAACCTAGATATCAATTTTTTACCTTTTAAGGATCGAGAGTGTTGCCTTGATTCCTACATAACCAGATATCTAGGTTCGGGGACTTGGGTTACGCCAATATTTCTATTAGCGCCCTTTCCGCACCTAACAGTTGTACTTACCCAGGGTGTCCATGCATTTTTTCTTTAATTTTTCAAGATCTTTTGTCCTAAACTAAGCGATCATGCATGGTTGCTCGTTTTCATATTATTCTATTTCTATGAAAAGTGAAAAGAAAGCAATCAATTGTATTGAAATTGTGAGACAATAAGTAATCAACCAAGGAAAGCAATAAATCTATCATGCAATCCTAAGAAAGATAAAAAGAGGAATGGAACTAGAGGACAAGAAAAAAAAAGAACCCGCAACTCGTCGAGCTTTTATACAAATAATAAAAACCTGAGACATATGTCGAGGATGAACGCTACAAAAGCATGGTCGGATTGGACATCGACCTTTCACCATCTTCGTGCCGTCTCCATCTTTAGGATCCTAATATAATATCTAGTCTAAGAATTGTAACTAGGCACATACAATAGAAAGAAATAAGCATACACATTGAAACAACCAAAAGCACAACATCATGCCAAAGTCAATCAATCAAAGGAAGTTTAATACACAAATCAGATTTGGGCATCGGGGTCGGCCTTTATAGTTCATGCGTAGGTCTCTCTAAGATACCTACCCGATTCATTTTATGACTTACAATCATTATTGACCAATTGTGTTCTCACAAGGCCAATAACACTCATAAGCCTCCCAACCAAACGATCTATGTAATCCCAGAGTTTTCCCTCGATATCATGCATCGGCCCTAGCATACATCTAGAAACCACATGCATCCTAGGAATTAAATATGCATGCAGGTCTTTTGAACCTTATTTCTCAATCAATCAAACAAGAAAGTGAACTGTCGGCGAGTCACTTATAACCAAGGGCATGCACCAATCACGAATATAGGCATTTCAATGAATGACGTGATTATATGCATGAAGGTACATGTGACGTTTCAAAGACGTTTTTTGAAATCATCCACAAAGTTTTTGAGACGAAATGATATCTCGATTATGGAAAACATTCAATTGCTAGGGCTAACTTGGGGTTTGCATAAAGGCACTCACTAGAGTCGTAGGCATTTTAAATACGGTCCAAATCATGACTTTCACAATTGTGAAATCGGGATTTTAAGAAATTTAAAAATATTTCGAACTAAGGAATATCTAGGTTATGGAACACATTGAATTGCCAAAGCTAGCTTGGAACTCGCATAAATGCATTCACAAGCATTGCAAACATTTTGAATATGGTCCAACTATGACTCTTCCTTAAGCCAAATCAAGCTTCGAAAAGAGTTTCTCAAAAAGGTTGCTTTTGGAAACGCCACATGTGCCAAAGCATTTAAAAATGATTTGGAAAATAGATCCATTGAAAGCCGTTTGACAATGAATATCAAATGATTTAAAGCAACTTTCATGAAGATGGCATGGCCTAAATTCATGCACAAACTAAACTAAGTAGTCTAGCTAAACGATCACAACCAAATTTATGTCAGAAAAATTTAGACCAAACATGACAAATCAGTAAAATTGGGTGATACCCATTGACAATCTAGCTATGGAAAAATTTTCTAACATGTATGACATGATAACAAACAACTTTCGTGAAGAAAATTTTCCCAAATGAGCCAAGCATGATTTTATAAAAATCAAACAACGAATGATAATGCATCAGAAATTTATTAAGACAGCAGGACATCATATCATTGCAACCAAGATTTGTCCTATCAAAAGAGGTTTAAAAATCATGAGATTTCAACATAATGACAAAGAAATTTCATTAAAGGATCAAGTCAAGAATCCCTACAAAAGAAATGGTACAAAAATGACAAGAGTCTGTCCAAACAGGGGTAAAAACAAGGGTCCAAATTTTGACCCTAAGTCCAGATTCTAGTCAAGTTTGAGAAAAATAGAAAAGGGACCTAACGATAAGCAAATCTCATGAAATTAGTGGTAGTGGAAACATCAAAGAGTGCCTTATAAATTCTTAGAAGGGCTCGGGTCCAAACTAGGTCAATTTGATGCTCTAAAACCGAGATTTCTAAAACTGCACATATCGATAATTAAAAATCAGAACACAAACATGCATTATTAGACCTCAAAGTCATTCAAGTAATGTATAAACAACATGAATTTCACAAACTACAAAGGGATTTGATGCGACAAAAGATTCAGGTAAACATCTAGCCCTAAGTCGATATGCTAAGATGTCATACAATCTAATGACAATATAAGATAGCTCAAAACTCATAATAACACGTTTGAGGGTTTTTAAGTGTGACATGTGCTTTTATGACACAAATTTAACATGCAAAATGACACTTAAATATAATGATCTAAACATGTACACAAACTTTGTAACATGCGATTCAAATGTCAAAAATGCATCATTGAAAGATTTTGGTTTCTAAAAGACCCAAATGGGCATGGCAAAGTGCATACATGGTAATGTCTTGTTTCAGCATTAACACTACAGAATGAGTATGATTTTGGATCACCAAAGATATGCAAAAATTCTAGAAAAAGTCCTACATGCAGATCATGCAATGAGGAATATTTTTTGTCAAGAGTCCGAAGCCTAAATGAGATCATGCAAGTCACGACAAAAATAGCAAAATAGACATGAGTCTTTGATTTCCCTAATTGCAGCAACACCCCTACTCCTTCCTGCATGCAATTAGGGGTGTGCAAAATACCCGGGAACCGCCCGGACCGCCCGAACCGGACCGGAACCGCCCGAACCGGACCGGAACTGCCCGGAACCGGCGGTTCTTGAGGGAACCGGTCCGGTTCTCGGTTCCAATTTTTTTTCGGAACCGGTGGGTACCGGTCCGGTTCCCGGTTCCATGGGCGGATCAGCCCGCCCACCCGGACCGGACCGGAACCTTTTTAATATTTTTTAAAAAAAATTACTAAAAGAAACAAAGATTAGATCTCATCTAGAAGTAGAGGTACCCTATGAGTCATCTTGAGGGTTTTTTCCCCCACCGCACTTGGTTTTTTTTGTCATTCACGTGTAGCTGACTGTTATTTAATGTTGAGCAATTATCTATTAATTATTGTTTTACTTTTTGGAGATTGGAACTTGGAATTTAGAGCTCAAAACTTGGGAACCGGACCGGACCGGCGGTCCGGGAAACCAAAATTGTTTTGCGACCGTTCTACGTTGAAAACCCGACCATAGACCTCCTCCCCTCCTTCCCAACTCATAGACCCGACCGTTCTATGTTGAAAACCAAAATTGTTTTGCGTCAAGATCGGTTCCATGGATCCACCCGAGAACCGGACCGGACCGCGGTCCGGTTCCCGGGTGGATCCATGCAACAAACGGGTGGATCTCGGTTCCAATTTTTCGAACCGGTCCTTAGCGGGCGGTTCCGGTTCTAGGTCGGGAACCGCCCGCCCGGACCATGCACAACCCTACATGCAATTGATGCTCTAAATAACGTCGAAACTTTACAAATCATGCATCAATTAGGTACATACAACATGTAGTTCATGTCCATTGAATATTTTAACACCAATTAAACTCATTTATAGACTCAATTTTACCAAAGTGCAATTCGAATGATGTAGGGCAGACTATCCTATGCTGGGTTTTACGCAATTTTGACTCACCAAAACCTATCCAAAAAATCTATAAAATAAAATAAAATAAAATACAGGACATACACAAGACAATTTGGAACAAAATCATGGAGAAATTTTTTTTCAAAATTCATTCACAGAAACTGGCGCAAAAATAGAAAAGTCAAAAGGCGGAACAAGAACAGAACCAAAAATGGACCAAAATTTCTACATAATCAAGCAAATTCTAAGGTGTTTTTTGAGGGTCAAACATCGTTCAATCGGGGCAAGCGACCTATTAATTCGAAACTCGTGATGTGTATTTTTAAAGCCTAGAAGGACTCGAACTAAGATAAGGTCATTTCAGATCTAATTCAGTCAAGACAACATGTCAATCTAGTGATACGAAAATGCATATTTAAAGCCTAATCAAGTTCAATCATCCATGATTATTCAAGAATACATTCAAACTTCAACAACTCATCAATAAGCATATAAACATAGCATATATTCCTAAAGTTGAACCCTAGCCCCGATTAGTTAATCCGGCCTCGCTTCACGAGGTTCGAGATCGAGGAGGTTACCTTTGATGCGGTTTTTATCATTTATAATCACAATCAAATAGAATCATTGCTTGAACATGATCGAACCACCTCGAATCACCAAGGATCAAATCTGGACAGCTGGGATCATCTTCGAGAAACGGCTGAACTGCCGGGTTGGCGTTGAACCAAAATTGGTCCGATCGAACCGGTCTTTACGCCCGCTAGGGAAAGCACGGACCGCTGGAGCTTGCCGATATTGACTGGCTATTCCTTGACCACAACAAGGTCGGGGAATACCTCAAGAATTGGTTGGAGGTAGGCGGCACCTCTAAGGATCACCAGTGACTATCTAGTCAAGCAATCGAAAGGACCAATCCGATTCGGATCAGTTTGGAGCAGCAATGGAGATTCACCTAATCAGACAATCTGATCATCACTTGCCTGGATGTCGATCACAGGGACTTCGAGGACAGGTTGATGAAGATGATCATTGAGCTTTGGGATGCCAAAAGACCGCTGGACCACCAATCTGGTTCGGCCAAAGCTTGGAGAGAATCACCGACTTCTAAGTCGGTGATCAAACTAGGCTAATCGATCGGGCCGATCAAGACGGAGCTAGAACTTGTGGAAGTTTCAATCGGTACCTTGAGGGAGTGGGGATGATCGGAGGATGTAGTGTGGCCGGAGGCACCACCGATGGAGGCTTAGATTGGTGGAAGGACAGTGACCGTGCGAGAGACAGAGAGAGAGAGAGAGAGAGAGAGAGAGAGAGAGAGAGAGAGTTTAGGTAGGAAAACCGAGAGGAAAGAGAGAGAAATCTACTTTAGAGAGACATTAATTTCGTGCAAATGAGCCCCCTAAAATTGGAGGGAAAATTGACTAATATACCATCCCCATATCAAGCAATTTCGGCCGTGATTCAATCCCACGGTCAAAATTCGATTTCAAAGGCACAATTATGATCTTGAGGTGTTTGATAATCAATCTAGTGGGCTTGATTTGTGAAAGCCCAAGCTGAAATTGAGAATTGCATCAAAATATCCAATTATGGATCAAGTTGCAATTTGATGAAATTCGAAAACCAATCTGCAATTTGTCAAAAAAAAAAAAAAAAAAAGAAAACCAATCTGCAAAAATTTAGGAAATTGAAGGTGCATATGTGAAATTGACACCAAGAGGAACCCAGAACCAATTGCCAAAGGTCTAAAGCTGGCCGACAAGCGGCTAAACCGACCAGTACCGCCAGCGGCCAATTAGACCAGTCAAAGCAATTCACTCTGGTTTGGCCGATTCTTGATCGGTTCTTGATCAGTTTGGTCCGATTCTAGTTGATCCGCTCGCTTAGAGCCCCTATGGGTTCAAAATTTATGCAATCTGGTCTCTAAAGGACCAAATTGAAAAGAAAATTTACCCTATTTGAAAGGAAATTGCCCAATTGTGATCCAATTGAATCAATCAAACCTCATGAATGTGATTTAGGGATCTTTTATTGACTTAATTGGATGATTATTACGAAAGACAACGGGTCAAAATCATCGATGCTTTATATTGAGCTTAAAGGGCTAAAACAATCAAATTGGCAATTCAATTGGCAAAATTACAAACCGATTGAAATTGAATTCAATTAGTGCCACTATTGCCCTATCTAATAAACCATCCATGTATAAGATCACTTAATTTATTCAAATTGACTTCGAATTGAAGTGCTCGAGCTTATGTCAAAATTGAATCTAGGTCTAATATCAAAATTGGACCTAGATTTATAAAATTAAACCATAACTTTGAATGGTCAACTTGAATTTTGCCAATTGAAACTTAATTGCTTGACTTTCTTATGCTTAAAAGAGTACGATTCTTCAAATTGAGAAGTTTTATGTGAATTTCCCAAAATCGATTTTGAATTTGGACTTATCTTACGAAAATAAGTGAAGAACAAATATTCATTCACAATTCATGAAGAATTGATTTTGGTCCCCTAATTATGGCTCAAAACAGCAATTTATATTTTGACTGGGCAATTTGCCGAATTGAATGCACAAGTGGATTTAAAATAGTCCCTAAACCAAATGTCAAATAAAGAACTATACCTAATTATGACTACAATGAAAGTAATTTAATTTTTAGTCGATTTAAAATCTAAAATCGAAAAATTGCGAAAATAAGGTTCTTAATCAATTTTTGCAAAATTTTTTACACAAAAGTCAAATTGACATTAAAAGAAATGTATTTGTGAATTTTTTATTTTTCAATTTTTGGGTCAAAGATTTTATCAAAAATCAACCCTTTAGTTGACTTTTAATTTCTTAGTCAAATCTTTGAATTTTTTAGAAATTAATTTGACAATTGAAATTAAAACTAAACGGCATCTTTTGGGTAAAAAGTCAATTTTTTACTCGGGGTTGACTTTTGGTCGAAGGGTTGACCAAAAACTCAACCCGAAAGTCAACTGTTTGACTTTTCAGGTTTTCCTTGAAAATAACTTGGAAATTGCTTTAAAACGATAGTACAAGAGAAAGAAATGAAAAAAAGACACTTTTTTTTTTGTCAAGAAACGGGCTTTGTCGCGAACAGAAATTCGAATCTCAATTTTTTTCATCTTTCATCACGTGTCGACTAAAAATTAGGTGTCAACAATTGCTCATTAAAGGCTCCATAGATGTGCTTTCTTATTTCTCGCTAATCAATTCATATACACTGCTTTTTGACTCGTACTTGGTCAAGTTCACATATTCTCGTCAGTCCAATTTCATTCAACGGACTCAAACTCGAGACATATTTTTAACAATCTCCATCTTTGCTCGATGTTTAAGCCAAGTCACAATCACTTCCATGGAAACCTAACTGCTACTCTCCACAACTCTAGTGGGCTCAACCGCCATAACGTGCTTCCAAGTTCAACCGCACTTAAATTTTGCCATAACCATGGACCTCATCAAGACGCCAACTCTACCTGCATAATTAACTACTCCACAAAGATTTTCTGACATAATCTCTTATATCACAGATAAAGCAAAACCATCATTGATTCCATGTCTAACGAAAGATCAAATACGTGTCTTGTCAAATTCAGCAACTACAGCAATCGTTGGTTCTACTAGCTCCACCTTGCTATAAGCATAATCCATGTCGGTTATTCTACTAGTACCCACTACCTCTTCTGGTTGCAACTCCACCTTGAGCTGAACATCGTCCAGATCCGTATTATCACTACCACAAACACTCCTAGCTGGAAGTACCGGAGACTTGTCAACAGGTGAATTTATATCTAGGAACCAAAACTGATCGCCCCGCTCACATTGTGCATAGTCCTGGAATATGCACCTTGCTCTCCCATCAAGCTTACCATCAATCACTCGAAAATAACACGGGCAACCAAACATTCTAAGAATAGAATAACCAGCAACGTTACCTAACCATACTTATTCGGGAGTTTGATATCCAATAGCAGTCGATGGAGATCTATTCACTAAATAGCTTACTGTACTAAGCACATTAGGCGAGATTTTTCTAGCAACACTAGTACTAGAAATCATTTTACGGGCCATCTCTAGTAATGTTCTGCTCATCAATTCTACAAATTGTTGTGGTTTACTGGCACTAGTGTGGTGTTTTACTATGTCCTCTTTCATGCAGAATTTATTTACCAGCTCCAAGCAAACCTCCATGCTACTATTAGTCCGCACATGCTTGATCGACTTATTAGACTCCATTTCGATCAAAGCTCTTAACCGCATGATCCTGACAACAGCATCAAACTTGTGCACCGACACAAACACTTAGGTCTTCCTCGAGCAGTCAATAGGCTCTCAACTGACGTCTGAAGCGAAACCTGTCACTGTCTCATCTTGAAATTCATATAGGCCTTTGTGATTGATTCCTCTCATTATCACCAGAGCAGCTCAAACAACCTTCAAAACTCCACCTTCTAAAGAATACCTTCAACCAACTGAATCTAAGGACACCCAAGGAAATTAAGTTCTTTTTCAATTCTAAAACGTGTCTTACTCTAGTCAATATCCTCACGATACCATCATGCATTCTAATTTTAACATCACCAACACCCACAATATCACACTCAGCATCATTCGCTAATTAGACTTTACCACTACCCGTGCACTGATAAGTGATAAACTAGTTTATATTTGGTGTAGCGTGAAATAAACAATTAGAATCCATTATCCATCTATCAAATGACGAATCATTAGTAATAGACAAGACACAATCGATACCATCATAATTAATCTCAGCTACAGCTACAATATCATCTGTAGACTCAACCCTAATTCCTTTACCCTTTTTCAATTTTCAGCTTAAAACAATCTCTTCTACGATGCCTACTATTGCCACAATTCCAACAAACAACCCTATCAGTCCTAGATTGACTTCGTCTATTCATGTTCCCGATAACACGAGTACTAGTTCTTCCTCTACTTTCACCTATTAAAGCAGCAGACATGGGTTTACCAGATTCTTTCCTACGAATTGCTTCACTCTGAATCAGATTGTGAACCTCATCAAACGTCGAGCTTCTTGACCTAGAGAAATTACTAACAGCAGTAATAGTAATATTCCAACTATCGAGCAATGAAGATAATAGAATCAATGCACGTACCTCATCTTCAAAGTTAATCTCAACCAAACTCAATTTGTTAACAACCTCATTAAATTCGTTGATATGCTAAACTATCGATGTACCTTCGCCCATTTTAAAATGAAATAGACGTCGCATTAAATAGACTTTGTTGATCACAAAGGGTTTCTCGTAAATATTTGACAAGGCTTTCATCACTCTCGCAGTTGTTTTTACCGTCACTATGTTAAACGCGATGTTATGAGCCAATGTCAACCGAATAACACCCATCACTTTTCTATCTAGCAATTCCCACTCGACATCTTTCATCGAGTCTGGTTTCTCCCCAAATAAGGGCAAGTGCAAATTTCTCTAGTACATATAATCTTCAATCTGCATCTTCCATAAAGCAAAATCCTTTCCATCAAATTAGTCAATTCTCACCATTCCTTCTTCCATCGTTACCGATTCACTTCAAGTCAGCCAACTCTGGCCCTAGTACCACTTCTTGAAAATATGGACAAGCGAATCGAATAAAATTAGTCGGAAGTAAGGAAAGGAAATCGGACACTAGATTTACGTGGTTTGGTCTGAATATTATAACCTACATCCATGGGGAGAATAGCATGGAATTTCACTATAGAAACAAGCGATACAATGGAGATTACAATCACTCGAGTACTCAAACACACTTTCAATATTTTCCAGCCCCTAGTTATACCCGATAACTCACACAGTGTTTAACCCTTTCTAGTAAAACTTCACTCAAGGGATTAAATAAATTCTACTCACAAGAATTTAATTGGCTAAAACACTGAATGCAATTACAATGAGAAAATCCCTCACAAGGAGAACTCTCTCTACTCTTCTACACTCTCAAAGCTCTCTCTCTCGGCCACTGAAATAACTTGTCGCGCTTCTACCCGGATGGCATTTCTCCATTTATAACCAAGAGAAGTCTTGCAGCATGAGAAAGTCTTCACTCTTTGTCTCTCTTCATGATGGTGTCTCTCTTCTTTTGACTTTCATGCACGAAGAGCCCTTAGCTCCTCATTTCTTCTACTTCTCTCTCTTTCCGCATGTATTAACAAGAAACAAATGAAGTCCGCAAAAGATTACCAGAAGAAGGGAACATACGTTCGGCGCCCACAATCTTCTATGGGTACGCGTGCATATAGTCATGTGCATGCATTTAATGATGTTGAAAAGTTGAACGTTCGACTCCTCCGAACAATTTCATGCTGAAAAGTGGGAAAGATGCATAAAAGTCAACACGCGGATGGTGGCCTTTATTTCCAACGTGCAGCTCATACCTAAGGCTGGATTATTTTGGTTCGATCATGCGCCATTTCTCATTAAATGCTCTGCAGACGTGCTTTCTCATTTCGGCTGATCAATTCACATACACTGCTTTTTGACTCACACATTGTTGAATTTACATATTCTCGTCAGTACAGTTTCATTCAACGGATTAAATTCGAGATATATTTTCAACAAGCAAATTATATTTAACCGTTAGGTAGTGATTGCATTAAGTAAATTATTCGTGTTCTAGTAATTTCTATCAATAAGTGTTGTTTATGTATTAATTACCAGCATCATTGTTAGTTCAACATGGAGATGCTGCATTATTGGAGCTGGGCTTAGCTGGACGGGAAAAATTAGGTGCTGCATGAGAACATTTCTCATTCTCACAATTTCTGTTCTTTTGTTCCCCGGAACAAAAAAAGAACAGAAACCCGTTTGGTAACGCCAAGTTGATTTCTATTCCCCGGAATAGAAAAGTTAGCCCGGAATAGAAACGAGAAACAAAAAAAAATTGCTTCTTGTCCCGGGAACAATTTCTAGAAATAAGCAAATTTTCTTTTTTTTTTGTTTTATTTCTCTCTTGCCGTGGCCACCTCCAACCGTCCGAGCCACCGGCGACCATCGCGCCGCCGGCCGCCGGCCGCCGCCGCCGGCCGCCGACCGCCGCCCGCCGCCGCCGACCGTGAGCAAGAATAAAAAAACAAATAAATAAATAAACAAATAAATAAATAAACAAATAAAAAACAATTAAATACAAAAAAACAATTAAATACAAAAATAAATAAATACAAAAAAATAAATAAATAAATAAATACAAAAAAAAAAATAAATACAAATAAAAACAAACACAAGAAAATAAAAACAAATAAATACAAAAAATACAAAAAAACAAATAAATACAAAAAAATAAAAATACAAATAAAAACAAATAAATACAAATAAAAAAACAAATAAAAAACAAATAAATACAAAAAGAATAAAAACAAATAAATACAAAAAGAATCGTTGCGTTACCAAATGCATTTCTATTCTTTTTCTATTCCAAGAGTAGAAATTTTGTGCGCTTATCAAACGGGTTCTTTTGCTCGTAAACCTGTTCCAATAGAAATAGAAAAGAACTATTTCTGAAAAACTCTTCCCCAGCCAAGAAATTTTACCATGCGCACCCTTGACTCGAGCAAAAGACCCAAAATACTATTTCCTTGATAGGTGCTTTATTTATATTATCTTAGCATCAAGTTTTGGATAGATATTAGCCTCATGATATGTTGTTACAATGACTTCAAACTTATCTCCACATTTGCTTCTAGTAGAAGCTAGCCTCATCAACCTGCACGTGGTCATTATTTCAAGGTAGCATCTCAAATTGTTGTTGCACGGAGAATTTGCACGAACCTTTGTGGTTGAACTTCGCTTTGACAACAGTTGCCACTATTTTTTGTCTTTTGTAATAAGTGGAGCTTATAAGGTGAGTGTGTCCAAACAACAAATAAATATGTGGAACGCCTCTTCTGATAATCAAGAAATGAAGAAATCATCAAGATATGATTACGAAGTGTTTTTGAGCTTTAGAGGTCAAATACTCGTACAGACATTGTTGATTACCTTTACATCGGCATGATTGATGCTGGAATTTGGGCATATAGGGACAATGAAGAGCTCTGCATTGGGGAAGAGATTGGCGACCAGCTTCTCCAAGCAATTCAGCACTCAAAGATCTCAATATCAATATTTTCTAAATGACATGCTGATAGTCCATGGTGCCTTGGGGAGTTGGTCAAGGTGGTGGAGAGCAAGAACACAGGGGCACAAAAGATCACGCCCATTTTCTACAATGTTGCACCATCTGAGGTCAAATACCAGAATGAGCACTACGATAGCGCCATTGTTTCTCATTTAAACAAGAAGCAATTTGACAATGAGACCATCGACAACTGGAAGGTTGCTCTTAAAGAGGTTGGAAAACTAAAGGAATGAGATCTCCATAGCATGCTAAATATGTATTTAATCATATCATGTATGGATTGTTTGCTCCAGATGCATTATTTTGCTCAGTTAAACCTAATGTCTTGATGATGTTTCCTCCAATAATATCATAGGCAAAGGTGAGTTTCTTAAAGAAGTTGTCAATGATGTTTTGATTGAGTTGAAAACTGCCTACTTGGAAGTATCTGATTGCTTTGTCGAAATAGACACTCATGTAGATGAAATCATGAGGATGATAGGTGCACACAACTATGAAACAAAGATAATTGGAATCCATGGTATGGGTGGTGTGGGAAAGACGACTCTTGCCAAAATAGTGTACAATCGACTTTTTAATGACTTTGTTGATTATTGCTTCCTTTGTGACATTCGAAAAATAGAGATTACACACTTGCAAAATCAGCTCTTATCAGACATCCTTAAAAAGAAACGGCCTGATATCAACAATGTCACGAAGGGAAAAAGGAGGTAAAAGAAAGGTTACGCTCTAAAAAAGTACTTCTTCTACTTGATGATGTTGATGATGCAAGTCAACTTGATGCGCTCGTGAAATATCATGAGTGATTTGGCAAGGAAAGCAAGATTATTATTACAACTAGAGATCAAAGAATCCTCAACATTGATGAGACTTACGAACTTACTAGCATGGATTTTGATCATTCTCTTAAAATTTTAGCAAACATGCCTATAGAAGAGATTATCTCTTAGAGCAAGACATTTCTCACTTTGAAAGAGCTGGAAATATGTGTAGCGGTCTTCCTTTAATTCTTGAGGTAATAGTTTCTCTTTTATCTAGAAAAAGTGAAGAGGAGTGGAATGCCACATTAAAGGAGCTAGAAGAATCTCCTCAAGAGGATGTTAGAAAGAAGTTGATGATCAACATTGAGGCCTTAAATGAAAACCCAAGAAAAATATTTCTTGATGGCTTATTTTTTCATTGGGTATGATAAAAGAATTGTGATTCACTTGTGGAAAAGTTGTAAGTTTCTTCCTCATCAATCTCTTGGAATCCTCCAACAAAGATCTTTTATAAAGATTATAGATGATAATTAACTATGGATGCACGATTGGTTGAGAGATATTGGAAGAACTTTTATAGAAGAAGGAACTGGTGTGAAACCAGAGAAGCAGCAATGGGTGTGGACTCATGAGCAAGCTTTGGATGTTTTAGAGAAAATGCAAGTAAATTGTACAGCTTCATTCCTTTAAAATAAGGTTGGTCATCAGCATATTCCATTTGGTTTTCGTTTCTACAGCGTTGACTTATTATTCCATAGCACTTACCAACGTGGTTTATCATTCGTTTTCAATGTTAGGAGAAGATTTAATTGTTTACCCTTGAAGGATATCAACACGGTAAATCATGGTTTTTTCTAACTTCCATTTTATGCTTTGTTTTGGCAAAGTGGAGGTGGTGTTAATGGAATTGGAGGCATTGAAGCAATATGTCTTGAGCTTATTGAACCACAAGGATAATCCTTGATGAAAGAATTCTTAGAAAGTCTTTCGAATCTAAGGTTCCTTCCGATGGACTTTAGGTCACTTCAACTGTCATCATTGCTTATGTTATCTCTAGTGGGTGATTATATAAAAAATATTCAGAGGTCAAATTTTCTTGAAGACCCAAGTTTTTTTCAAGGCTTATTTGGCCCACTCATCCTTCTAGAGTCGAGACCTATCCTTCCAGAATTGAGATGGCTTTCATGGAATAACTTCCCTGGTGCTTTTAAATTGTCTCATATTGCCATGAGGAAGCTAGTAATCCTTGATTTCTCAAGTGTTGGAGAATCCTTCCTTATCTGTTTTGAAGTTGACAAAACGTTTCCTTTCATCAAAGTCTAAAGACCACCAGACTTAAGATTTAAAGTCTGCCCTCATTGACAGTTTCTAGACCGATGATGAAGTCTTATCCAAATGTGAGTATATCCTTAAGGATTTGATTCAATTGGTTGAAGATTATCTCACGGCTGGAGATAGCATCGTGAAGATCTATTATTCACATTACAAATAATTTGAGTAATATAGATCCGTTGATTGGCAAAGTATACTTGGAAGGTTTTACTTATGGAAACCTAGATCCTGATTGTATGGGCAAGCAGGATTGGTGGGCTATCTTCATTTTCCTTAAGTGACTCGAGATCTTCCTAATTGATTCTGTCCAACGGGTAGATTGGAAGAACTCCTTTGGAAGGTGCCAATGGTTATGAAGGCATGAAGGAGTATATAAGGAAGACGCTCTGGTTATTCGAGTGAGTGCGGGATAGAAGAATTCCAAAGTCTGAAGCTCCGTGTTCTTTGCTAGTTCATTTTGTTGAGCGTAAACTTACATTCAAAAGAGTGATTAGATACTTGTGAGACCTTGAGGAAGTGCAGCAGAGTCTCTACACTGTGGAATCAAGAACGTGCGACTATAACATCTCTTTTGATTCTTAAGTGAAATCCAGCCGGTGGGTTGTCAGTGCGGGAGAGTGGACGTAGGCTTAGTTTAAGCCGAACCACTATAAACTTCGTGTTCCAATTCTCTTTCCCTTATCTCTTTACTTAATTCGCAGTCTTACATATTATTGCAAGTCTTCTATATCTTAAGTTTTTGATTTTCATTAAAATTGAATTAAGTTGCTAAGTCTCGTAAAAATTTGTTTTTACACCTATTCACCCCCCTCTAGGTGTTCATACTAGCACTATCAATTGATATCAGAACCTGTGTACTCATTTAATTGAAGTGTTTTTACTTCAGAGTTAAAGATCCATGGCTAGTATGTTGGCTCCAAGTTTGGTTGAAGGGCAAAGCAACACAAGGCCGCCTTATTTCGATGGAAAAGAATACAACGTATGGAAAAACAAGATGAAAGCATTCCTAAGATCGAAAGATCCTCTGGAATGGGATGTAGTAGACAGAGGAATCATTCCTAGAGCTATAACAGTCTCAAAAAGAGGAAAAGAAGTTGCAGAGGCTAGCGACATGACTCAAGAAGAGATAACCAAGAGACAAGCTCTTGATGCAAAAGCAATTTATTCCCTATATTGTGCATTATCTCCTACTGAATATAATAGAATATCTTCTTGTGAAACAACTAAAGAAGTCTAGGATAGACTGCATATCACCTATGAAGGAATAGATCGAGTGAAAGAAACCAGAATCAATATTCTGCTCAGTCAATATGAAGCCTTCAAGATGAAGTCAGGAGAATCTATTACTGATATGTTTAGCCGTTTTACAGAGGTTGTAAATGGTCTTGAGTATCGTGGTCAACCAATCTCAAAACCCATGAAGGTTAACAAATTGCTGCGTGGGCTTTCCAAAGAGTGGAATCACGTAAAGACTTCAATAAGGGAAACACAAAGGATCAAGCCACTCTCCGTTGACGAATTGGTTGGAACACTTCAGTCCTATGAAGTGGAGCTAATCAATGAAGAAGAAGATCTCAAAGGTAAGAAGTCTATTGCCATAAAATCTAATGAAGATTCTGATGTTACAGACTATGAAGACGACATGGACGATGAAGAACTCGCTCTCATGATAAGAAAGTTCAGGAAACTGAACAAAAAAGGAAGAAGATTCAATTGGAAGAAACAAAACTCGCAAAGATTTCAAAACAAATCAGCTGAGGATGATGAATCCAATAAAGATGTAACTTGCTTTGAATGCAAGAAAAAGGGACACATCAGACCCAATTGTCCATTGCTGAAGAAAAAGAAAGGAAAAGCTGAAAAATACGAAAAAGCAATCAAAGCATAAACTTGGAGTGATACAGAATGCGAAGAGAGTGATGATGATTATGCTAATATTTGTCTGATGGCAAAATCAGATTCAGACTCTGAAATTGATTCAGACTCATATTCGGATAGTGAAGTCGAGGTAAGTAATTTAAGAATTCCTATTAAAGTCTCAAAATACATTGATGAACTGTGTCTTAGTCTCAAAACCTCTCTTAAGAGGATTTCCGAACTGAAAAGGGAGAATGCTACACTGAAGCAACATGAAATTTTATGGAAAGAAAGGTTTGAAAATATGGATAAAAGTTTCATTACTTTGAAAGAAAATGCAGATTCCCTTTCAAAAGAAAACACACTCTTGAAAAATGACATTTCAAGCATTTCAAAAGGTTTTCTATGGGATCTGAAAAAATTGGAAAAGATTCTTTTAGTACAAAGACCTTACTTTAACAAATCAGGATTGGGAATGACTTCTGAAACCATTCCTTAATTGATTTTCCAAAAGTAAAGGAAAGAATCAAACAAAGACCTACAAAAGCCTTTTACAGAAATCATTTTCAAAAAGTCTTTGTAAAACCTGTTGGCCGAAGTGCTCTTAGATGTTTTAAGTGTAACAGCTCAGAACACTTCGAGAAAGAATGTCCTATGGTTTGGAGGCCTGTTAAGAAAGATTGGGCAAAGACCGTATATTGCACTAACTCTACTGGACCCAAGAAAGTCTGGGTACCAAAGAAAGCATGAGTCTTCCTTTGAATTGCAGGTCACTATCAAGAAAAAGGGCAAATGGTATTTGGATAGTGGTTGTTCAAGGCATATGACTAGAGATTCAAATTGTTTTATTAAACTAAAACAAGTAACCGGTGGAAAAGTCTCCTTTGGCAGAAATAGCAAGGGAAAAATTGTTGGATGTGGAACTGTAAAGATTGGAAGTCTCACAATCAACAACGTCTCCTTAGTGGAAGGACTCAACTACAACCTGCTCAGCATCAGTCAATTGTGTGATACTGGATTCAAGATTAATTTTCAGGAAGGAATATGTTCGGGAATTAGTAAAGATCTTTCACAATCCTTTACTGGGCGAAGACATGGAAATATTTATCTTTTGGATATCAATCCAGAAAGATTTCAATGTCTAATTTCAATACAAGATGAAGCAAATCTCTGGCATCGAAAGCTTGGCCATATCAACATGAAGCAAATTGCCAAGATCTCTTCAAAGAAGCTTGTTCGTGGACTACCCAACCTGAAGTACCAAAAATCCGAATTATGCACCCCATGTGTATTGGGAAAACAGGTTAGAAATTCTTTCAAACCAATAAATCACGTTTCCACTAATCGTGTGTTACAGCTCTTGCATATGGATCTCTTTGGACCAACTAGAACTCAAAGCATTGGTGGAAAGAGATATTGCCTAGTAATAGTGGATGATTATTCACGATTTACTTGGGTCTACTTTTTGGCAAGTAAGTCTGAGACCTTCTCTTATTTCACTAAGTTTGCCAAGAAAGTGCAGAATAAGAAAGGGTATGTTATTTCAAGCATACGGACCGACCATGGAGGTGAGTTTGAAAATCAAGACTTTGCTAAATTTTGTGAAGAATCAGGTTTTCAGCATATGTTCTCCTCTCCATACACTCCCGAATAGAATGGAGTTGTAGAAAGAAATAATAGATCTTTGCAAGAAATGGCTAGAACTCTTTTAATTGAAAGCAATATTTCTTCTCATTTTTGGGCTGAAGCAGTTTCTACAGCGTATTATATTATTAACAAAGTTTTCTTAAGGCCTATTATGAAGAAAACTCCTTATGAGTTGTTCAAAGGAAAAAAGCCAATTGTTTCTTACTTTCATGTATCTGGTTGCAAATGTTTTATCTTGAAAAATGCAAATGATCGAATTGGTAAGTTTGAAGAAAAATCAAACGAATGAATCTTCCTTGGATATTCAATTTCCAGCAAAGCTTACAGTATACAACAAGAAGACTCAGTCTGTAGAAGAATTGATGAATGTCAAATTTCAAGACTCTATGCAGAATCAATCAATCCAGACTCAACCTGAAGAATCTGAATCTACTCCAGACTCTACAAAGTCTACCTCCCCTGAAGCAGATCAGACTGTAGAGGGACAACAACGAACGAATATTGAAGAATCAACTGAAGAAGAAGATCGGCAATCTATCAGACCAACCAGCAACTGGAAGCACAAGTCCAGTCATCCCAAAGAACTCATCATTGGTAACATTGATGAAGGAATTCGTACAAGATCCAAAAGGCATGAAGAGTCTAGCGCCGTGGCTCTTATTTCTGAAATAGAACCCAAAAGCATAGAAGAAGCTTTGACTGATGAAAGCTGGATTGAAGCTATGCAAGAAGAGCTTAGGCAATTTAATGTTAACGATGTTTGGGAACTAACTCCTAAACCAAAAGGTAAATATGTTATTGGAGCTAAATGGGTTTTCAGGAACAAGATGGAGGAAAAAGGAAAAGTTGTAAGGAACAAAGCAAGACTTGTGGCCAAAGGATATACGCAAGAAGAAGGGATAGACTATGATGAGACTTACGCACCAGTAGCAAGGTTAGAAGCAATTAGATTATTGCTTGCTTTTGCTTGTTATAAGAATTTCAGGTTATTCCAAATGGACGTCAAAAGTGCATTCCTGAATGGATTTATCCAAGAGGAAGTCTATGTGGAACAACCTCCCGGTTTTGAAGACCCAAAAAATCTAGATTCTGTATTCAGACTGAAAAAGGCTCTATATGGCTTGAAGCAAGCACCTTGAGCTTGGTACGACAGGTTAAGTACGTTTTTAACTCAAAATGGTTTTACCAAAGGTAAAGTGGATACTACTCTTTTATTAAAAGGGAAGGTAAAAACTTTTTGCTTGTTCAAATTTATGTTGATGATATAATATTTGGTTCATCTAACAAAAATCTATGTAAGAAATTCTCTAAGTCTATGCAGGATGAATTTGAGATGAGCATGATGGGTGAATTATCTTTCTTTCTTGGACTACAAGTAAAGCAATTGAAGGAAGGGATTTTTATTCACCAAGAAAAATATGCAAAAGAACTTGTTAAAAAGTTCGGTCTAGATAATTGCAAAAAAACTGAAATACCAATGTCTAGTTCTTCGAAGCTGGACAAAGATGAAGAAGGGAAGAAAGTTGACCAGAAGCTTTATAGGAGTATTATTGGTTCACTTCTTTATCTTACTGCTTCTAGACCTGACATTTTGTTTAGTGTTTGCATTTGTGCCAGATTTCAATCAGATCCAAAAGAATCTCATTTAAGTGCTGCGAAACGCATCATCAAATACGTTGCAACAACCTCAAAGATAGGTCTATGATATCCCAAAGAATGAGACTTTACTCTCCTTGGATATTCAGACGCAAATCTAGCAAGTTGCCGAGTTGAAAGAAAAAGCACTTCCGGTACTTGTCAATTATTTAGTAAGAGGACAATATCTTGGTTTTCAAGGAAGCAAAGTACAATAGCTCTTTCAACAGCAGAAGCAGAATATGTGGCTCTTGGAAGTTGATATTCTCAAATCTTATGGATAAAACAACAACTAAGAGATTTTGGAATCGAAGATTCTTGCACTAAGATCAAATGCGACAACACCAGCTCGATTAATCTCACAAAGAATCCAATTCTTTATTCAAGAGCAAAGCATATAGAGATTCGACATCACTTTATTAGAGATCATGTTCAAAATGGAGAAGTCATGATCCAGTTTATTAACTCAAAGAATCAACTGGCGGACATATTTACAAAGCCACTGGAGAAAAGTCTATTTGAGTCTATTCGCACCAGACTGAACATTATATCTCTTACTCGGTAGAGTCTGGATGTGCACAAGGCTCAAAAGGTAAAAGTCTGAATATGTTCAGACTCAGAAGACCAGTAGTTACGACGGTAAGTTGTTCTTATTTTTATAAATTTGAAAAGGTACGATTATTTATTGCTAATTGATTAAAATTATGTTTCCAAGTTTTCTGTACTTTTCAAAAAGGCAGTTATCAATTTTTGAAAAGATAGTTATTTTCAAAAAGGGAAGTTTTTCTTTTCGAAAAGGCATTTTTATTTTTCCTTTTACGACGCTTCGTCTACCTTGCTTTATATATACGCCGAGACTCGTCTTCTTCATTTTTACACTGAAACCCTAGAATAAAAAATTCCTATTTGCTTTCACTTTCACTCTCGATCTGTCAAAAAGTTATCTCCTTTTTTTCGAGCAAATGGTGAATTTCTCCCTTGAATCGACAATGTCTTCGAGAAAGTCTTCAAGAATTGCAAGCAGGGGACCACGAGGTTATAAAGGAGGCTGAACCTGTAAGAACTCTAACTCCCAAGGTTGCTTTCAAGCTCTACTCTAATATGAAGAAAGGAGGAACATCGATGTCTTTAATCGATGAATTCTTAAAAGATAGAGGATTCAAGAATGTAACCATGTTTCTGAGGGATTTGGAAAAACTAGGAGTTGTAGAGAAAGGGTCGGCTGAAAGAACGTTTGCGAACATATCGAGTGATCCATTCTATGGCATTGTAAATCAACCACAAACTCTGGACGATGATGGACGGATGTTCACTCATTTTCAGCCTAGATCGGGTGTGGCTGCAAACATCACTGATGGCTCTAATCTGTTTAGATCGAAGGGTCACAAGAAGGTTTATTTGAAACTTCTGAAGAGAGGGGTAATGAACCCTAGAACTATTGACTTTGATTTTCTTGATTCGATAAAGGTCAATCTGCGTGAGAAATTTGCTTTACTGCAACTGGAACGGTTCTGCTCTGAATCCTTTGCTACTTTTTCCGAACTTACTGCGTACTTTTACTCGAACTTGTCTTTCTTGGATGCACACAGTTTTATCTTCACTATGAAGGACAAGGAATATTTGGTGAATACAGACACACTGGCTAACATAATTGGGGTGGAAAGAACGAGTTTCCAACCAATTAGTGTGTCTATTACTCATGCTATTATGTCATTGGTAAGAGATAGGGATGTTGACGGGAAGATTTCTTACTCGAGAATGAGTGCTTCTAACATTCTGCTGCACAAGATTGTGATTAACTGCATTCGTCCCAAATCAACATCTAAGACAGATGTTTCTCAATCGGAAGCCAAATTGATGTGTGCCATCAACACAGGATTTAAATTCTCTCTGCCTCATACCATATTGTTTCATATGTACCGCACTGTGGTGAAAGATAAGGGACAATTCCCTTATTCTGCTCTTATCTCGCGACTCTTTCAGCACTTCAAAATTCACATCTCTGCACCATTGAGCCTATCAACCATCTCTCCTATGGTGATTGGGTTCAAAATGGTCACAAAGATGAGATTGAAAGAGTTGAACAAAGTGTTGGAACGTATGAAGGACAAGTCTCCCACAAAAGCAAAGCAAGACTCTGCTGCTGCAAAAAGAAAAGGCAAGGAGCCCATGGTTGCTCCTGCAAAGAAGAAAAGAACTCTCATCCTGCAAGATGAAGAGGATGAGGATGCACTGACCATATCAGCCTTAAGAAACTTAAAGAGTTTTGTCAGCTTTCATGAGACAAGAGAAGAGCCAGAAGAAGAGGAAAGAGAGAGAGAAGAGACAGATGAAAGAAGAGGAGAAGAGGAAGGAGACGATGAAGAAAGAGAAGAAGAGGAAGGAAGAAGAGAAGAAGAAGAAGAAGAAGAAGAAGAAGAAGAAGAAGAAGAAGAAGAAGAGGAAGGACGAAGAGAAGAAGAAGAAGAAGAAGAGGAAGAAGAAGAGGGAGAAGGAGAACAAGATCAAGCTCAAGAAGACTCTTTCGAACCAACCTTGGCTATCTCTCTGTCTAGTACGTCTGCAGATGAGGAAAACTTACCTACTCTAGCTGAGGGCACCAAAACAGGGGGAGCTACTGGATCAAAAGGTATTTCTTCACCATTACTTGCTAGTGATGTAAGTTGCTCTGCAGCAGACCCTGAGGATGTGTATGCCTCACACTATCCAAAAGACAGTCATGGTGGACAATCTGCTGAAGCTCCATCATCTCTCAAAATCCTTGAGTTTGACTCTACTGGTCCTAGTGATGCAAATGCTCAAACAGCAGACTTTTCAAGACTGTTGGAAGTTCTGTTGGACGTTCGAAAATAGCAATATGCCATGGGATTTGAGATGCAGGATCTCAAGAATGCCTTTAAGACCACTCCAGTGTCTTTGCATGAATAGTTGAATGCCCTGAAGATTCAAGTTCAGTCTAATGTGCAGGGTGAGGATTTTCAGTGACTGAAGCAAAGTTTTGACAGGCTTGAGAAGACCATGCATTCTATGGGAGAATTCGAGCTTATTCGCCTGCCCAAACAGACTTGATTTTTTACTCCATTCTCTATCCATCTCTTTTTAGTCCATTCTCCACTTTTTGTTGTTGACAAAAAGGGGGAGAGGTTTTCATGCAGCTTTGATGACTTATTATCTTTTTGATTGACTTTTTGATTTAGTTTTATCTTTTGTTTGGTGTGGTTTTGAATTGACTGGTTTGGACTTGGACTGATTATGCTTAAGCTATTATTGATTATGTTAAAGGTAGTTGTGTTACAGGACTAACAAGTTTTCTGTGGTTGCAGATTTACTACTATCTCTATCATAATCTCTAATTTTCTCTGTAAGAAATCTTCGTTTGCTTAAGTGTTGTCTTGTAGGTCAAAATGTCCAAATCTGCAGGAAGTTTTGTCCCCATAAAAAAAGGGGGAGATTGTTGGAGAAATCTTCCTTATCTGTTTTGAAGTTGACAAAACGTTTCCTTTCATCAAAGTCTAAAGACCACCAGACTCAATATTTAAAGTCTGCCCTCATTGACAGTTTCTAGACCGACGATGAAGTCTTATCCAAATGTAAGTATATCCTTAAGGATTTGATTCGATTGGTTGAAGATTATCTCACGGCTGGAGATAGTATCGTGAAGGTCTATTATTCACATTGCAAATAATTTGAGTAATATAGATCCGTTGATTGGCGAAGTATACTTGGAAGGTTCTACTTATGGAAACCTAGATCCTGATTGTATGGGCGAGCAGGATTGGTGGGCTATCTTCATTTTCCTTAAGTGACTCGAGATCTTCCTAATTGATTCTGTCCAATGGGTAGATTGGAAGAACTCCTTTGGAAGGTGCCAACGATTATGAAGGCATGAAAGAGTATATAAGGAAGACGCTCTGGTTATTCGAGTGAGTGCGGGATAGAAGAATTCCAAAGTTTGAAGCTCCGTGTTCTTTGCTAGTTCATTTTGTTGAGCGTAAACTTACATTCAAAGAGTGATTAGATACTTGTGAGACCTTGAGGAAGTGTAGCAGAGTCTCTACACTGTGGAATCAAGAACGTGCGGCGTAACATCTCTTTTGATTCTTAAGTGAAATCCAGCCGGTGGGTTGTCAGTGCGGGAGAGTGGACGTAGGCTTGGTTTAAGCCGAACCACTATAAACTTCGTGTTCCAATTCTCTTTCCCTTATCTCTTTACTTAATTCGCAGTTTTATATATTATTGCAAGTCTTCTATATCTTAAGTTTTCGGTTTTCATTAAAATTGAATTAAGTTGCTAAGTCTCGTAGAATTTGTTTTTACACCTATTCACCCCCCTCTAGGTGTTCATACTAGCACTATCATCAAGGAGTAAAATTCGTGTAACATGGCATGGATGGAGCCACATCAAGGTACGATTTTTCAGATAAAATAAATGAGTGTTCTTTTATGGTAGGTTATCTTAATTTAACTTGAAGAGCAATATGTTCTCTTTTGAGTTGGCGGAGAATTTGAAGGTCCTTAGGGTGCGTTTGGTTCAGCATTTTGAAAGCCTATTGGGGAAATGCAAAGCAATTTAGCCTAAATGACTTTGGATAAATGCAAAGGTCGTTTTATAAACTATGCTTTGAATAGCGACATTAAGAGACATGCCGCTTGGTAGAAAATACATTTGAAAAGCCCTTTGGATGAGTAATATTAAGTTTTAAATTTTATTTGCTTAAAATTGAAAAAAAAAAAAAAATCATGTATGCAATTTTTTAATATAAATTTTGACAATAATGCTAAAAAAATCAAATACATATATACATTTTTTATCAAAAAAAAAAAAAAAGAAAACCAAACCCTTTGCTGGAGTTTTTAAATTTTTATTTGTTTAAAATTGAAAATATATATATGTAACTTTTCAAATATAAATTTTTACACTAATGCTAAAAAAATCAAATACATATATATATATATATAATAAAAAAACAAAACCCTTCACCGGAGTTTTTAAATTTTTATTTATTAAAAATTGAAAAAAAAAAAAGTAATATATGTAACTTTGTTTAACAATAATGCTAAAAAAAATCAAATATATATTTATTTTTTTAAAAGACCAAACCCTTCGCTAATCTGGTGAAGGGTTTGGTCCTTTAATTAAAAGAGTAATAACGAGAGCAAAATAGGAAATTTGAAGAATGGATGATGTTAGTTTTGGAAAAAAAAAAATGAGTTTTAGCATTTAGCATTTGACTAAATGCTAAAAACTCAATGCTAGTTCCTACTAGCATTGGGCTTTCAGCTTTTCCAATGCTAGCTTTCACTTAAAAGCTCTTTCAAAATGATTGTCAAATGCATTTCCCCAAAGGGCTTTGGAGGCCAAAAGCCCATTGAGAATGTTGAACCAAACGCATCCTAAATCTGTCTAGATGTGACCTTCATAAAACTCTAGATTTGTCTTCTCATAAGAAGTTAGAGCAATTGATTCTCAAAGGATGTGAGTGTTTGGCTGAAATTGATTCTTCCATTGGTCACCTTGTCTTCTTAAACCCGAAGGATTGCAAAAATCTCCAAAAGCTACTAGACGAGATGGGGGCACCGGAATCTTTCACCAAACTTCTTCTTGATTCTACATCTATAGAAGAGATCCTAAATGGAGAAGGATGAAGAATCTGAAAATTCTCAGCTTGGTCATATGTAAATCATTGAATAAATTCAGTTTCATTGGTTGCTCAGCATCGACAGCGGAGCTCTCATTAGTGGATAACCATTTCAACTCATTGATTAAGCTAGATCTATCAAGCACTAGTATTAGGGTGTTACTAGATTCAGTTGGGTATATGAAAAAATTGAAAGTGCTAAAGATGCGCAAGTGCCCCGTAAGAAAACTACCCAACACCATTGGAATGTTGGAGAAGCTCGAATAGCTAGAGGCAAAGGGATATCCAATTAAATTGAAAGAAATTCGTAGTAATATTGGGAAGCCACCAATTTTAAGAAAATTGGTGTTAGAAGGCAGTGAAATTCCAATGATGCCTCAGCTTCCGGAAAGTCTGACCACTCTAACCATTGATACATCCTCAATGAAGAGAATGCTAGACCTCTCAAACCTATTAAATGTGAGAATTTTGAAGTTGCATGTAAGTTTCAAGCATCCTTTAAGACTCGAAGTAGATCCAAGTTCTTGGGGGATTGTAAGATTACCCATGCTTGAGGTCTTGGACTTGCTCTGCCCTAATATCGGCACCCTATCTTTCGATCTTGTTCTCCTTTCTGAGCTGAAGGAACTCCTTATCCAATGCCCCAATTTGCAATGCCTACCAAGGCTTCCGACGAATTTGTCATACTTAATATATGGAGTTGCAACAAAATAAAATCAACGAATGATATTTCCAATTTGAAAGCATTGTCACATTGGGAAATACATTTCGTGAGGAACTAATAGATTGAAAGCCTTGAAGGTTTGGAGAACCTGAGAACATTAGAGCTCTGGTCGTTACCACTGGCGAAGTTGCCTGATCTAACTAGCTTGAAGAAGCTCAAGAAAATTCGTCTGATGTTTTGTACTGAACTGGTTGAGATTCGAGATCGTCCAGAATCGTTGGAGACACGGGAGATCTGGGGCTGTTGCCAACCAAAAAGCCCCCTGACCCATCGAGCTTCTTGAATCTGGAAGTTCCACTTCTAGGTAAAAGGAAATGGACTTGATTGCAATTTACAAACGATCCTTTTCTTTTTGTAATGTTCACTATTTTCTGTTGAATATTTTGGATTATCTATGCATTAAGGTCCTTAATAATTGTGGTCACTCTGGCCTTGTAATGTGATTTTCGTTACTGAAAAATAAATCTATCCTGCTTACTAGCAAAATGAAGGAGAATCTACTATTGATATAAATATATATCATTAAGTGAATACAATGAAAATGAATACGTGTTTGATTTTACTAACCACAGACTAAATAGTTCTACCTCTTATCTGGCAATCTAATCCTATTCCAATATTATTTTTTATTCATCACCAATTTCATTATGCCATAATTTGAGCTTGTCGCGATTTCGTATTCATCGCTTACGCTTGTTAGCGAAAGACATCCAAGTAATAATTGGGTTAGTTTTTTTTTTTTTTTTTTTTAGACAAAAGAATTGAACACAAAATTTTGAAACAATAGATGATTTTAATTGGTTATTGAAGTTTTATATAGGATTTTTCATAAACGATAGCCTTTTCTTCTTCTTCTTCTTTTGGTTGAGCAGGTATAGCCTTTTCAATTATGAGTGAAAAAAAAAAAAAGTGAGGGAGAGGCGACTAGCTTCTAACAACCTTCGGTGGGCATCACAATAAGGGCACGTTTGGTAATGATTCTGTTACAGGAACAATTTTTGATGAGAAATGATTTTTCTGTTTCTGTTCTCGGAAATAATTTACGAGCGAAAGAACTCGTTTGATAACTTTCCAAAATTTATATTCCCGGGATAGAAATACATTTGGTAAAATTCTTATATTTTTTTAATTCTTTTATTATTTTTCTTTTTTTTTTATTTTTCTTTTTCTCTTTGGCTAGTCGCCGGCCACCACCGTGGTCGGCGGCCGCTAGGCGACGTCTGGCGAGCTCGCCGGTGGCCAAGTGAGCCTCACGCTAACCGGGAGGCTGAGCCTTGCTGTGGCCGCGCGAGGCTCAACCTCACATAGGATAGGCGAGGTCGGCCTCACCCAAATCTAGCGAGGCAAGCCTCACCGTGCCTCACCTAGCCACGGTGAGGCTCGGGCCGACGAGCCTCGTCGTGGCTAGGCGTCTTCAAGAGCCGATGACACTCCGGCAAGGTCGCCGGCCCTCGTCTAGCCGGTCGTTAGCGCCGGCAATGGCCAAAGCTGGCGACCGGCCAAAAGGAAGAAGAAGAAGAAGAAGAAAAGAAGAAGAAAAAAAGAAGAGAGAAAAATTGATTCTAGAAATTGTTAGGAACAAAAGCTACTTTTTTCATTTTTTTGTTTACGTTAAATTTATTCTCGAGAACAAAAGTTTTACCAAACACATTTCTATTCTTTTTCATTCCTTGGGACAAAAAGAATAGAAATTTTTGTTCCGGGAAACAAAAATCATTTTTAACAAACAGGCCCTAAGAATCACTTTCTCGTTGTAGAATGTTCAATTTGAGTCATAACTACTCGACACTATTAGTGATTGAATATTTGAGATTGGCGAGCAAGTTGTCTTAATCAAAAAGTTTGTCCACACGAGATATGTCGTAGCTAAGCAATAAAGCATGAGTCTTTTAGAGATTTGTTCCCAATATGAATTGAACTAGTGATCTAATGGACGACAGTTCCTCCTTTATCACTAGGCCCATCACCTTACTGGTAGTAGATAGTCTTTTTCACATGATAAGTAAAAGTTTTCAAAATAAGAAACCGTCTACTAGTATGGGACAGCTCCTTGTAGATTAAGGGATGCAATTGCATGCATCGAACTTTACATTTCTTAATTTTATATTAACCTTTTTTTTAATGAACATCACGATATGTGGATCCTAATTCCTAAACTAAGGGCTTCGATCCCACTAGATTTTATACTTAACAAGTTTCACAAAATTAGAGATTGTAAAGCCTAAATATGTGAGTGAAAAACCTAGCTATTAAGAGGAATGGACTAATTCATTATTAAAATTGGGGGAGAAGGGGAAAAATGACGGAAGAAACTTAATCTTCCATCTAAGGCAAATTGGACTGAAAAAAAAAATGAAAGAAGTTAATCTTTCGTCTTAGACAAATTTGAATAACATTTAAGATAAATAAAAAATTTCAATCATTCAAGGAACACTAAATCAATTTTGGCTGATTTTGAAGTGAAAGCAAGGTAAAACTTTTGGTCTGGAAAACATTTTCCCAATGAGATCATTGGATCTAATGCCCCAACTTCAGAATGATATTGAAAATAAAAAGCTTATTGATTTTTCACGGTATAAATAGTAATGATATTTTTCATATCAAGTAACTTCATTATATTTGTCAGTAATTTTCTGACAAATCAAAGTACTACTATCAACAATAAATTTATCTTATATCATTCCAATCAATAATAAATAAGATCGTGGATTCAAATATACTTTCATGGCGGTCGTAGATGGAAGGGATAGAAATAGTAGAGATCCTTGAACAATTGCACAACGTTCAACTTGGTTCTTGAATTTTCGTACCTCAATTCAGGTCCTTAAATTATGTATCTTCTTATTTGAGTTAATCATTCAGCTAAAAAGAAAATGGAAATACTAATATGGACTCTTACATTAACTCTACGTCAGAGTGGATTTGGGACAAATTATAGTGGCTACGTATATTTTTCTTGCGGCAATTGAATAAAATATTTTTTCCGACCAAAAAATAAATAAATAAAATATTTTAAAACATGAAAAATAAATAAATAAAGCCAATCTGGAGGCGAGATAATGAGATAAAAGGGAGACGTGGGGGCTGTCGAAGCATGAATTGAAGGGTGCAAGCTCTTGCCGATCTTTGCCGAGGTTTCCCCAACCCTAGCCTGACGGATTGCATGATCCGGTGTAGCATCACCTTCTTCTCCCACTACCGGCCCCGGCTTTCCTATGTTTTTCTTTTTTCCAAAAATTTTTTATTATTTTTAATATTTATTTTTCTTTTAACATTTTCTTATTTGTGAATCTTTTTTTTAATGCCACTTAAGATATCCATCAACATTTATCATTAATATTTCCGTTCATAATTTTGATGGGAGGACCAATCCGAACAAAAAAAAAGGAAAAATTCTAAATAAGAGCCAGAAATACTTTAATTTTCTTAAATAACGACATGAAGTGAATTTTATTTTAAATAAGAGTATGAAGTAATCAAATCGCCAAATAAAAGTCTAAAGTAAAACTTATTCTAAATAAGAATCAAGTGTTCATATTACTTTCATTTTCACTTTCAATTTTTTTATTTTTTAACTTTTTTTTTTCTTTTTTTTTTCTCCTTTCCTCTGCTGGCCATGGCGAAGGTCGCGAACTAAGACAAGGGCAACCCCCCGCCATCATCGAGCGAGGGCACCCCCTCGGTGTTGGGAGTGGCTGCCCCAATGCGTCGATAAGGGTGACCCCCACTTGGGCGAGTGAGGGATAGGCGAGGGCAGCCTTTATTGGCATTGAGCAAAGGTGGCCCTTGCCCGACGTTGATGGACAGGGGGGAAGAGGAAAAAAAAATAAAAAAACCAAAAAAATTAATAAAATTAGGTTATAATTTCTGTTATCAAAATACCCTTCCTCTTATGGCCGGAATAATTACCAGCTAATCAAATACCCTTATTTGAGATGATTTAGTTAATTCATGCTCTTATTTGAGACGATTTGACTACTTTAGGTCTTTATTTAAAATAAGATTAATTTCAAACTTTTATTTGAAAAAATGAGAATATTTTGGGCTTTTTATTTAAAAAAAAATTTCAAAAATTATATAATCTAATTAATTGCGAAAAAGAAAAATGGAAATATGCCGAAGCATTTGGAGTCAAGACCTCGGACACAGAAAATCAGAGGGAGACAACGGGACCATGTCTCTGTCGGCCCTTCCCAGGTCATGCTTGTTACCTCCAGCTACTCGCAGTTGCAAGCAGAGATGCTTTGCATTCTCGCCATCTCCTAGTAAGGTCTCATCATCTCTCTCTCTCTCTCTCTCTCTCTCTCTCTCTCTGCTATCTCTCTTCAGTTTCTTTGTATTGCCAGAACCGTTTCTCACTTGAACCCTATGACAATCGTTACATCTCTTGGCTAATCATGGGTATTTGTCTGTCTTTGAACTGATATACAAATTCATGTGCCTCTTCCATGCGTTGTTGACTCTAAAAGATTGATTAATCTTGCTTACAGTGTTTTGCGATTGATGGGCAATGGTCATTTTTCTTTGGATAGTAAATTATTATTTTCTTCCGATCTTCCGGTTATGAATTTTCGAAATGAAGGTTTGGTTACTGAGATTTTCTGCTTCTTTCCCTTTGACTTTTTAACCACTCGTGTGTCTTTGAGAAACACAAAAGATCACTGCAAAGCCGGCTGATAGTCTTGGGTTCAGATTTCTAACTTGGGACCCTCCAGACATGATTCTTTGACAATTTGACATGTTAGATGTGTGCTAGTTACATATATGAGAGAAGTTCGAAGGGTTTGAGAATGAATATAATGAGTGAATCCCGTGGTAGGAAGTGAGATTGTGTCTATTGGGAAGGATCCTTCTTGCTAAAATGGTTTTCATTGCTAATTCTTGCACCACGTTCCACTTTAAATTACCGTTTTGCAGTGCGGCAATGTTCAGTCAGTACTTCAATCTGAGAAATTACCATTTTTCCCTATCTTTCTTTCTTTCCTTCCTTTGGTACGCACTTGATCTGCTGTTTGAATCTGAGGATGAAAATATCACATGATAATGCCTTGACTTAATTGTAAAATGATGGAAGCAACTAATGTTGTCCTTCTGATTTCTTCTTCAGCTTTCAATAAGAATGGCTCGTTCCTCAATCCAAGAGGTCTCTGAATCTGGTGCTTTTGTCAGAACCCCTTCCGCATTCCGTAGTTTTATTTCTGGGGATCCAGATTCTCCTTTCCCTGCCGAATCCAGAAGATACCATCTTTATGTGTCATTTGCTTGTCCCTGGGCATGCAGGTGCCTTGCATACTTGAAGATTAAAGGACTTGACAAGATCATTGGCCATACGGTAAAGGGCATGGTAAAAGTTTTTTATTTATCTCTTGCTATTGTTATTTGATCTGTTTTTAGTTATTTATTTCATGTCAGGTAGTCAAATCGAAGTGGGGAAGAACAAAAGATGGTGACACACATATCGGATGGGTTTTCCCTGCTTCCAATGCTGATGAACCTGGAGCAGAGCCTGACCCTATAATTGGAGCAGGAAGTGTGAGAGAACTTTATGAGACTGCAAGTCCAATCTACTCTGGAAAGTATTCAGTTCCTGTAGGTGACATTTCTGTGAAGTGTTGTTCTATTGCCATTAGTGCTCCATGTGTTTTAAGCTTGCAAATAGCCAATGCTCACAAGATATGTATTGCGCATTATCATAGGTTCTATGGGATAAGAAGCTGAAGACAATTGTCAACAATGAGAGCTCAGAGATCATTCGCATGCTTAATTCTGAGTTCAATGGTTTAGCTGAGAATCCCAATCTTGACCTTTATCCTCCTCACTTGCAAGCCCAGGTAGACGAAGCTAACGGATGGATATACAATTGCATAAACAATGGTGTTTATAAGTGTGGGTTTGCTAAAGAGTAACAGGGCACCTTACGAAGAGGTACTATCTTCACTACTGTGAATTGTCACTAATGTCATATGTAAAAAATGGCAACTCATATGCTGTTAAATTGTTCTCATTACAGTGGTAGAACATCCCTCTTGTTTGACGTAGACAATGTATAGACTAGCAAATGATGTAGTGGACAAACTTCCCCTCCTCTTCTGATAACATCCATAGGAATGTCATATATGTTCTGTGACAGAGTGCTAATGTGGAAATGAATGAGGTGAAAAACAACTTGCTGAAGGTAATTTTCAGATGACTACTGGGAAAATGTTATAAATGGTAGTAAATGTTGCATCAAACAATGGTTTCATCCTGTGATTCCTATCTGCCCTAATTGATGAATGGATTCACAGATGTTCTGTTCAATTTTTCTGGGACCAAACAAGGCTACCCCTTCTACCCCATACTTTTTACTCTAGTTATGGATGTATTGAGAAAAATGCCATGCTAATCCAGATAGGCTACAAAGATTGGTTTTCCAAACAGGTTTGTGTATCTAATTATTCCATGTTACAGTGATCTTATAAACTTTTGCTGATAACCAAATGACCCTATGCACCTGAGACATCATCAATGTGTTGTATAGATCAGTTTTTCCTTCTTAGAGGCATATTTGGGGCTTAAAGTCAACCTTGCTGAAGATGGACTTATCTCTCTAAGGGACCACATGGATGATCAGATTCTTAATGCTTAAATGATCAAGCACCAAGGGTACTAACCTATAAACAATCTCTTGCGAAAGAGGGATTCTAACACCTCTCGAGCATTGAAAAGGTCTTGGGTAGTACAACAACCAAACGAAAAGTTCAAGTAAAAACCAAACATCCTAATCATTACAAAATTTGACCCCAAAAAATTGTTACAAAAGAAACATCATTCGAGGATCTGCCAGAGTTTTTGTGCAGAGTTTTTGTGAATATAATTTTTCTTCCGTTTTTTCCAAGACAGGTAAACCTCCTCAAATAATTCATTCTGATGGCAAATTCATTCGAACTCAGTGAAATTGGATTCCTTGGGTCTTTACCATCTCTTAACTTGATGCACTTCCTTTCTTGGACTTTTTGGATCTTTTTCCTTGTAATTTTGTTTTCTAACCAAAAGATCAAATATCTCAAGAGCACAATCTTAAACCAAGTTCTATATATGGGCTGCACCTCCTTGGTGCACTCGTGTGAAGGTTTACTTCTTTATTAAAAAAAAAAAAAAGTAGAAAACATTCTAGTTGATTCCATTCCATTCTTGCAGGCTGTGGAGAATTTATACAAAGCTCTGGACAAATGTGAACAAATACTTAGCAATCAGCGTTTTATTTGTGGCAATATATTAACCGAGACGGATATCCGGTTGTTCATCACACTCATAAGATTTGATGAGGTATGATTGATTCTCCATTGCACTATTTTTTTCGATTTACTAACGCATACAATACAGTACTTTCAGTATTGAACCATAAAGATCAGAACTTTCAGAGTGCACCTACAAATCGTTTGGTTTGGATCAGGAAACATTTAGATTTTCTGTTGACAAAAAAACTAACCCTTACTCTTGAAGATGAAATTAAAGTAAAAATTAACCTGTGTCTAAGATTTGGTCGTGCTAGACACTTAGAGGAAACCTTTCTATTTCAAGCAGAACAGTTCCCTCACCTACGAATTTTGCTGTTTCTGTTGGTCAAGTTGACATGAGGCTTTGGACTATGTGGTTTTACAGTCAATGAACTAGTATTATATAAAAGTAAGAAGATATGCAGAAGTCACTGGTCATGTTAGATGCTCAGAGAAAACCTTTCTATTTTGACAGAACAGTTTCCTTACCTGGGAATCTGTTGCTTTTTTTTCTGTTGGTCAAGTTGACATGAGGCTTTGGACTATGTGGTTTTATAGTCAATGAACTAGTACTGAATAAAGTGAAGTACATATGCAGAAGTCACTGTGGCAAAGTTTAGGTGATTTAACCATGTCTCTTGAGGTATTTGATTCTTGATGTCTGTGAGAGCTATGAGCATGCTTTCTGTAATAATTCTATTATTTAATAAGGCGGGCTTAATTTTATCTCTTTTTGCTGTTGAAGTGTGCTTGTGTTGGTTTTTCATGCCACAGAGACAAGCGCCTTTTCCTTTAAACTGGACCACTCTTATTGATATTGGAATGAGGAAGGAACTGAATCAATTTACCACTAATAGACTTCCCATCATATTTATATATATATATATATATATATATAGAGAGAGAGAGAGAGAGAGAGAGAGAGGAGGATCACCTACTAGGATGAGTGTAACAATCTATCTGACTAGGGAAAAAGGGTTGGCCACCAGCTGCATTCCTATGGGTTTTAAGAAATTGCCCCCGGGAGGGGGGGGAACCCCAAGATAGCCAGCCATGGTATAATGGTCTTTATGGTGATTCAGGACTTTTGCAAAGACGTAGTTGTATGGTAAAATCGGACCTCACAGTGAAAATTTGTTTTTGGTGGAGAAGATAATGGAGAGCAACCTGATGGAGACACATTACAAGTCTTCATACAGACTTCTGCCTAAAGTAGAAGTTATTGATAGAGTTCACCACCAGAAAGTGCAGCTACTTTTATAACTTATCAGTTAGATTTAATTTTGTCTCTTTTCCTTTTCTCTTCCAAATAAAGATAAGGGCATTGTTTTTCTTTTTCTTTTCCTTTTTATGGAAAAATATAGGTTTCATTTTAACTGCCCATAAATAGCTAATTGTGCATGAAAAAGGATTGCTGTTTTGTACATCAGAATTTTGAAGGCCTCAAACATATACATTGCTGCGCTAGAAAGCAATTCCTAGTTGGCTGTTCTGTCTTTACTCTGCTGGACAAGCCAGCATCATGGTGAGAAACATCAACCATTTTCTTTCTTCCATTATCAATGCTAGATGTCCCTGCAAGGTGGGGGTGAGCTCAGTATGCATGGGTAGTTTCAGGTAAAAGGCTTGAACTAACCTTCAAAGGACAAGTCACAAGGTTTTTGACATGGAATCTAGTTGTCAGAAACGGGTTGCCCTAGGACTTTGGCTCCCGGTTCCAGAGGAGAACCTTTAACTTGTTTGCAGCCCTTTACAGAATTAGATACTGTTTTGATTTTTTTTTTTTTTTAGGGTGGGTAAATGGAACTTTAAGTTATCTGCAGGCATCTTTGCTTGTGGATAAATGCTTGAATCACAACTGTTGGCCCCACTTCTAAACTTTACATGCGATATTGCTATCAATTGTGCTAAAAGATGTTTGTTGTATAGAGAAGACAAGACATGGAAATAAGGAGATGCCAGCTTAAACCTAAAAAACGAAAGGATGAAGTTAATTATCTGTCCTTTTTTAGTCGTTGTCAATGTAATAACAAGTCAAAGTGAAAACCCTCAGTCTTGGCAAAAAAATGAGACTCTGGGTTTTATATTCTATCAGAACTGGGCAAAACCTTTCTACATTAACCTATCTTATGCGAAGTGGTTCTGGATGTATGGGAATCAGGAATCGACCTGTTAAGGCCTGGAGTCAAATTTCCAGGGTGAATTGCAATGATTTCCCCATTGAATGTGTTAATTAACACCTCTTGCCATCTGTCAATTTTTCAGCAATGACCTGAAATTACATTTAATGTGTTTTATTTTTTTTTTATTTTGCAGCATCAAAATCATATAGATCCATCTCTTCTGGAAACATATAACAATCGTTAAGTCATTAATTCATCTTTCTCTTTCGCCGTTGCCAGCTACCTACAATCCTTTTTTCTGTAATTCTCCTGTAATGTTAGTTGCCATCCTTAGGACTTCCAAGGAAGGAAGAAATATACTTTGGTACAGATGTATGGACTCTACAGTTTGAGGTATAAAGAAATATACTATGTATTCTTAGGATCAACAGGAAACAACTTTGGACTAGGAATGAAGTGTAGAGATCCTGTAGTCTCCTAAGATGGGGCTGTCCAACAAAAAATTGGTGGAGGGTTCAGACAGATCCGTCATATGAAAAAAGAAGAATGAAAAGAAAAGAAAACCAAGAACTCTTATTTGAATTGGCCATTCTGACCAGGCCTTAGTTTGCAAGAGAGCTCTGTAAGTAGGGCAATGCCATGGAGCAGCAAGAACATGAAAAGCCATTTGCAAGGTCAATGCTAAGATAACCATTCTATATGTTCAAAGACATTCTAGTTAACATTATTATACACAAATGAATTGTGCGCTATAACCAGAAATATAGCCATGCAATTCTCTACCTTTGATAGTACATTCTCAAAAATCATTGATTACTTCCTAGAGATTGACATGTTTGAAGATTGCCAATGGTCAAAATGCTCTACCGATTGCTTTCAAAATACCAACCGAAACCCTCCACATGGAATGTTTAGGCAAATACTGTCCTAACTCTGCTTTATTAGTTGGAGTCATTAACTCTATACACAATCATAATACCAGTTCAGCACCATATTCAAGGGTAAGCTTGTCTACAGTGTTTGGCTTGAGCTGCATTTCTGAGTCTTGATGTGTATGCTTTTACATGCTCCTGTGATACCTATATTCTGAGTAATGTCTCTGTTAGGAGCATACCTGTCGTTATATAATTCAATTATTGGAAAATTTTAATCACATGGATATAGATTTAAGTGGGTCTAGCTGGGATCTACTAGTCAAGGTCTCTTGCATTTGGTTTATTTTCAGAGAAATGTTGTTGATATACATCTATTTTTCTGAAAAGGAACTCTAACATGCATCCGCTCACTCCCTCGCATTACACCAGTATGAACATAGTGCTTCTTTGTTCCTGACACTGGGTACTATTGAAAAGTTGGAGCAAAGCCCACAACAAGGGAAAGATCATTCAACTTATTACATGATATCTCTCGTGCTGTTCTGATTTACTCATTCATCACACATGTTTCTTAAAGTTTGAACTTCAACAGGTCTATGCAGTTCATTTCAAGTGTAACAGGAAACTTATACGGGAGTATTCAAATTTGTTCAACTACACAAAGGACATCTTTCAAATCCCAGGCATGAGTAGCACCGTCAACATGGATCACATCAAGCTCAACTATTACAGAAGCCACCCTTCGATGGATCCACTGGGTATCATCCCTATTGGCCCCAATATTGATTATTTTTCTTCTCATGACAGAGGAAGGTTCACTCTATCAAAACAATAACATCTAAGGAAATTCAAGGTTTCGATGTTCTGTTCCCATGTGTTTTGAAGAAACAAACAAGAGATAACTGTATTCTCACAGTTGCCTTAATATAGTCAGCCCCAGTTATCCTTGATCTCCTATTTATCTGTCACTGGATTTCGCTCAGAAAGTTTTTATGTTGCTTCTTTGCGGGTTTCTGTGATCTCCCTAAGATCTAGACAAATGCCTGTTCTTCTTTCATGTACTCATTTGGGACATGCATTTATAAGGTGTTACTAGATCTATGTGGTATAGTGTTATAGATGAAGCCAAATATTTGTTTTTAGGGGCTTTTTTGTCTTTTCTATTAGATTTGCTTTTAGCTTAAAAGTGATACATTTATATTAACGATGGCAAAACACTAGCCGTCAAGACGCTAAAAAAGAAAATAGAGAGGTAAGAAAAAGAGAGAAGAAAAAAGTGAGTTTTTTTCTTTATGAGGGTTCTCAATCTCTTTGTGCCCTGATCTTGAGAGAAGATCTCCAGATTTTTTCCAAGTTTTTTCGAGTGGATTCGTAGAGTGTCTCTGCGCAGAGACGTAGCCCAGGTTTGGATGAACTTCGATAACAAATTTGTTGGCGTGTTCTTCTGATTCTGTTCTTTTATTATTATATTCTGCCTAGTGAATTGTTTGCGAGCGTTATTTTTCTGGAATCGACGTGCGATTTCGTAACATAGAGAACCCATCTTGATTGTCTTTTATTATTCTCTTGTACTGTACCGTTTCCTAGCTAAGTATCGGTAAATATCAGTGCAGCAATTTTGCATAAACAGCATCAAGAAGAGTTTATGCCCAACAGTTACTTCAGCATGAGTTGAGCCGCATGAGATCCATTGGATCCAAGTCAATGTTATCAAAACCCCGACCAGCTTTGACCCTTTTTTAACCTAACTTTTTACTTTAATGAGAAATTGAGGCAGTTAGGGATGGACCCCTCATCTCTATTGAAGTAACAAATTAAATAGCAAAAAGTCAGCATGGATAGGAGCGTGAAACGTAGCAGAGAAAAAAACAAGGAAGAAGACACTCAATTTTTTTTTGTCACGCCATAAACACTTTAGAATTAGAAAGGAAGAAAAACTCAGTGCCATACTGCCTAATTCTCTTTACTATTAGTATTTGTATCAAGTTTCGAATTCCAATTACAAGAAAGATTGCCCCAATATATAGTAGGAGCCCTAGGACGTACAAAGTTATGGTGAAAATTACGTATACACTATGAGTTCTTTTATCTTTGCTTTAACGATAGTTTTCTCTATCAAACTCAACAGCTCCATCAATCTTCCACTCGGAGGTTGATCTTCAAAAAAGCAATAGGGAGATTATCCTAGTGCAATAATCAAGGAGGTCAACTAAAGCAATGCACAACCTTAGTTTCTCGATGGGATAGTGTAAGGATCCGCAAACCAGCCGTGTAATATTGTCCACGGGTGGGTTACACTCTGAATTCTTTTATCTTTGCTTTAACAATAGTTTTCTCTATCAAACTCAACAGGTCCATCAATCTTCCACTTGGAGGTTGATCTTCAAAAAAGCAATAGTCTCCCATAGTCTTCACATGTCTTGTAACCCAAATTACCCCTTCCTTCGCACTAATCAAGGGAACTAAAGCAATGCACCATCATCCCTAGTCCCCGCACACCGGGGGCCGTCAGCCCTTGGTTAATATATTTGCTAGATTTTCTAAACCAAAAATCTTTTTCAATGATAATGTCTAATCATCTATCAATGAATGAATATGATAATAAATTCAAACAAATGTGTTTTGTTCTTGAATGAAATACTAGATTCTTTACTAGACAAATAACATTTGATTGTCAAGGAGAAGAACATTGATGTCCATCACCTTATCTATTTCCTTTTGAAAATTCTTCAATCAAATTATCTCCTTCATACTTTGATTTAGTGGTTGAGAGGGACACACGCTTTTAAAGTTTAGACATCCAATTGACTGCAATGCCACGTAAGGTAAATCATAACTCGACATGCTCTTTCTTTGTTCATGTCACAACCAAATCTGCATCAACAAAGCCTTGCAAAGTGACATTGTTTTTCATAAAACAAAGTGTCATACCTGAAGTGTCTCTTAGATATCTCAATAGCCATAGCTTCACGATACTTTATTCCTAGACCAGCCATATATTTGTTCACAAGTCTCATTGCGTGAGCTATGTCTAGACCGGTACACACAATAGCATGCATCATACTACAAACAACTGACGCATAAAGCACTGTAGTCAAGTACACTTGCTTCTCATCTGTCTTTGATGATTACCTCTTTCGAGCTTGAAGTGACTTCCTAAGATAGTTCTTTTAGGCTTTGCATTTTGAACTCTAACTCTGGGCCCGTTTGGTTCGGCTTTGGGGAAATGCCATTGGGGGAATGCAAATACCTTTGAGGTAAAGGGACTTTCTTGTGAGACCGTTTGGTAAATTATAGCATTGAAATGCAACTTAACATAAACACCGTTTGGCAAAATTCACATTTGTAAGTAGCTTTTGTTATTTTTTATTTTTTTTAAGTCTGAAATCAAATTTCGGCGGCCAGCCACCGCCGGCCAACCGCCGGCCACCGCCGGACCGCCAGATCTGGCCGCCGGAGGTCGTAGAGGCCAGATCTGGCCTCAAGACCGCCAGATCTGGCCGTCGAACGGCCAGATCTGGCCTCGCCTGGTCGCCTGGCTCGCGCGAGACCAGGCGACGCCGGCTGAGGTCGGGCGACCTCAGCGGCGGCGCCGGGCGCTGCGAGACTGGGGCGACGCCACCGAGGTCCGCGCGACCTCGGGCGGCGTCGCCCGGTCGCCCGCTCGCGCGCCTGTGCGACGCCGCCCGAGGTCGCCCGACCTGGGCCACCTCGCCCGAGGTTGTGCGACCTCGGCGAGGTCCCGGCGGCAATCCGGCCCCCTACGGCCAGAGTCCGGCCACTGCGGCCGAGCGCCGCCGAAGAAGACGAACGACGAAGAAGAAAGCGAACGGCGGAGGAGACGATGAACAAGAACCGATGAACAAAAATCGCATCTCCGGAATGCCCACGCTCAAAGCCGGTCCCCCAAAGATTCGGCTTTCGGCATTTGCCCACATTTCGCAAATGGGCATTCAAAAGCCCTTGCCAAACACCCAAAATTTCCCCCAAGGGGCTTTGGGGGCTCAAGGGGCTTTGGGAATGCCCAACCAAACGCCCCCTCTGTCCAACACTGTCACGCCCCGAACCTCGAGCACGTGCACATCCCTCGATGGTCGATAGAATTTTGCGACGTTCCCGCTCGTCGCCGACCCTTCATTTTTATTGCACATGCGGAAGCGAATTACTAATCCCCGACCTCAACAAACATGGGATAGAAAAGCGGGACAACAATTTCAAATCAAATACACTTTTATAAACACTTCAAGCTTATACGAGAAGGTCTATGTCATAAAAGAACTACTGAGCCACCTAAGCTCCCGACCCTTCCGATTCAAGCTCCCGGCTCTTCACACTAGGGACCCGAAATGGTTATTCAATAACCAAGGAGATATAAATCTCGGCGAGTTCCACCCCTAAGCCCCTGTTAGTACACCAACTCAACTCGGGTATCTATCCGTAACTACCCCACCACAAGCAACAACCAACGGTCGATTCGCATACAACCTTACCTTGGTATGCCATACCCCGCACGTTATAATTCAGCACAATACACGCAATGCACATGGCCGTTAGATGATACAGCTTCATCAATCACATACGAGTCGCGTCACTCGGCGATCTCACCTGGCCATTGCCACACTCGCACATTATCGATTCATGCGTGTGTGCCATAAACAATATGCTTAACTCATGCATGACCGGAATCAACAATGCAATGATTCTCATGCGTTCTTGCACAATAGTGCGTCACTCATCACGTATCAATCGATCACACGGGTCCATCAATTCAATCAATCCAATTGATACCATACGATTGACACCATCTATCAATTCATACCATCTATTCAACCATACCATCTATTCATCCAACAATACAATCACTGCTCACACAAGCCGAATGGATGCCATGCTCTCACAAGGCGATATAGATGGTAGCTCGCACAAGCCGATATATACATAGATGGTAGCTCACACAAGCCGATATATACATAGATGATAGCTCGCACAAGCCGATATATATATAGATGATAGCTCCACAAGTCGATATATGGATCGTTGCTCTCACAAGGCGATAAACGATCATTGCTCTCACAAGCGATATATGCATAGATGATAGCTCGCACAAGCTGATATATATATAGATGATAGCTCGCACAAGCTGATATATGGATCGTTGCTCTCACAAGCTAATAAACGATCATTGCTCTCACAAGCTAATATATGCATAGATGATAGCTCGCACAAGCTATAGCATATATTATATAATAGCTCGCACAAGCTGACATGATGTAAATTAATTCAATTTTTCAATCCAATCAATCAATCAATTCAAACTGGTCCTACAAACCAATTACGGTGCCAACACCGGGTATTTTCAAGTTAAATACCAAAACTTCACAATCATCACATAATTGTACAAATCGTCACTCAATTCATGCAGATGTTTATGCAATAACACATCCAATCACTTCATAGAATCAAACACACATGAAATTAAACACTTTTCATTCTCGGGTGAACAAACAAAACAGTGCACAACCCAATAGTGAATAGTGTCGAGTGAACAGTAAATTCCCAGAATTTAATAAATGATAAATTAAACTCAGAAATCATTAAAATCATTAATTAAAACAATCAAACAATTAATTAAGCAAAACAAGTTTAATTAAACACATAAGCACAATTAAGCAAATAAAGCAAGATTAAGCTAAAGTAATTTAAGCCATCCATCTAACCACCTATCTTAGGGCTAATACAACTTAATTAAATCACATAAACTAGAATTAAATCTAACTAAACCAACCCTAAGCAAGTTTAGGCACTAATCGAAGGATTAGGAGCTAAACTCACCCGTTAAGCGGGCCGGAGGCACCTCACGCGGCGGCGACGACGGAGGCGACGCTCCGGGACCTCTACCATGACGATCTAAGGCGGTCCCAAGCTCAACACAGCAACCACAGCTCGAACTCCCACTGAAACTTCTGAAAACAGCCCCTGCGGGAGAAGAAAACAAGTTGAACGGCTTGGCGAGAGCTCCGGCGAAGGGGGTGGCCGACAACCGGCGGTACCAGGAGGTCTTGGGGGTCTTGCTGGAGGTTGGGATGGGCGGAGGAACGGCTGGAATGGAAGAAAAATGGCCGAAAACTCGAAACAGTGCAGGCTGCAGGCGGACCGACGGACCGGCGACCGGCGGCTTGCGACGGCCGTACAGGACGGAAGGTGGCTCCGTTCGAGACGAAATCAGGCTCGTTGGAATGGTCTGTCTCTCCCGGTCACGGTGATAGGTGGCTCGTTCTCTGATTCATCCGGGAAGACCACTTTTGACTCGATTCTTCACTGAAGGGTCAGCTGGAGCAGAAACTTAAGGAAGAGGAAAACGAGGGAGAGAGGAGCTCGTCCGTTTGGAGGCTGAATGGGGGAGAGAGAGTGATGGGAGGGCTGTCAAGACCCCCATAAATGCTTGCTTCAAGTCCCCATGCATGACATCATCTTCTTCTTCCTTTGCCCTTATCCAAATGCTTTTAGGGGCAATTTGGTCATTTCCACCTTGCACAAATTACACATCTGACATTGGGCTGAAATTGGTGGATGGGCCTAAGAAATGGGCTTGGCCATGAATAGGAGTGGGCTTAGGAATTTGTTGGGCTTGAAATGGCCAAGAATTGGCCCATGGGCTTAAAAGATGAATAGTTGATTTAGGCCCAATGGCTCATTTGATTGTCTTAGGCCCATTTGGTGGCTATCCCAACTTGGGCCTAAGGCCCGCACTGACTTGGCCCGGCCCACGTCCTCACGGGCTTGCTTCCTCGGTCCGAAAATCACTTTTTCCAATTGCTCGCCTTAATCGGCTCGTCGACCGTCTCAAGTAGCTTCATCCAAAGTCCGTCCCGGACATTCCCGATAATTCAAGTCTGGGCCCTAAGTTCTCTCGCCATGTCAATTTCGCCCAATGCCATTTTTTGGTTATAACTCGGCCCGACGGGCGGCTCGGGGATTCACGCGTAACCGACTCGTGCCAAACCACGTTCAAGACATCTCGACGCATGGACGTCCTTGACGCATGAAATTACGGAGGATAGATTCTTATTTCAAAGTACACGATCACTAAGGATCGACATAGGGTCGTTCGCGGGTTCGATAACGGTAAACGGAATCACCCGTCGTTCCATTATGTTCGTCCGCGAATCAACTTCTAGTCGTCCTTTGAATCGGCCGCCTATCTACGATCATCCTCACGCAAGTCTCACGATCAAGTCGTTTTCCCCTGTGTCGAGTTCTTTAGTCGTACGGGTTCTGTCCTCATTAGCCTTTCCCTCAAGGTCGCATATCTCGGAGTGATCAATTCGAGTGAGATCAACCAACAATGCATTGACGAAATTCACATTCATTCATCCCTTATGAGGCTCGAATTTCAGGGATGTCACAAACACCTTCTCAATTTACCTTTTCTAGAAAACTTTAGAATTCGTTGGATTTATCTCGCATGCTCCTCATCCCAAGAGTCTGATTTATTACTCTCAAGTCCTTCATTACAAACACCTTTGATAATTGTTGCTTCAGTGTGTTGATTTTTAACATGCAAGAACCTGCATCGAGCATATTATCCATATACAAAAGCAGAACTATATATCAATCATTAAATTTATTGAAGATCACATTTAGTAAACCCGTTAGTGGTCAACTTTACATCTACAAAGAAAATCTTCATATAGTCAATTATTTTATTTTCTGAAAAGAACTTTCAGTGCTAACCTCACTTTGTAACTCATGTTACCATTAGGTTCTTTGTTTGCCATGTACACCCATTTATTTTGTAATACCTTCATTCCAACCGGTAACTAAGCGAAACTCAAGTTTTATTCTTCTTGTGTGAATTCAATTCATATTGCATTGCGAACTCTCACTTAACATAATCTTTAACTTGCATTACTTTTGAAAAAATTTATAGTGCGCCAACATCAATCAAAAGTAAATAATGCAGTGATGAAAAATACCTCTATATAGGTTTAGAAGTTTTGCCAGATCTCATTAACACAAGTTCGGGTGTAGGTATATGCTAATCAAGATAGACATGGAGAATAAGGGGAAATATACTAAATATCATTAAAATATATCTAAATATCTCTAGCAATGGTTATAATGTAGAATCATCTACAAAATCAGCATGGAGATAATACAATTAGCAAAGCATCCACAAGCTAATCATTTGGAGATTTTTTCTTGGTTTGTTTTTTTATCCAATTTCCAGATAGATCAAATCGTTAGCTTTATCTTTAACTTCTATAAAGATTATAACAGGATATATCTCTTTTATTTTTTATATACAAAGCATCAATGAAATCAGTATACTTCATTGGCTCAATATTTTATTTTTTGGTAGAAGTAAGCAATATATTGGGGAAAGGCCAAACTATACAAACACCACGGCTTCAAAAAACTTGCACTCAAGATGAGAAAATCATTACGAGTGGAAGGAAGCCGGGAGAAAAGCCAAGTGACTAAAACAAGAACGAGAACACAAACAACAAGCACAGCAAAAATAGCCGCCAACCAAAAACAACCATCCACAACAACTAGGGCAAGGAAGGAGAGAAAGAACCATCTCCTCCCAAAGGCAGCAGTCTTAGACAAATGGATAAAGATCTCTAGAAGAGAAGATAATGGGGTCAACATCCCAAGAGCGTTGCAGCCTTCTATTTCTAATGGAGTCGTCCACATTTCTGAAGGTGACAGCCTTGTCTTTGACAACTTTGAGAAGATGCTTCTTCATGGGCGGAACAAAAATCAGGCTCCCCTCTGAAGAGTGTATTGTTCATGTTCTTCCAAATGATATGGCAAAGCGCACCAAAAGAAAAGCGAGCAACACACTTATAAAACTCCTTGCCCGAAAGTAAGGTAATGGCCCAATGAAGATTCTCCTCTCAAGACCTATTACGCTAGGGAATATTACATCTAGCCGCCCCAAAAGAAAACAATACTAGACGTAATGCGACACCCAAAAAAGAGATGATCTATAGAGTCAAACACCTCATTGTAAAAGGGGCAGAAAGCAACATCAATCCTACCATAAGATATAAGGAGAGTTTGGGTAGGAAGCCTACGCTTGGTGATGAGCCAAAGGTTAAGTTGGTACCGAGGCAAAATGGCATTGTTCCAGATGAAAGGATGCCAATTGACCCGGGCCTTCTTCCGCCTTATGGCCTCCCAAGCCGAAGCAACCGAAAACAGGCCCGACGAGTCCTCTCTCCAACATAAACGATCCTGGCTCCAAGACAGAGAGGGAAGTGGTGACTCCCAAGACTCAATCACCGACCTGATAGCCTAGCCATCATCAAAAAAGAGGTCAGCCATTGAAGCCTACCTAGAGAGACCAAAACTATAGATGAGCGAATTTGAGAAATATAATTTTAAGGGCCCCGAGGGTGCCAATTGTCAAACTAGAGTGACACTGATAGGCCATCTCTTATCCTCCAATAGAAGCTAAGCCGCATTTCCGTCCTGAGTCGTAGAATCTTCTTCCAAGCCCAAGAACAATAAGTCGGCTTCTTTACAACCCAGAAGTTCCTCTTCTTTAAGAAGGTCGAGTGAACCCACTTGCACCACAACAACTCCTTATCTGAAAACAAGTTCCAGATATATTTGAGCATGGCCGCATTATTGCACTCACGAAGTCTCCGGATACCAAGACCTCCCTCCGCTTTAGGGAGGCACACATCATCCCAGGAGACCTTGGCACCTCCTCTGCCCAACTTCGGGCCTTTCCAAAGGAATTGTCTAAGAATACGCTCAATCTAGTCCAACACTGCCGTAGGAAGAATAAAGACACTCGCCCAATAGGCCTCAATATTTTATTTATGTTCAATCTTATGCAAATAAAAGAGCATCCACCGAAGTGGTGCGCTCATGTTGGTATACATATGTATAAGCCAAAATATAAGTATGAGTTTGTCTCACTTTTGAATTTTCGATGAAAACACCTACATAAGTATGGTAAGGCTACAGCAATTGAACTTTTAAAAGTTTTACTAAGGTAATACCTATCTGTAATTACCATGATTCGAGGAAGTTCTTCACAAATCATGGCGTTTATCAACATTTTATAATCTTCCTTGTCCAAATGACAATCTAGTTTCAATAAAAGAATAATCGAGCATGCTTGTAAAGTGTGCTTGAAAATTTGTTCATATGTATCGTTAAATTATTAAAAGAATTACTGACTTTATCGACTCGGCGGTTCGATTGAGTGCCTTGTGAACTGAAACAAGACTTATTTTCTGCCCAGTCCGGTGTAAGATGTTAAACTAATCGATCTAGTGTTTATGCTTCATCAAGTGCGCATGTCACATGTTTTGAGCAAAAATATGTGCGTTTTTTTTCTGTTTTTATATCTTTTTCTTCGTGCATGCCATCGAAAAGCTTGTGTTTCAATTTTACAATGAGCAAATGCCTACTACTTCCTACAAGAGACTCCTATCTATTGCCTACTACAATGGGTATAAATTAACATATTTGATCATATCTTATCTTATCTTAATCATAAATTATATTATCTCTATACTTGTGGAATCGTTTTCATGCTCCATAACACACTGAGAACGTAAATTATGTCCATTGTAATTATGTCCTTAACAACAGTTCTGATCATACATCGAGTCGTGCTCAAATATTAATTTAGTAACATTCGATAATATATTCTTGTGATGGATCAACGTCCACCAAAGATAGTCCGCTCGTGCATTTATTAAATCACGCTCGCCCATTAGGGTTTTATAGAAGCATGGTTATATTTCATCGTCAATGATGTTAAAGAATGAACAAGTTACATCAAAACGATGATTAGTTGTTCACATAAAATAAGAACCCCACAGCATATCCCAAGCGCATCTTTTTTGCTAATTTAGCTGCTTGAGCAACTTTTGGTACCGCCATTATGATCAATTGGAATCAATGAGCGAGACAATAAATGTATTCAGCACATATGAATCGAAATTTCTCCGCCGATTCATTCGAGTCAAGCTTCTCGATCTGTCATTACACCTTGATAAGTAGAAAGAATTACAATCCCTGGCACGCTTAAAATTTCTAGGAATTCCTTGATATTCGAATAAATTTGTAAGTCAATTGAAATTGATGCTTATTCAAGGTAGAGCACACTTAGGTATTATCCATCCACTCGGCTCATATGGTGCTTGACAGATCATTCTATGCTTCGCCTCGAATTTGTTCAATCCGAAGATTATGAAAGAAGAGGATTTACATCTCCTAACCCTTTCTTCTAAACGTGAAATAAGTCGTAGCTCGCAAATCAATAAATCAATAACTTGCCAACAAATCTCAATGCAATAAAGGTGCGAGACGAACTCCATCCATTATCATGCAAAATCGCACGTATCACTACTTCCTTACTTTAAAAACGAATAGCACTAAGATAAATTTAGGAAAAATCGGCTTAATTGATTAAATTAACCTTCTTCTTTCATAATGCTAAGGTGCGAGCCTGAAAACTTAGTTAATTAGAAACCCATGAAACACCATCCATGCCAGTGCAAGTGATTATGACCCGGAGCAATTAGCATACAATTTGTGGGATTTGAACATGTGGCCCTGATTGAATGACATTCATTGTCACCTCCTTAAAAAACAACATGGAACCTTAGCCACCTGACAACCACAATCGAGACTTAATTGGAAACCAATTTGTTGCCACTTTTTTAAAATGTTAAAGCAATCTATTCTCGACTTTATCAACCAAAAGGCCATTTATTAGGGGGAAGAACATAGAACACCTTTCCCAAATAGGTTAATTCATCGGTACATTTATAAGACCAAGCTATAGAAGTGTTTGTTTTACCGACACTCGACATTGCTTTACCTAGATAATGTTCATATCACAATGCCCCGTTCATTAGAAACGTCGTGCCTTGACCTAATTGCTTCAAACTTCTTGTTGCTGTCTCGTTGATGAAAAATGCTCTCCAAAAGGCCAGCATGATTAGACCAAAGAGGCAACGATGGTCGTCGGAAATACCTACGCTGTCCGCATTTGACTCGTGATCGAGGAATCACCTGTTCACCTTTGTAATCTCCTAGACAAATCAATAGTAGACTGCGAAAATTTCCAAGATGTGGGGGAGTAATCCCACTACAATCCCTTCTGAAAACGACTGCTAATGATTTAATCGCTGAGAAGGATCAGAGATAACGAGGAGCAACTAATCAAACATGACAAGCTCGTATTTACCATTGATTGTGATGGGATGGTTGTGTTGAAAAAGAAAATTTTTGCACTTACCGATTCCTTGCTACTAAGCCGTTTTAATATTTTATTGTTAATCGTAAACTACGATTAAAAGAACTTCGTGACTCCGATTTTACGAAACATTTGTTTTCCAAACTGAACTCCTTTTCGGCTTATCTAAAATGAAACTTCTAACTGAGTTCTTGTGGTTCATCATTTTTAATTACTTTGAGACTTACCTAAACTAGATCACTTGATATTTTTGAGTGCTAAAATCCATTAATTTTACATAGTCTTATCAGCCGATTTATTTGTAACTAGATGGACCCAAATCCATATTGATAATGTAGGCACAGAGGGGATACCATTCTCAAGTTATAATGATTTTAAGAAAAGAGCGACCGAAAAATGACGCCTAAAATTATGGAATCTAGCTGTTGATTTGAAAAAGGAGTCGTTCCATTGTGCCACAAATGTGCTGATTTCACATATTGAACTTTGATCAGATACTGAAAATCATATGGCAACAAATATCTAGTGAGATATGCACACTAAGGGTGGATAGATTCCAAACCAAAAACCCGGAACCTAACCTATTTAGATCAGTTTTTAATTTTCAGAATCGAGAACTGAGCCCGTTAACAGAACCAGCCTAAAATACCGGCCAGTTCTTTATTTATTTACATTCTATTTCATTTCATTATATAGCCAAGACATACAGCGGTTGCTACAATCATATATATGATCAAGAATACTCAAATCGAGTATATATAGCAAATCTCAGTGAAGTTTTATGGAAACAACCACAGAAGAATACCAGCTTGTCTATTCCACAACTGAATCCGTAAGAAGAAGAAACATTTCGGACAAGATAGTTGGTGAACAGAAGAGAAATTAAAAGACATCATCCCTTCACAATCTGTCGACCCAAGCTAAATATTTTTACACTATATAAAGAAAGGTTTGTCCCATCCAGACATTGATATTCAACATGACAGTTGAAAAATGCTTGTTTGTTGCCAATAATTAGCAATGGAAGAGAAAACGGCCATTATAAAGGTTTTCATTATTCAACAACAGCGGTTAGGTCCTCGTTCAAATCCAATTCAATCTGGTTCTGCCTTGGTAGAATAGATGGTTTAGAGCCCTTAGCCGATAACCAATTGCCAGTTTTTGGAATCAAAAATCGAACTAGTCCTTGTGTAAACTGGCCTTGAATCGATTGGGTAAGGCTGGTTTGAGCTGATTCTCAAGTTGAACTAGCTCGGCAACAAACCCCTAATTGCACACACCTTATCATAGTAGCCCTCTATTGCAAGAATATGATAACTTTTCCCTAAACTATGAAACAACTCCATGTTTTTAGAGTTTGAATATCTATCCAACCAAATCAAGAGTCCCATTGTTAAATGGAACGGAATTCTTTTTTCACTTCCCAAAATGATGACAATTTCACACATCAAGGTTGAGTTGAGCGACTAGAAATGGAAAAAAGTTTACCTACCGACAGTGCACATGAGTCCAACTCAAATGTACTATCAAATGAGGTATGCCCCACATGAGACCCACATAATCTCGGTAGATATGAGCTAGGCCAATATAATTTGGATACACCCAATACTTGCTCATAGAAACAAGTTTGGAAATCACTTAAAAAAACCCTCAATAAAGAGAACTTTTTTGTTTTGAACTTTTTATGACTCACGGGATATTCAAGAAGAGAGCCAAATCATTTATCTCCTTTGGCATTGTGATGGTGTGCTAGTAGGAGACACACTAACGAATGGTACAATGTGGTGTAGTGTAGTGTGTGTGTACCTATTTTCAACCACGAGAAAGCTGCGACAAGGCAAATAATATAGTCCCAAGCATGTATTTGCTTTGCCTTTCTTGTGTCTGGTGATTTTGTTTTACATGTCGATTCCCCAGTACACACACCCCCAAGACAGACAAAAAACAATTGACACTACAACACCGAGAGAGAGAGAGAGAGAGAGAGAGAGAGAGAGAGAGAGATATGCCATGTTCATGTGTGATATGTGGAGATGTGTGAATTAGGTATTATTTACATGGGGAAAAGGGAAAAGAACACAAACAAAGCATTGACTATGATTGGCGTATCCGCACATGTATTGTCAATTTCTCATACCGTATGTGGCCTTCCATGTCCCCTAGTTTTTGTTTTTGTTTTCTTTTCAATTATGTGGAAAGGAGAATTTTCTTTTTTGGATATTTTGGATTGTATGACTGAGATCATCCAATACCATCAAATTCAAATGAACCCAAGAAAATGAGGCATATTGGTCAATGATAAATGAATGTCATCACTATCATTGGCTAAAAATATAGTGAATTTTAGGGGGAAATAACAGAGAATTACCTGGGCTGAGAAGTATTGGGGGAGACAAGCCATTGAACAAGGAGTCCCCTTTTTGTTGGTGAATGAGTGATTGAAGCTGCAAGATGACCTGATATGTCGCCCTTTAATTGCATCTTAATGTAGCTAATTTTGGGACAAGTTTCTTGACCTAGTTTGCTAGGTAAAAGTATGTTTGTGTGAGTAAAAATTGAAACCCTTGAAACTTGAAGAACACACAGGATGTGCATTCTCATGTATTTTCGAAAAAACCAAAACTATGCAAGCTTGGGAGTATGTAAACCCATTTAAGATGCGACATGATTGCATCGCGAGACCTCAGATGCGATCTGTGCATCCTTTGCTTGATTCAACCTAAGTTAAATCTTTTTACACCAAGTTAGCCATACCTTTGTTTTATGCATAATAGACTATAGTCAATCAAGTTCACTTGATCGAATCAAAATGAGTCAATATGATTCTCAACTCTAACCGATCCTAAAAGTAAGGATTCGCGCAACATCGCCAGATCGACCAAAAAAAATCGTTTTCAAGAATAACGTGAATTCAAACTATCCATCTATAGATAAGCTTAGAAATCCAGACTTTGCAAGTATATATTCAGATGGAAAGACTAAATTGAAAGAGAGGAAAGGGGGAACAAAAACGAGAAACAGGTTTTAAATTATGAGTTAATTACCAGATCATGCTGGCAGCTTCAACCTCTCAAACCAACACACATGTATGCCCACGAGACCAGTCCCCAGAGAAACCAAACCCAGAAATGAGGAATCGAAGGAGTGATGAAGCGTCTTAGCTCTTTGCTGGAAAGCCTTTAAAAGAAACCTTCCCACAGAGAGAGAGAGAGAGAGAGAGAGAGAGAGAGAGAGAGAGAGAGAGACTTATGATACCTAAGGATCGACAAAAGAAGGCACGAGAGAGAGAGAGAGAGAGAGAGAGAGAGATTTATGATACCTAAGGATTGACAAAAGAAGGCACGAGGCGTGCATGTCTTTGGTTGGAAACCCTCGTGACTCTTCTTCCCGTTTGTACATATGTATGAAAAGGCAATATTTTATTGATGTCAGAAAGTGAATTTTTTTTTTCTTTTGCTCGAGAGACACAATATTCTTGTCCATTTAAATTAACCATTACACGTTTGAATAAATTTATCGATTCAGAAAAAATCTAACAAAATGATAATACTTCAAAAACGGTGATTGGTATAGCTGAACACATATATGTCGTCTTTCGAGAGCTCCAAAAGCTTTCTCTCTCTAAGACATTGTAGACGGTGTATTTAATGGCCAGTTTAGGTCATTACAGCTATTGATGCTGACTCTCTCTCTCTCTCTCTCTCTCTCTCTCTCCCCTATTAATACGAGTAGAATATAATTTGTAAATATGTAGAAAAAGGGGACCACTGGGGTCCTTTAAAAACATTTAGAAACGGTTTAAGCAGTCTGGTTGAAATTGATTGAGGGGTCAAAAAGTAGTAATTAAAGGCATGTATTGCTGTAAAGAAAGGCACAAGAGCTCCAAAAAATTCATCATGAAGAACAATATGTATAGAGGAGAGACATTATCATTACTAGTGAAGAGATATCATGAGAGGTTAATTAATTGACCTATGGAGCTTTAACTTGCTTTATTTCCTCAATTTGTTAATATATGCTTGTCACGCATACATCTGCAATTGACTATGAAAAGTTTCGTGGGTCATCCCAGAAATTAACATTTTGCCAGCCTTCCCTTTTTTCTTTTTAACATAGTTTATGCCTTCTCGTCTGAAATGTATGCTTGTCACATGTCCAATAATTATGAAGAGTTTTGTGGGTCATTTCAAGAAATACACACATGTACATGTTATTGATCTGACACCATCCCTGAAAATAGCTATCTCCAGCAATAATGCACAAGATTAATCATCCCCATTGATGAACTGCATCACATTACCATCACAATTTATGAGAGAGGACTGTTAACCCTGGCCAGGTTGGTGGAATCAGTTGAGGGGCATCCATTTGTCTTTAGCTTTGGGTGGTTCTTGTGTCTGTCTGTGGTGTCCATTGTCTTTGACAAACAATGACACCTGGACAAAGCCCTAATGGAAGGGAAAAAGGACCACAGCTTTATTATTTTTTAATTGGTTGATTAAGGGGATAGGAGACTCACATGGCTTTGCTTTGGAGTTTAGCTCAAAGAGCTTAATATCCCCCCATTTGATTAAGGTTGGTGGTAGCGGTGGTTGTGAATAAAGCAATCCGAATTAGGGTTTTCTTTCAGAGACTGCTTAAGGGTTTTTTCGTTTCTCTTCCTTGAGGTCCCACTTGATGTGTTGATTTTTTTATTTATTTGGCCATTAGCACTTCTTTATAGACAGGGTTTTTCAGATGCCTTTTGTTTGTCTCTCATCATCCACCATCTTCTCTGTTGATTAATTAGAAGTGGTGGAAAATAATTTAGATGAATTCAATTGTCCTTATTGCCAGAATATAGAAGAAGTCCTATCTAGCTGCATTTGTGATCTATGTTTGCTAACTTTATTAATTAACCTACAAACCACAGTTCAAGCTCTTGATCCGTCTGGTGATGCTGGACTCTTGATGTTCTTTTCTTGCTTATATCCAACAAGAAAAAAGAACAAGTATGATATTATGCGCTTTATAAAGAGTATTTAATTGCTCATGGAATTTAGAAGGATGAGTCTTTCACCTATACACTGTGGGTTTCGAGAAAGAATTTCCTACGAATACTTTCCAAACCATGGATAAACAAAAAGAGGTTTTCTGAATCTAAATATGGTAACAATGCGGGTACTTTTGTGGGTGTTAGTACTGCATTTTCAATACGTGCTAGTTCTACTTTGGAACTTGTTGACATATTTTTTAACGACACTTACATATTAGTTGGATTCACAAGATGTTTTCTCGCCATAACTAATGCTTGAAATACAAAAACTTACTTAAACTACAACTGACTTTACATAGCAAATATGCAAATTTTTATTGAAGTGGCCTACTTGGTTAAATGCACTTTCAAATTTTTATCTTTAGTATCAAACTTTCTCGATGAATTACTAATTAAACGGTCGGAATATCTTCAAAGTGAGCAATATTAAGGATGAAGAAATTGATTAGGTGATGTGGCAAACTCCAAATTTGGGTTTTAAGCAATTTTCATAGATCGTTCTTTACATCTCTAATTCTATGCAATATTGTGAATTTTGCTTTAGCATTTAGAAAAGAGAAGTTGAGCGGAACCCTGCCTAATTCGACAAAACTCTGTGCACGTCCCTTTCAACTCCAAGTTGATTGCTGATTAATTTTCAAAGAAATATATAACTAGAATATCTGAAAGGTCAAGTGGCAAGACTAAAGCCAAGAGGGTGGTAACAACTTGTTCAATGGGTAGTTCTCAACCTGTCCCCCCTCCTCTCCCCCCTTTGACCTTTCTGTTCATTTTTGCTCATTGGGAAATGGACCGGTTGGTTCCCATGTCCACCTTACACGGCACACAAAATAGATAAATAGATAGAAAAATAAGTAAAAACTTGACAGAACCATTGGGTCTTTTGGAATCTTTTCACTTTCTTGCATAAAAAAGTAGGAGCAACTAAAGCCAGGGAGATAAGTTATATGTTTTCAATTCGACCCCATTAAAGCCTACCTAAACATTGGGAGCAACCCTTTCTTTCAACAAAAACAAAAATGAAAAATTTGAAGGGAAAAGATTAGTCAAGATTCCCCATTTTTTTCAATGTTCTTTTTCCTAGGGTTTCACTTAAGAAACTAAGAAAAAGGAAAAGGAAAAGGAAATAGATCAGTGTCCCAGCAATTACCTTGTCGTCAGGGTAAAGCTAGGTTAGATCACCATCAACTTGAAATAAATTAAGGAAATTCTAAGGAGCTAATTAACACGACAGCCTATAAAGGCTCTTCCCTTTTGTTCTTTTCCTGCTAATACGAACCCTTGCATGGGTTGGTGCAACTACCACCGATTGATTGGAAAAACTCGGCTTTCCAAATTTTTGAAACCACCCTTATGAATTTTAGTGGCAGAATTAGTTTAATGAGAGGGGTGGCGAAGGTAGAGATTATTAGTTTAGTTTATCCTGTTACAGCTGACAAAAAGTATTTTATATGGCTCTCATGGACTCTTCTCCAGCCATTTGTGACCAAAGCAATTTGTTGAATCATATTTGTTATCTGGTGAGAAACTCTCTTGCTGGCCTCCAAAAGACTGAGAATAGAAGTAAACACCAGAGGGGTAAGTCTAAGATCGCTTGAACAGATAGAATAGGCCAAGAATTTATAGAGCTCCGCATGCCAGTTCCAAACAGGCCAATCTCAAAAATCACAAATCAAAATTAGAAGTTATTCAACTCACCCATGCGTATCCGGTGCGGGACTTGAACTAATCTCGAACCTGCACACATCTGTTCGCATTTCTTCAGAACTTCTCCCTTCAACAATGGGGGGTTTTTGACTTTGATAAGAAAAGCGCAGATTAGAGCGGTCAAATGTATTAGTAGACAACATGTATGTAGGCGCTTATGTATTTATGTACGTAGGAGCGAGGATCGTCCAAGGCACATAAGCACGATCTATAGTCACAGCAAACTCCCATATCACAGATTCGAACCACAATCGGGGCCACATGGACAGCTCAATATGCTCCCCAGCGTTGACCTTGAGGCCTGTAAATTACCTGCACTAGACACTCTCTCCACCTCAACACGTGGATTATCCAAGGTACACCCACTTGTAAATAATATCATTCGTGAGATGCTTTCTCTCGCCTTCTAGGCACTCGCCAGCATTACCGAGCAGTGCCGAATTGATTGGAGTTTTGAGCAACTTCATGGTGGAAAAGCACCGGTAGCCATGAGCCATCCACAGTTGGCAAATACCTATCAGAGACATGGACCAGTGTTGGGGAGCTTTTAATGAGCCTTGTTAAACCTAATTAGAGTACTTTGGAGGGCCCACTTCAATGTGATTATGTTTTCATGTTTCCCATGTCGAGCATCCATGTGGCATGTGTCCTGAAGATTTTAGTTTGTGCATGTGATCATGGCCAACACATTTTAGTTCCAATTTCACATCTTAAGACAATGATTAAGAGTACACAAGATGAACCCATCAATCCATGATGACTGCTTGGCAGTTTCCAAAAGTTTTCTGCCCCTTACAGACCATTACTGGGCCTGTGGTTAAGAAAAAGATTTACAAGGTGACACTATGTTTTTGTGTGCCTAACTAAAGAATGTCAAAGAAAACTTTCTAATTCCCCAAAAGTTGCCTAGATTCAGTGTTTCTTACTGAATGAGGGTTTTGGGGGGGAACATAACTAGAGTTAGGGTTTTTCTTTTGGGTGTTGCATAGTCTTGCTCTATGTCTCGTACCTTTTATGTAAGGATACTTTTCGATTGTGGCCGACCCCCGCCTTCAGAAATCCTTCCAAGAACATAATCATCACTTACAGGATCATCATTCCTTTTGCATACCTCACGCTTGGCCTCGTTTTTAAGCTTACAAGGCCAAGGGAAAAATCGGACAGTGACACAAGCATCAATCCACAAATAAGTCTTATATGAATTGACATTGTACGTGAGATATTGTAATGAATGGCCTTTAGATGTTGCATAAGCAACGTCTAATGCGTTTTATATATTCGAATAGGTGACTTTTGCAATTTTAAATCGTGAAATTACTATGCTTTACCCATCCTTTTCAAGTCTCCAACAAGAAATTAGCACATATAATGAACTTAACCGAGTATGCTGACCCATATTCATATCATAACTCAAGACCTCATTACTCTCAAATTATAAACAGCAAAAACCAGTTTCACTCGACAATTTCAACAAATTTGAGCTTTTCCACGATTTGGAATGTGTGGCAGAGTGGAATCTCATCTTATCAACATCCCTTTCAAATCCAACCTAGCCATAGCTAGAAGCTCCTTTTATGAAATGTGATTGATGGTTATGAAGTAATGACAAAATACAGACTAGACTGCACGGCAGTGACTAGCGAGCTGCGAAAGCGTTGCCCTGCAAAAGTCAGGAGCTAGAAGGCTCTTTGTCCGAGCTGATGGCGAATGTCTTCAGAGTACAAAACCATTTCTCAAAAGGAAAACAGTAGAGAAAGCAAAGACGCTTCTTGTTCGTAGCAGATGTTTATGGTATAGATATTGAGAAGAGGATCGCGGTTAAAAACATGGCAAAAGGAGTAACTCAAGGAATAAAGATCAAGTCTGGTCAAATTCAGCCTCAATCTAGAGATTATCTAGATTGATTTCGATCTGAGGAATGAACAGCTTGACTTCAATCTGGCATAAATCAATAGTCACCTTTATCAAAGCAAGGCCAAAAGGTGATTCACAACTAGAATGTTTGCATCAGAATTAATGTTGTACAAAATTGAGCAGAAATTTCAGTTCTGTCGCGGAAATTTCAGTTCTACGCTAGTTCAGGAAAATGGGCATAACTTTGTTGATTCAAATTAAAATGACTTGATTCTAAAGCCAAAAGAATAGAGACTCTTGGATCTATAACTTTTATGTTTTGAGTTTTCTCAAATAAGCATCGTAAGATTATTGATTTTGGGAGGAAGTGAACAAAATGAGATAGGATGGAATGAAAAAAAGGATAGAAACGTCAACTATTGCTTTTCTAAGCCTTCAATGAAGTCGAAATGGCATCAATTCTTCGAGATTGATGGCTACAACTCTTCAAGGATGCAGGCTTCAAAAGCTCCAACTCTTCAAGGAAGGAGTGAAAACTCTTCTATGTTTTCAAGGCGGTTCAAACTCTTCAAGGTTCAAAGGAATTGCACTAAGCAAATTTTCATTAATCAAATTCAGTATGTCTATTCTACAAAGACTCGATGACCTTTTATAGCAAGACAAAAGAAGAGCAAAAGACTAGATCCAAACTTAGAAAATAACAGTCATTTATATACATAGAAACTAGAAAACATTTAGAAACTAAAAACTGTTTAATGTATAATATTTTCAATACGTGTGACCATCCCAAAGTGTCTTGATGTAAGCATCGATACATAGAAAATAACAAAGTCTTCATGACAAAGTCAAAGACAATGCTCACTTGTTGATGAGTTTTATTGATATTAGGTTTGCCAATGGGAGTGTCGTCGATCTTGAATGCGCATCGATCTTCTTGGTTGAACAATTTGGTCTTGAATTCAGGCTGCATTAATTGATCAGCCATTTTGATTATTGTTTCCTAGAGTGTGTTCCTCGGAATGAAAATCCGAAGGCAGATGAATATTTTGACATTAGACTTCGACAGATTGCTAGTTGAGAAATCCTAGCCTTCCTAGAACCGATCCAAGGTTGAATGTGTCATGGCGATTGATAGTGAAAGAAGATTGGGGCGGACCTCGTAAGGGGCAAAGACGAAAACACGGCTCAAAGCCATGCATTATACCATTCTAGATGATGCACTATACAGGAGAACACCTGGGTCAGTTTTGTTGAAATATGTTGATAAACACGAGTCAAGACTGATTGTGTTTGAAATGAATGACGTGGTGCAGACCCATCAAATTTGGGCCATGCCAGACGATTATAAAAACTTCACCAAAATAAAATTTGATAGTGCGTGGGGTGCAAATGTTGGTAGCAGCAACTTATGTGGCAAAAGGTGTCACCCAAGGTTTGAAATTCACCTCGATCTATAGAAATTATCAGGATTGATTTCTATCTAAAGGACTGAACAGCTTGCTGGACTTCTATCTAGTACAAGCTGACGGTCACCTCGACCAAAGAGAAATTAGTTCGAGAATAAAACACATCTATAGCAAGACGGCATGGAAATGTAGAGGAGTTGGAGAAGGAACTGCAGATAATTTTGATAATCATTGAATGAAATCCCAGGACTATAGAAAGAAAGAACATAGAGGAAGAAAACACGCTCAAGTTATCCGTCTCTGACAAATTTTCCTCCGAAACATTTTACTGTCGGTGCAATGTGCTGCAATTATGTTAGTTTCCATGTTTCTATTTGAGCGTCAACGTATTCTGTAATTTCCAGTTGTTCCATTTCCGACGAAGTTAATTCGATTTTCAAGTGTTTGTCCTTCGTTTTTTCCCCTCAGATCAGTGTTCCTGGCATTGTCACTTCAATTTTCTTTGGAACTAGAGGAAAAGCTTAAGTTCGTTTTCCCATCGGCTTAACCTTAGATCGATTTAGATCCGACATACTCCTAAATTCGAGCATCAGAGATTCCTCGAAAAGAGAGACAAACATCAAGTAACGTTTCCTGCTAGATGATCCCATGCACTTTCTCAACTTCACTGATTCATGCCATTCTTTGTGAAAGAATCAAAGCAGAAACACTGGCACAAAGCTCCGTTGATGGAGTGTATCATCCATCCTTACATTGCAGGTGAAAAACACTTCATACTAAGCCATCTGAATAAGAACCCGCCAGACTCTCCGCTTGCTTCGAGTCTCTTGGCCATCTTAAAGATCAATTTAACTTGGAAAGACTTTCATCAAATTGAAGAGACCATGAGATGGTGACCATCTAAGTAGGTCAGCATTCTTGACATGATATATCTTTCACCAGTTAAGTAGGACTTACTTCTCGTTCCAATATTGTAGAAGCAAGAATGCCAGATCGAACATTTTCTTTATACTTTGCAGTCAGGCAACAGCGAGAAGGGAAAGAAAAGGCTTGCCTCAACACGTTGGCCTCCACGATGGTCGGTCATTGTACACAAATATTACATCAGTAACAATCAATCTTCTGCGATTTCTATCTTAGGCCAACCTTGATCAGCCTGTAACTTTACAAACTTCGCTAGTTCCTTGATCTCCTCCTCCTGCAATCGGGGTCCAAACGTGCATTGCCCTCTTGGGGTGCAGTTCTCACCAAAGCCCTGAATCACAAATCAAATGTATTTACTTCATAAGTTTACTAGCTGAAAAGCCTCAAACAGACACTATGGTAAATTTATCCCACATATCAAGAGAAAAAAGAATGAGATTTCCATCAATCTTACTGGCATTCTTCCTTTGCCAAAGTAGGTAACTTGGTAGATCTCCTCTTCCGTGTCAACTCCGTTTCTATAGTTGTAGCAAGTAAATCATTTTTCAGGCATAGATTGGGTATGTACTCTGACATGTTCAAGGGAAGAATGTCTCGAATTTGAGACCACCATTAGAATTTAGACTAAGGGCATATTCAATCGGTCCAAACAGGAAATCGACCACTATTACCACGCCTCAATGCGATCGGAAGCAAAACATTGACATCTAACCCAATGAAGGTACCAGATAAGAAACTGAATTTCTGATAGCATGGACTCTCAGTCAGTAGAGGCCATTTTCCCATGACTCATACCTTAGTAAATCTTTCATGAACAACGTCGCACCCTAGTCAGAAGAGGATAAAATTTCAAATGAGTTATGAGCTAGCAAAAAAACATTTATCTAAGTAATGAAGGGAAACTCACTGGTTGTATTATGTTTCCACCAGCATCATGACATGCAATGCATGCCTGACGAAACAATACTGCTCCTCTTTGAATATCTGCAGTTTGACCAAGTGACACTGCAGCATAAAAGGCAGACATGACATTTTTTTTATGATATTAGTGGAACACCCATTCCATAATTGTCAATAACATTTGGAACAACAAACTAAAGTTCATAACTTCCGATGACAGTGCGCCCCTATTTCCCCTATCTATGTACTAGAGCAGCTTATCAGAAAATTTGCTAAATCTGTGGAAAGAAAAGGTGTCGTGAATAGCAAGAATTAATTCTGAAAATTTCACATAAAAAATAAATTACCCCATACTCTACTATAACAAAAAATTAATAATACTGAAGCTCAACTAAATATATAGTTGATATTGGACATCTCAACTGCTTAAACATTCGACTATTTGCATTTGAAGACATTTAGATCTTTTTTAAGAAATAGAATAATATTTTTTAGCAAAAATCTTAAGTGATCAGTTGGTAGTGGCAAGCCTCATAAGAACAGAATTTAAATAAGTATGGGTGATTGACAGTATAGATAATCCTGTTTAGGACAGTATCATGGTCTAAGGATTTGAGTTGGGCATCTGATTATGTCTATTACTGTCCAACATTGATTTGGCAGAGCATATGCAAAAAGGAAGCAAGAAGACAACATTGTTCTTGGACCCCTTCCAATGAACGAGTTTTGAAGTTTAAAGTCAACCAATCTTCCTTTGGTAATCTAGTATTGTCAGGAAATTGGAGCATTACAAGTCTTAATAAGCACGATGGGCTGCCTAATTCGAATGAGCCTAAAGTCAAAGCAATTCATGAAGCATTCTTCCTTTTTTTTAGTTCCTTTCGGTCATCAGCTTTTCATCTTTGCATTAAGATTGACTGAGCTACTATCCTTTCGGCCATCAGCTTTTCATCTTTTCATCTTTACAAGTGAGACCAGGGAAGATACAGGTTCTCTTTAACTCAACCAGTAACATATGCAGGGTTATAATCTTCACTCACGTTATTTTTAAGCAAACTTTTTAGCAGATCAATTGGCAAAAAAAGGGCTTCAGGGGAGTCGGACATTACTGCCTTGATTTAGTTCTGAAAGTTTGTACTGCACATTTCTTATTATTGAGAAGATTTTATTTGCTTCTCACAGACAAAAAAGGACAACACACACAAAAATTAACTTTCAGTTCTTAACCTCAACCAGGAACAGGAACTCTCGCCCTCCTGGCAGGATCTGCAGGAACCAGCGCCTTCCTTTTCCATCTCTCAATAACATACAGAGGCAGGAAGATTGCAAAAGAATAAAAAGGAAGGTGATACGAATACTTGAAAGCCAATGAGCACACACCCAAAACGCTCCAACAAATTCTCTAGCCGATTCTCAAAGTGCTCGCAGCAAAAAGCTAGGTGGGTAGTGGATTGACAACGATTCTCATTCCTCTGAAAAGCCACCTCACATTACCATGTCAGGAATCTTTTTAACTTGGTAAGACACTCAAAGAATCGGGTTGAGTATCAGTATAAGGCGTGAATTTCATGGATTCTAGATAACCATGGGTAAGCTCGTGAATTGCTTGTTTATCGTGGTCTGGCCGTACCATACCGCAAAGAGGATGACGCTAGAAGCTATAACTCCAGCACCACCGCCACCCACTTCACAAGTAAGTTCACATTGTTCTTGAAGCGCAATTCATATGTTCTTGAAACTGAAATTAGCTTCACGAGGAACCACGTGAGGGCTAAGCAAGTCAACAACAACATTGGACCAGAACACACCATACCCATCACCAAATTCGACGCGAAACTCAAAACCCGTTCGGCAAGATCGCACATTTCACGCCCACGCGGAGACAGCAAAGGCGGCGGCACTGCGGCAGAGTCGAAGGGAACGAGGGAAAAAGAGGCGTTACCCGGAGCGAGACAGAGAGGGGACAAGGCGACGAGCGCGGCGACGAGAGGCGGGGCGACGGCGGCCCGGAGGAAACCAGGCCGCTTGAGGTCCCGAGGAGGTTCGCCCCCACCTCCTCCTCCCGCCGGCGTTCCTCCGGCGACCGCATTGCCCTGCGCGAGGCGGACACGTGGCGCGAGGGTGGGTTCAGCACCTTCTCTCCGCAGAGGCGGATAAGCAAGAAGAAGAAGAAGGAGAAGCTTTACCTTGTTCGCGAGGGAACGAGGAGAGATGCTGGCAGAAGAACCAGGCGAGAGGCATTGAAGAAGATGCATCTCTTTTTCCAGCGCCTCGAGCCTGCTGCTTGGGAGAGTTCGGCTATGGAGAATTCAGATTTTCTAGCTCGCACACGTGACCGTTCGTCTAATCGCTTCGTGTCCAGACGCGACCCGATCTGTCTGCCATGTCTGAGAAATTTGAGATTACTACAGCTCTCCTGTAAATATCTCAAAAACCTTAAACAAAATGCTTAAATTATTCCTAAACCTGTTGTAGCCGACGGAGGCGACATGTCGCCTTATTCAATAAAACGTGTCTAGATGTGTCGTGGACGGATTGAAAATGGTGAATTCGCCAAAGATACATCATGTATTCATGTACAATTGAGTTAGATCCGAATGCCCTTTTTATTGTGCTTGATCAAGAGTCTGACAGTCTTGTTAGGTACACGTGAATTGACATGGGTTGAACCATTAATAGGGTGGGTGTAAAGTAAACGATTTCCTTCTTGGGCTCGAGCATCCACACAACCTCACTTGAGCTTGCCCTAGCCCGATCATTTCATGAGATAATAACTTAATATGTCTCGAATCATAGATGGGCATGAAATAGAAGGCAAAATTTAGGCTCGAGGAGCTTTGGAAGAATTTTACCCAATATGAAAGTTTTCGATAATAGGACTTTTATTAATCTTATGATAATCGGACTTGAGAGGTCTAAGAATAATGATATTTCCATAATAAAAAATGTGCTTACATAACTTTTTTGAATTCTATGTTTCCAAACTCACCCCTTGGCTCAATATCGAGACCCCGATCTTTAGAGTGCTAAAACTTAGCATGGATGGACATTTAAATATCAAAAGTTAGGAAAAATACACTTAAGTACTAAAATCGAAGCAAAATTGATCAATTAAGTGTCAACGACGAGAAAACCCGACCAAAATACTCATGTTGCTTTTTTTCCGACAAGATAAGTGCAAAACAACATCGTTTTGCTTGTTAACATAGCTCGATTAGCCGAAAACAACATCATCTTATCTGCTAACATGGTTAGATAAGCTAAAACGATGTCGTTTTACCTTAGATTTGAATGTTAATATAAATATTAATTTAATTTAATTTAAAACTAAATTATTTATTAAAAAATGAAGAAAAAGAAATTGCACAAAGAGTTGGGCTCGGCCCTCACCATCACCTCCCCACCGTCGTCACCGGGAAAAGCCAACAATGGTGAGGGAAGGGCCAGTTAGGGTCGCCAATCAGCAACTTAGGTTGACTAGCAATAAGAGCTTACGAGCCCTTGCCCAGATTTGGGACAAAAGTTGCGCCCGTCGCCCAAATATGGGCGAAGGTCACGGTGAGGGTTGCGGCCCTTCCCCAAATCCAACGAGGGTCACCACCCCTTACCCAACCAAGTCAAGAGCCACTGGCTACTAGGCCAACCCTTCCCCCACTATCATAGGGCCAATGACAATGGGGAGGCGACGGCAATGGCTCAGCCCTTGCCTTTTGCAATCTTTATCTCCTCATCCTTTTTTAATAATTTAATCTAAATAATATTTATATTAAAAAAAAATAAAAAAAAAAAAAAAAAAAAGGAAAAACAACGTTTTTTGGTTTTTCTCTGCTAACTTAGCTCTTCGACAAACCATGTAAGCGATTGAAAATTTGTCATGTAGGATTTTCAACCAGGGTCGCCAGAGTTGGCACTCAAGTATTCCATTTTTTTTAAAAAAAGAAAAAAGAAAAAGCATTTAAGTGTATTTTTCATAATTTTTAACATTTAAGTGTCCCCGTGCGAAGTTTTAATATTTGCATTGTTCTTTTGCCACCCAATATCTAACCAGCCCAAGCTAATCCCTTGATTGAGTCTAGACCAATTATTTAAGGGAACCCACAAATTTAACATGAGATCTACCAAAAAATGCATTTGAGCACGTGCATTTTATATATGCAAAATTTTATGGATATCTACCATGAAATGAATGATCTTTTATCACCAAATGCATGAGCCCCGCATGAGGCCTATTAGATCTAAATGGTCGAGATCATTCAATCGACGATAGATGAAGTCTAAAAAAGACTTTTACTAACAATTTGGATTGTACAAAGTTGTCGGTTAGATAGTGTTCACATGTCAATATGAGTTATGAATTCAAGTGCATTTATATCCTTGCTAAACAATATGAGGAATTGTTTCATGGTCAGTTCAAATTCCACCTAAAACTTAGAACTCACCTTGTTAGAACTGGTTTTTTTTTTCAACTTTTGGAACTTAGTACTGTCACGACCCGATATCGTCGTCCTTGATCCCTCTTGTGAGAAAAAGGAAGGGGGGAAAGATCGGATTTAGGAGTAGTTAATCACAAGAGTTCCCTCACGACTTGCATCCCAAAAGACGTTATCACATTGCCTTTTTGGTCAAGCCTCTTGTAAGTTCCCTCCATGAGATCCCAAGCTCTCCCAAGCTCATATCTAGTGTGACAACGGAAAGTCACGATCCATACCCACACGGGCGACGCACCTCGGGAGAAGAGGTCGGGTGTGGATATTGAATTTAAGGATACCTTTACCACGATAACCCTCTTGATAGTACACTTCCCCATAAGGATGGCATCACTTCATCCTTTGGGGTATTGCCACATCGAGTATGCTAAATCACGGTGAGTCTTACCAAGACTCATATCTCTCGCAACGAGTTTATTTATACAATCTAATTATTTAGGACAACCTAAAAATAAAATGAGAGCCGCCACTAGCTTCGTTTTTTAGGGTCGGCTAGAAACTCAATCGAGGGCCGAGAGTGTTCCATCGATTCCTACACAACTAGATATTTGGATCCGAAGACTTGGGTTACGCTAATATTTCTATTAGCGTACTTTCGATACCTAAACAATATATTATGTTTACCTAACATAAGCATGCGTTTATATGTACAAATATGTACATATATATATATATATATATATATATATATATATATATTTGGGATCATTAATCCTAAACTAAGCTATCATGCATGGTTGGTTGTTTTCATACTAATCTATTTCTAAGGAAAATGATAAAAGAAAGCAATCAATGGAATTGAAATTATGAAACAGTAATTAAACAATCAAAGAAAACTGTAAATCTACCATGCAATCCTAAAAATATAAAAGAGAAATATAATTGAAAATGATAAGGAGTAGAAGGGACGCACAACTCGTCGGGCTTTTATACAGACCATAAAAACCCGAGACATATGTCGGGGAAATAAATAGTACATAATTATGGTTGGAATGGATATTGACCTCCACCGTCTTCACGTCTTCTCTATCATTGGGAGTCCTATTCTAAACCTAATCTAGAAATCTATAACTAGATGTATACAATAGGAAGAGACACACATACACATCAAAACAGTCAAAAACACAACTTCATGGTAAAATCAATCACTTAAAGAAAGTTCAATGCGAAAATCAGATTTTGGGACTTGTGGTCGGCATTTGTCTTTCATGCGTAGGTCCCATTAAGACACCCACTCAATCAATTTTTGTAACTTATAATCATTATCGACCAATTGTGTTTCGCATGGCCAACAACACTTATTAGTTTTCTAACCAAACGATTTATGTAATCCTAGGGTTTTCCCTCGATATCATGCATCGACTCTCCCATTTATCTAGAAATCACAGGCATTTGTAAAAATTAAACATGCATGCAGATCTTTTGGACCTTGTTTCTCAAACAATCAAACAACAAAGTGAACTGTCGGTGGGTCACTCATTACCAAGAGCATGCACCATCACAAACATAGGCGTTTTTAATGAATGGCGTGATTATATGCATGAAGGTACATATGATGTTTTAAAGACATCTTTTAAAATCGTTCATGAAAGATTTTGAGACAAAGCGATGTCTCAGCTATGAAAAGTATTCAATTATCAAGGCTAGCCAGAAGCTCGCATAAATGCACTTACAAACATCGCATGCATTCACGATGTCAAATCAAAATTGTAAAAATGTTTGAAAATATTATGGATTAAGGAATATCTAAGTTATGGAACACATTCAATTGCTAAGGCTAGCTCGGAGCTCACATAAATGCACTAACAATCGTCGTAAGCATTTTTAATATGGTCTAAACTACGACTCTCCATATGAACATGATCTAAGGGTCTTTTATTAACCTAATTGAATGATTAACGTGAAAGCAACGGGTCAAAATCATGAGTGCAAACAATTGGGCCTAAAGGGCTAAAATGGTTAAATTTGTAATTCAATTGACAAAATTGCAAATTAACGAAAATTGAATTCAATTAGTGTCACAATTACCCTATTTAATGAACTACCCATGTGCAAGATCACTCATCACCTTCAAATTGACCTTAAATTGAAGCACTCGAGCTTATGTCAAAAAATGAATTTAGGCCTAATGTCAAAATTGGACCTAGAATTATAAAATTAAACCATAGCTATAAATTGGTCAATTCGAATTTTGTCTATTAAAGTTTAATTGCTTGATTTTCTTATACTCGGGAGGATAAAATTCTTCAAATTGATAAATTCTAGTGTGAATTTCTCCAAATCCATTTTGAATTTGAACTTATCTTAAGGAAATGAGTGAGAAACAATCGTCCGTTTGCAAACGAAAGATCGATTTTAGTCCCCTAATTAGGGCTTAAAAAGACAATTCACATTTTGATTCAGTAAATCGTGAAATTGAATGCGCAAGCAGATTTCAGATAGTCCCTAAACCAAATGTCGAAGAAGAAACTACACTTAATTATGATTAGAATAAAAGTAATTTTATTTTTGGTCGATGTATAACCTAAAACTGAAAAATTCAGAATTCAAGGTTTTTAATCGAAATTTGTGAAATTTTCGACATAGAGGTCTAATTGACATTAAAAGAAATATTTTTGCTGATTTTTTATTTTTTCGATTTTTTTTTTGTCAAAGGTTTAAACAAAAGTCAACCTTTTAGTTCACATTTCCTAAAATGTTGATTTTTTTTTTCAATTCTTTGAATTTTTGAGAAATTAATTTGACAAAAGTGAAATTAAGGCTAAATTGCATCTTTTTGGGTAAAACGTCAATTTTTGACTCGGAGTTGACTTTTAGTCAAAAAGTTGATCAAAAAGTCAACCCGAAAGTCAACCATTTAACTTTTCAGATTTTTTTTTAAATGAACTGAAAATTATTTAAAAACAACAGTGCAAAAGAAAGAAAGAAATGAAAACGACACTATTTAGTCAAGAAATAGGACTCCATGGCAATCAAAAACCCAAATCTCGATTTTTTACTTTTTAATGACGCATCGGCTAAAAATCAAGTATCAACAAGTACTTACCATGTTGTTTCCCAGATTAGTTTCTTCTTATTTTCTTACCAAAAAAAAAAAAAAAAAAAAAAAAGTACTTACCATGCATATCCTAAAACCCATAACCTACAATGTTAATCAGTTCCATGGTCTATTTGAGAACCGACTAACTTTTTTTTTTTTTTTTTTCATTTTTAGTTAAGCAAAATGAAAATGAACATAACAACAAAAATTCATATTTATCTTTTGTGAAATAACTTCATCCTCTAAGTGGTATCTGTCATTTATACATTTGTGAGGATATATGCGTTGTTGAAATTGTTTTTCATGAATTTGGTCATGCACTTCAACACATGCTAACCAAACAAGAAGAAGGCCCTATTGCCAGCATTAGAAGAGTAGAAATGACTGCTAAAGAATTGTCCTCTCAAGTCATGGAGAACTAGCATTGCCACAAGTATGCTTGTTTAGAACTCTCTCTAATATATGCTTGTTTAGAACTCTCTCTAATAGAGCTTTAGAACAAGTTAATGTGCCATCATGGTTGTATGTTTTCACACTTAACAAATTTATAAAAAGGTTATGTATATAGTGAGGACAACAACAAATGATTGCTTCATGGAGAATTATGTGATGTTGGTGTTGCCTTTGTACCGTATTGTCTAATCTAGCAATGATGTAAGACACTTGAAAATATCCTAGGACCTCATTTTGTTAGTTCCAGTTTCTGATTTCTAATCTAGCTCTTATCTAAGAATTGGAAACTAAACCGCATAGTATCGGTTCCACTTTTTTCGGAACCGAAACTAGACTAGTAATGATGGGAACTTGAAATTAGGCCAATTTCTATGGCTAATTTAACCTAGTTCCCGATTCTATCATAAACTCATGCTTACCTCTACTAAACAGTTGAAAAACATGTCTATACCTTCAAAATATGCTTACCAAAAGAAAATCAGTAAGGATATATAAGTTTGAATATATATATTATCAACACTTGTCATCCACATTATTCGGCTTATAATGTATTGACCTAAACAAAGAAGAAAATCAGTAAGGATATATAAGGGTTAATATCCTGAAAAATCCCAAACTAGTACACTTATGACAAATTTACCCCAAACTATTTTTTTAACCACCAAAAACTCCAAACCGGTATACCTTTGACAAATTTACCCCAAACTAGTACACTTGTGACAAATTTACCCTTTGTTAGTTTTCGTTAAATTTTATCGTCAAATTATTAAGTTAAATGACACGTGACAATTGACTGGTATACCAATTTGGGATTTTATGCTCCGTTTATCACAGTTTACAATTTTTTTGATTTTTTTGTGGTATTAATCTAATTTAGTGGAAGGTATATTTGTCACATATTTACTAATTTGGGGTTTTTAGCAGTCAAATAAATTAGTTTGGGATAAATTTGTCATAAATGTACCAGTTTAGGGTTTTTTATAGTCAGTCGGAGTAAATTTGTCATAGATATACTAGTTTGGGGTTTTTCATAGTAAAAAAAAAATAGTTTAGGGTAAATTTATCACATGTGTACTAGTTTTGGATTTTTCATAGTATTAATCCAAATATCAATTGCAAAATTCAGAAATCAGATGTTGGAAAACCGTAACAAGGGGACATCACGTGCTAGAGTTTTTGATAAACATACACTTAAATCGAAAGAAAGTAAAAGGGAAAAAAAACAAAAAACAAAGGACGTGTGGAGGGGTCAACATCCTTCTGTACCTGAGCCAAGAAAGGGAGGAAGGGGATAACAGCCTTTGGATTTCTTGGGCCTGAAATGTTTCGGGTCGGACACGGCCCAATCTATGATTCGCTTCCGTTTCAGTTCAATAAAGAAAAAAAAAATCTAAAACATATCTCTTTATGGCCCATCTGGCCCAACCTTCGACTTTCCACTTTTTTCTTTTTTGCAAATACTTTTTACACTCATTCGATATTTATTCAAACGCAAAAGACTGGAAATTTTTTGAAAACATTGAAATGCCGGAAGCAGAAGTTGAAGCAAATCTAAAATGTTTATCATTTTTTAAAAAGTAAGACTTTTTAATTATTAAATTTTGGAGTAAACGCAATAAGCATAAGTTGGAAGTTAAGAAAAAAAAGTTGCGCACTGCATTATTGGTGAGAAGTCAGATATGGAAACACGTTTAGTAAAATAAAGATAAAGTAGCTTTTGGTTGATGTATTATGCTTGGCACAATGAAACAGAATATAATAAAAATAAAATGACTAATAGTAGAATTGAAAAGTGATTTAGAGTGGAACGTGGACTAGACCTAGATAGGCTTGGGTGGGCTCTGGCCGGGCCTACTCGAGCCAGAATCTCCTAAGGTCCTGCCCATGCCCGAACTTGTGAGCTTGGGCAAGTGCCTAGGCTCGTCCATGGAAAAAAAAAAGGATAAGCTAAGCCTCACCTATCAAGTCTTTCTTTTCATCTAATAGAATCAACAGAAATTTAAATAAATGAAAGATAATTTAAGGTACTTATATTATATTATTTTATTACATCACCTGTAGTTTTATGCTATGTTTCTCCACTATATTAGAATTTTTTATTTTATCCTAGCTGACTCTACTTTACCTTAATTGTTATTCAAATAAGCAAAAGTTATGTCTTGATTTGATCTGAAAGTGCATAGTAAGTGATGCGAGGTCGAGCAAGGGTGAGAAAGAATGAAGAAAAAGTCGTAGAAGTGGATTAAGTTTAAATTAAGTTGTATAAATAATTTATGACCCATATATTGAATATAACTAAATTATATAATAATTTAGCCCCACCATATATGGATTAAAAAATGAATTTATTATCTATTTTGTAATATTCTTTGAGAAATAAAATTAGCATAGGATCTCTTTGAATCCATGACCAAAAAAGAAAAAAAATTCTCTTTGAAGTTACCACTAGTAAAGGTTCGATGTATACTTATTTTTGCACCAAGAGTTACGTTATTGATGAATAGATAAATGTGTGGATTTATGCAATTATCATTTTCACGAAAATCTCAAATTAATTCATATGTTTACCAAAAATTAATTTTTTGACTACTAAAAACTCCAAACTAATACATCCATAATAAATTTATCCAGAACTAATTTTTTTTACCACAAAAATATTTGTAATAAATTTATCATTTTGTTAGTTTTCGCTAATTTAAATTAATATTATGAAAAATCATAAAACTGGTGTACATACAACAAACGAAGGTTAAAATTTCAAATCGATATATTTGTTGATACGTATTATTCAATTTAATAATTTAATAATAAAATTTAATGGAAATCTAACACTCTTGGTGATGTCAACTTTTATAATTTATCGGGGGTTTCTGAATTTCAGAGACACGTAAGCGTATATTACAGAACAAGCTATTATTGGTCAGCAGAAGCAACGATTGTTTGTCTCTCTCTCTCTCTCTCTCTCTCTCTCTCTATAGGCTTGTGTCTTATCTTCACGTCTCCGGCTCCCATCTCCATCGCGCCCTTCGACGCTCCCCATAATTCGACCCCCAATTCCCCACCATTCTCCCCCAAATCCTCGCCGCCGATCGCCTCCGTCCTTCCGCCGCGACCGCCGATCGCCCCCCGGAAATCCGAGCTCGAAGCGAGAGTCCCCCCCCTCCCCCGCGGACGGACGACCGGCGACTTGGCGGCGGACGGCGAGATTGCGACGGCGCCGGGATCGGGTGTGTTAGGGCTTTGATTGCGGGTGGATGGCGGTGTTGTTGGAGGAAATCCTGCAGTCCGTGGAGATGTGGCTGAAGCTGATCAGGAAGCCCCAGCCCTACGTGGACCCGAACCTCGACCCGGTCCTCCTCGTGCCCGGGGTCGCCGGATCGGTACTGCACGCCGTGGACGGCAGCAACGGCAAGGGCGAGAGGGTCTGGGTCCGGATCTTCGGGGCTGATTACAAGTGCCGGACCAAGCTCTGGTCTCGCTTCGACCCTGCCGTCGGTAATTTTTCTGCCCTGTCGATTCTTACGGATGCGCGATCGGGTCGATCGCAGCAAAGTTAATAGCGCGATTCTTCTTTTTTGTCCCTTGCATTTTTCTTATTTATTTCTAGGCTTAGTGGATGAGCTTGCTTGAGATGTCATTTAATTGAAGTAGTTCGACTGAGTTGATTAGAAAATGAGATGATGAATGTCGGTAGGTTCTAGTATTTCTTGTTGCGTTGGGGTTCAGGCAGAGTTCTCTGGTACTTCCTTTGCTGCAAAAATGATTTTTTTTTTTTCAGATCATCATAGCTTTATGATGAATTTACTCTTCATGGCTGAAGTGTGACTGGGGAAAGAAGAGTGGAGGATGACTGATGTATGGATTGATTACATTAAACTGCTTCGTATTCCACCTTCAGTTGTGGCGTTAATGTTAGTGTCATTATGGTTAAAGAATGAGTCGATTTCACTCCTTCTAGATGACCAAGCCCAATATGAAGTTTCAGATCGTATATGGAGCTACTTGGAGTTAGTTTGTGGTCTGTTACTAATATGACAACTTCAAAGTCAGTACTTATTAGAGAATCAAGAAGCCATTGATTAATGCTGGGGTTTTATATAAAACTCAGGGGAGAGCGTCATTTTTGTAAGCTTCTATTCTGGTAGTTCTTTGACTATGTGACTTAATAAGATCATTTCATTCCAGTGAGAAGGTGGCTGGGTTTATAAATAGAAACTTACGGGAGAGTGTTATTTTCATAAGCTTCTATATTGGTTGTTTTTCAAATAGATGCCTCAATAAGAACATTTCATTTCTCTGAGATGGCAGGTGCTCATGTTCCGGTATTGTAAAATCTTGTACTTTTTTTTTGGCTCCTGTAGTTCTTTAGCAGGGATTACCAAATAAAATGGAGCAAGAACTTCATTCTGCTTATTCAATTGAATGGATAGATTACCTCCGACTTCTTCTATAAAGGATTTGATCTTTGTCGGGAGAAATCAAGTCTTTAATGTGAATATTCAGGCTTCTATACAGTTATAGCCTGCTCCTGTTTCTCTTATATTAATACATGAAAAGATAGCATATGCTTAGTTGATAGAGTTTGTTAGCTGCATATTCCATATATTGTGCATTGTCTAATTCAGACATTGGTTGAAGTTGATACTGTAAGTAGCTGAAGTGATTTACTCATTCTCATTGGCCTGTGATTTTCTCCTCCCCGGAGGTTATCTTTCTAATGTAATAACAAAATGTTGTTGTTTAAATAGGTAAGACCGTTTCCTTAGATCCTAAGACGAACATCGTGGTTCCTGAAGACAGATATGGACTGTATGCCATTGATGTTTTGGACCCTGATATGGTATGTATCATCTCTAAATGAAATGTGTCTTTTACGTTGATATGAAGTTTAAGATGAAATTTTTACTGTAACGAGATTACAGCAAGTAGTGTTTTATAGGATTAGAGTTCCTCTTCATTTTGCTAGATATCATGACTATCACTGGCTTGCGAATGAAGTTTAAACTATTCACCAGTATCTATCTGTCTTACTTTGTTTTCGTGCAGGTCATTGGGCGTGATTGTGTATACTATTTCCATGACATGATAGTCGAAATGATCAAATGGGGTTTTCAGGAAGGGAAGACATTGTTCGGTTTTGGGTATGATTTTAGGCAAAGTAACAGGTACGGCTATGGCATAGTTCTCCTGTTATAATAGTGTTAGCAACCAACCAAGAAAAGAAATTATAACAGTACTTTTATTTGCACCATGCCTACCCTTCTATCTGCAAACACACCTTAAAGCACTTCCAATACAACTAATCACCACCCCCAAATAGTTGCAACTTTAATGTTTGAGCTGCAAGTTAGAATTTTGGCAAAATGCTTTTCTCCTTTCTCCAAATGAACTTTTCAGATGTTGATGAGAAATGGAAGTGATTTTGCGTACTCTATTTGACAGATTCACTGGGACATTTATATTCCAGTCATGTTCTCAAGCCTCTGAATCTTGTTCCCGTAGATTTGGCATCAGGCTTAGAAGAGGCTAAATAAAATAGTTAGGGGCTTATGATGAAGCCCATGTTCATGCAATTAAGTCTATTAGGAGAATATTATCTGTGATATGGAGTACTATATCTAGCTCGATAATTTATGTGATGCATAGCAGTTCTTTACCTTCATGTTAGACTTACAAGCTAACTGCACTTGACGTGTATATTTTTTATTTTAAATTGTGTCTTGGACTCTTGTCTTCATGTCACCATAGATCCTGCTCCTTTATCTGTAGTGCAACTTATGCAATGTGTGTAGTGTTAAAGTAGTACATCACTTGTTTGCCTCCGCCTGCTGGCTCAATTTTTGGGTTGGACCTTTTGAAATGTTAGCATAATCATGCTTCAATTTCTTTATGCTCTGATATTTTATATCTATCCCCCTTCGTCACTATCTTATAAACATGTGGTCTACCTTCATCTAATTACTTAGCTTTGGTTTGGACTCTAATACATTGTAGTTCACGATGGGGCTGCCGTCTAATATATCTTTGGTCTCCCTTCATGACTTTAGCTTTTGGGTTGGACTCTAATACCTAGAACTTCAGGATGGGCTTTACTCTCTCTCTCTCTCTCTCTCTCTCTCTCTCTCTCTCTCTCTCTCTCTCTCTCTGTGTTTGTGTGGGTGATTGTGGCCACTAGCATTTCTGGGTTGTTTTACTCTTTCTTCAATGTTTAGGTTTCAAGAAACAATGGAGCGTTTGGCTGCAAAGTTGGAATCTGTATATAATGCTGCGGGAGGGAAGAAGATGACCATTATCAGTCACTCTATGGGAGGTCTTCTAGTGAAGTGCTTTATGTGCCTGCACAGTGATGTAAGGAACTTATAAATCTGATGCCATCTATTTTTGCTTTTACCAGTGATATATTTTTAATCTGAATCTCTCTTTTCCTTTCTCTCCCTTTTGTCTCTTTTACCTATTTTCATTTAAAAATAATTACTTAGAACATGCCACTTGACTCTTCTGTAGATTTTTGCAAAGTATGTGAAGAATTGGATTGCTATAGCCTCACCTTTTCAGGGTAAGAATCATCTTTTAGAGTTGTACTGCTTTTTTTTTCATTGCTCTTTGACTAAGCTCATACATCCGTTTCCCCTGTAGATTTGTTAGTTAGAAAACTTTTCTTCCTCTTCTTTCATCCCATTTCCTGTGGAAAACACTTACCCCAATATATATATAGTTTCTTATGTTTTCCATAAAACTGCTTGTCTATCATTGTGAATAAGAAAACAAGCAAGTAAATTTTATAAAAAATTCTCTAGATTTTTCCTAAAATAGATAATTAAAAGTTCAGAGTATCTAGTGAACCCTCTTTTTTGTCGTAAAAATGATTTTTCATGTTAAAATAATTAGTTGTGTGTCTACTTGTCCTATTGTCTAACTTAGCATTTTATTGGCATAATCAAGATAAGCTTAAAATACTTTGTATACTTTGTTATCCAAATATACATAAAGGTTAGAATTGGCATCTTATGAACATACTGAAAATCTAAATATTCCAGGTGCCCCCGGATATGTCACATCTACCTTTCTGAATGGGATGTCATTTGTGGATGGTTGGGAGCAAAACTTTTTCATTTCAAAGTGGAGCATGCATCAGCTGGTATGCTATCTTCACAGTTATATGCATACATATCTGAGAAGCACTTCAGTTTTGTTGACCTTATTTTTGTCAAGTTTAACACAGTATATGATGTTGATATGGAACCGAAAATGTGTGATCAGTGCATGGCTGTCCTTCTTTTCCTTTGTTTCACTTCATAAGTTAGGAGTGAAAGATGAAAAGTGCATATTGGCTAGCTTAGACACTTTATAATTGCCTAATGAATTCATAGAGTTAAACATACAAAAGCAGACTTAAATACCGCCAAAGCATTTCTTTTCCTAATTTATAGCCAGACTATGAGAAATCAAATATTTTCTGCTTGACTTATAGTTTGTTTGATAACTTTAAGAAGTGCTGCAAATTTAAAAAAGTTAAGAATTTAATTGCTTTTGACAGGGGTGCCTTCATTCCATAAATGAGTTCTTTCAAATTTCTTGCATCACTATTTGTGGATTAAAATCTCAAGGTCCTTTAATGGGTTGTGTAGTGATCCTCATAATACTTATGATACATAGAAGGATTTCCATGTGTATCCTGTTGTGATTCAATAATGTGTGAAGGACCATTACTTAATGTTAGATTCAGTAGGAATCACTAAGTAGGAGGGGCCTACTCAAAGTTGCTGACTGAATGAAATTAGTTTTGATTTCTTGACAGACAAGTCCAAATGTTCTGGGTGTCATCACAATTCCATTAGTCCACACAATAGTTAGGTTGTACTTTGTTATGATACCCATGAGGAAACAGACTGGAACAAGTACTAGTGGTACATATGTGATTTAGGTTGAAGTAGCCGCTGTTTGGTTATTTAGGTAATGACAGCAGTGCGTAATAGTGGGTCATTGATTACTTGCGTTATATGCAGGAAGGGTAAAAGAGGACCATGAGCATTTTGACTTGCCTATGACTTGTTAGCGGTTCATATTTCTGTGTACATAACAGTGTCATCCACATCATCCAACCCCCCCCTTTTTTTTCCTTTCTTTCTTCTTCTCTTAACCCCAAACCCCTTCCTTCCCCACCCACTATATTTTCACACATTTGAACATCTTTGTCTGAACATGTAGTTGCTCATGAAAACTTGTATGCAAGCAGAATCATGTACTCTTATCCACTTACCTGTTTGTATTCCTGAAATTGCTGAGAACGTACATAATAACTTGCTGTGGCTGTTGATCTCAGCTGATTGAATGCCCATCAATCTATGAATTGATGGCATGTCCAAACTTTACCTGGGAACATGCCCCAGTGTTAGAGATCTGGAGGAAGAAGCTTGATGATTGTGGTGATACCCATATGATCCTTGAGTCTTACACCCCTTCTGAGAGTGTAAATATATTCGCTGAAGCACTTTCAAGTAATACGGTAAGTTATGCATTTCTTATTCTGTGTGGATGAAAAACTGCCAATTCTATCTTCGGTGCTGTCCTGCTTTAAGTAAAGTGAATTTTGTTTATGAAGGGCTAAAGTCTTAAAACAATGTGTGCACTGAACTAGTAAGATATCTGAGATCTCATTTTTTTAGCATTTCAACTTTGAAATTTTAGTGTATCTTCTATCCAGATGCTAAACATAACTGAGTGTTAATATTAAAGAACCCTTTCTGTAATTCCTTTCCTTTGATATCCACAATATATTTTCGTAGATTGCAGTTATGCAAAATATATTTTGCAGTTTTTCCCTGCAATAGGTCCATTTGGTTTTTAATTCATTTTATCCCCATTATGAACTTTAGTTCGTCATGGCCTACCTATCAGTTGACTAGAACCCTTATGAAGTTGAGCCTGGACACTGTGTTAGGTTCACTTTTAAGAAAAGGGGGTTCTCTTTTTCTAATGACACATCATTTTTCACATAGATAGTACTTTAGGCCTAATATTATTCAATATTTTTGTCCAACATGAGCTATACCATCTACTTCAATTTGTTTGTTAACTAATGTTATTTGGACTCAATAACAGGTTGATTATGATGGTGAGAGCATTTCCTTGCCATTTAACGAGGAAATCTTGAAATGGGCTGATGAGACCCGTAGGATTTTATCTTGTGCTAAAGTTCCGCCTGGGGTGAAATTCTACAATATATATGCGACCAATCTGGAGACACCACACAGTGTTTGGTAATGTTTGGCTGAAGTGCTTCATTTCTACTTTCTCTATGCCAATTCTACAACTCGCAGATTTTTTAGAAAATCTCTTTTATGTGAGATTGTACACTGTCTATAAAATACATACATGTTTCAGATCAATTTTCCTTATCTTAGTGGTGTTGTGTTCTGTGCAGCTATGGCAGTGAGGACATGCCTGTTACGGACTTGCAAGAACTTCAATTTTACCTGGTCAGTGAAAAGGGGATGTGAACATAACTCTTTGGCCTATTCAAGTGGAGCTAACATATGCAAATCTCTTTTTCTATAGCTAGAGTCCAGAAGGATGCATGCTATTTTGGTTTTTCCTTAACATGTCCTCATCACGATTTTCATGTTTGGTACCTGTTTTCTCTTAAGTAGTTGAGAAGCTGATTCCTGCTTTCTGAATTTCAGCCTGATTATATATGTGTTGATGGTGATGGAACAGTTCCGACTGAATCAGCTAAGGTATGGAACTTACAATCTGTTGGACCTGTTAGTTTGAACTGCTAGACCAGTTAGTGGAGGGCTTGACTATAGCTCATGCAACCTGTACTTATTATCTGATTTTCCCTCTTTATTTGACTTTGGCAAAATTCTCATGGAACTACTAACTGATTTTGGGCTATGACTATCTCGTATAAGACCAGATAAGAGTTTGTGATTGTGTCTCTTATATTAGGATCTACAACTATGTAATGAGTGTGTCAATAAAGTTTTTCTTTCATGTAAAGCTCTATTTGGTTTCTAGGAAATAAATTTGGATAGGACAAGTTTAGTGAAACACCGGATATGAAAGCATATCTAGACATATCCTTGCCTATTTGGTGTTTGGGTGGACCCAGCGGGTCAAAAGATTTAATAATACTTAGAAAATATTAAATAACAAGTTATTCTAATAATAATAGCTACAAAGTTCTAATCTAATTGAGGTGCCCACCACATTGGTGGCGTTTGTCGCGTTGGTCACCAGAGAGAGAGTAGTCCTTGGTGTGAGTTGACAGCAAATACCATTATGGTGGTCTCATCAGTGGTTTGAGACCCTAGAGAGAAGAGGTGATTGAGGAGGAACGATCACAGTGCAGTGGTCCATAGGAATGCCCCTGGGGTGCCGCTGGCTTAGGGCGTGTTTGTTTTTGTTCTTTTTTTTTGTTCATAAACAGTTTTTCTGTTTTTTTGTTCCCGGGAACAAAAAATAACAGAAACGCGTTTGTATGCGTTTTTGTTCCAAATCTGTTCTTTTGTTCCCGGAACCAAAAAAAACAAAACAAGAAACAAAAAAAGTTGTTTCTTGTTTAGGAACAAAACAAAGAAACAATTTTTCTCTCTTCTCTTCTCTTTTTCTTTTCTTTTTTTTCTTCTTCTTCTTCTTCTTTTCTTCTTCTTTTCTTCTTCTTCTTGCTTTGGCCGGTCACCGGCCTCGGCCATGGCCGGCGACCGGCCAACGAGGGCCGGCGGCCTCGCCTTGGCTGGGCGAGCTCGGCCTCGCCGGATCTGGGCGGCGCAAGCTCGCCCAGCCGGCCGCGAGGCTCTCGAGCTCGGGCTCGCCCAGATCCGGCAAGGCCGAGCTCGCCCAGCCAAGGCGAGGCCGAGCCTCGCCGGGGGCCGGCGAGCCTCGCCGTGGCTGGGCGAGGCCTCCGGCCCTCGTCAGCCGGTCGCCGGCCATGGCCGAGGCTGGCGACCGGCCAAAGCAAGAAAAAAAGAAAAAATAAAAAGAAAGAAAAATAATGAAAAATAAAAAAAAACATTAAAAAATTAAAAGAAATAAAAAAAGAACATAAATTTACCGAACATATTTCTGTTCTTTTTTATTTTAAAACAAGTTTACCAAACGCGCATTTTTGTTCAAAAACTGTTCCCCGGAACAGAAATTGTTTTTTCTATTTCTGTTCCCTGAAACAAAAAAAGAACAGAAACACAAACAAACGCACCCTTATTGTTTGGAATGCTGTTCTTTTGTTCTTTTCATGTAACTTCTTTCATTTCTTTTCTACACTACCTGGACGGGACAGTCTGTAGCCACCCTAGTGCTCAGATAACTTGTCTGGGGTTCTATCTGGACTTGATTTGGATAATTTTTATCTAGGCTAAGAAACATGCCCTAATTTGCTGTAGATTCTCCACTTACAAAATGGTCTCTCCATATTCAGGCAGATGGGCTTGAAGCGGTTGCAAGAGTTGGAGTACCTGGGGAGCACCGGGGAATTCTGTGTGATCATCATGTTTTCCGCATTCTGAAGCACTGGCTAAAGGCAGATTCGGACCCATACTACAACCCGCTTAACGACTACGTGATTCTACCCACCACATTTGAGGTGGAAAGACACCACGAGAAGGGCATGGAGGTGACTTCACTCAAAGAGGAGTGGGAAATCATTTCCAAAGATGCCAATGATGACCAAGGAGAGGTTACCATAATGCCCTCAGTAAGCACCATATCCGTTTCCCAAGACGGAGGTCACCAATCTTCTCGGGCCGAGGCTCGTGCCACTGTGATCGTGCACCCCCAAAATGAGGGCAAGCAACAGGTCGAGCTCAATGCCTTGAGTGTATCCATCGATGCCTAAATTTAGTTACTCACACTGTGTGAAAGAAAAGCCCGCAAATGGGGCATTGCTGTGTATAGTAGTTTGTTGCTCGTGTACAAAATGTGCGTATTGTAAATATAAGGATCACTGGTGGCAATTGCCTTGATGAAACGTAACATTGGATTCTGGGATTTGTAATGGAAGACCCATCATCTATTCATGCAGAACAAATGTACATGTGCTATCAGAAGTCCATTTTCCAGGAAGGTTGGTAACTTACGGATGGCAGCTAGAACGGTCATTCGCAAGTTACGAGCCGTTTCGGTATCAAACGATGCATGGGGTCAGTGACTGAGTACAGCTTGACAGTTTTTTGGGGGCATGAGGGAAATGAATGGTATCGTTTAGACAGTGATTCAGTGGTACTTGGCTCCATATGTTCCGAACGAAATTTAGGGCTTGTAATACCCAACTGGACAGGAGGAATAGACGAGTCTAACGAGAATCGATTCTCTCTTTATTTGTCCGTCTTCGTCCTCTCTTTATCATCCAAACGAGTTACGGTTTCCTCTCGATTTATCTTATCATCGATTGATGGCTTGCTCTGTTCGACGAGTGCTTAGGCCAAGCTTGTTTGACTCTCGCTGCACCCGGAAATTAAACAAATGAATGCGTCCCGACTATAAGAATGGAAGCATAACATGGCAATGCGAAACATCGATTCTTAGATTCTTATATGCTAACACTGTTCACGGTCACACCATATAATTACAAGAAGATAATGTGACATGACATCTCCAGAAAGCAGTCTGAATCTTCAGTCCAGATTAGTTTCACTCTATATGCTCTGTCATAACCTCTCTCACAGATAGTACAGCAACCCTTCTAATTCATCGACGGAAACAATAAAGAGATGAAAAAGCGAAAAATGAGACACGAGATCCGTGCAAAAAAACAAAGAGGTCCACATCAATATGAGGAAGCCGCACCATGGAAGGCATTATTCAACAGCATATATCCAAGCAGCAGCAGCAGCACATCCCAGCACAGCTGCACATGTAGACAAACGGATCTTTGATTAATCGAAGAATAATCAACATATGAAGAGAGAAGGAAAGAGACCATGTGTACATGCCGGTGTGTATTATACGGCTATTATGTCACCCTGACATACTTATGTGATATCACTAACTTAGTTAGGTCTAATCGTTTTTCAAAAAATGAAATTTAATTTCATGATATTGAGTCATTTTTGGCATTGGAAATCATAATACACGGTTTACGTGTGCGTGTGAGTGTTAGAGAGAGAGGGAGAGAGCACTTACAATCCTCTCCAGAACCCATCTCCCCTTTTCTTATTTTTCGCCTTCCGTGGCGGTGGCGCTTGCTGGGAGCCCTGCAGGCCATCCTTCGAAGGGTAAGCAACCGGTGGCGGAACCACGTAAGGGCCTTGAGGGTAGCCATGACCTGATGGCTGCTGCGGCAGCGGATATGAATAAGACTGCGGTGGTGCTGGAGGATACACTTGGATGGGGGGTGGATATGAATACGATGGGGTCGACATGTTCGGATACATCTGAGGCGGCGGAGGGTACACATGTACCGTAGCCTGTGGAGGATCAACCTGCGGCGGCGGAGGATAAATGTGGCCCAGCGGCAGTTCAGGAGCGGATGGGGGAGGACTTGAAGGGGGCAGAGAAGGATACATCCCTGTATTATATTCAAGTTCCAGCCCCATAGTCAGACACTATGCATCAGTGGGACATGCTAAAGAATTTACAAACTATCCTATGGTTAGGAGTCATTCTTTCAAAAGAGAAATCAAAATTTAACATTGGATTGAGGATTGTGTCGGGTTTCCAGTTTCCTAGCCTCAGGACACACTGGAAAGACTGACTTGCGCCTGATGCCCCATGAAGGGGACCAAAGCGAAAACTACGACAGATCAGCGATATTTAGCTGCACTTAACATTGGAAATTAGACCGGTGGAATTTACGGGGATGGATTTGATCAAGATATCTGTTTCTCGATGCGCATTTAGTCAATTTAGAGCAGCTCGGCGCATCCTGAAAGAAGGGACTTATACCTGGAGGTCCGTAGTGCGAGTCTTGACCCATCCCGGCTCTGTTCTCCTAGGATTTTTCAGGTAACAGAACCGAACTCAATCTCTCTCGAGAGAGAAAATGGCAAAAGGGAAAAGGTGAAGCAGGGAGAGACAGGCTTAAAGCTCTTATCTTAAAGCTTTTCTAACGTTTGTGAGGGTCAAATACGGTGGAGTGTTTCAACTCAGGCCTGTGCAGATGAAGTCCGCAGTTGGCGGCTGCAAGAAACGCGTTGTGGTGTGAAATCAACTGTCATTGTAGGAGAGCAATTAGTCATGAAAAGGGTCAAGGAAAAAAAGCTACCGGGACGGGTCAAACATGCATGTTCTTATCATTAGAATGTTCCAAAGTGCCGAGATTTTCAAACGGTTGGCCTTACTTTATCTCATGACCTTTGCTGCTTCTAGATGGTTTGAGAGGGCCAGTTCCAGCAAATTCCTCTTGACCCCCTACAAGTTGGAACTTGCCAGGAACTGGTTTGGCCCTTGTACAAATACCCTGTACACATGTACACAGTGCACACGCGTTCAAAAGAACAACCTAGGTGTATGAAGATAATTCATGGGAACCGAAGAACCAGATGAGGCGTCGTGTTCATATTAGTTTTTAAACGAATCTTTCTGTCCGGTGCTTCGAACTCACTTCCTTCAGGCATCTACTTAGATCATGCCATGTCATTTAGAATACCGATTTCACGAAGCATCTTGGGTCGAGGCATCGGCCACGAGGAAAACCTCCCCATTAATGCACTGGAGTTGCCATTTGAAGAGAGAATGTAATCAAACTTTTTTACATCTTTCAGGTTTCAACCAAAGAAGATGCCCTGGACAACATAAAATGGAGGTCAATTGAATAGATTAGCTTAAAAGAATGCAGGCCAAAGCAAGATGAGACTAGAGATTGACCCTTGATTGATAGCTATCGACATCAGATGAAACAGTACTTGGAACACAGATGCTAGAAAAATTTGCCATGGTTTTACGACAGAGTGATAGTGACGAGTATCTATATCACAATTCAAACCTAAATAAATCGAAGTCAGATGTCATCCGTGACACCATTTTCAGTAGCTATACGAAAGCCATGAGCTTAACACACGCACCGGCCAGACACAAGCTTCGTTAAACGCGACTCATAAATTACAATCAGTGACTAGATAATTAGTTGAATAAACTCCTATCGGCTCTGAGCTTGTCATGAGCAGAGCAGGAATGTAGCAGCAAGCAGCGAGAGAAGGATCATCCTTTGACTCACACCGCCAACTGAACTAGGAGAACCGCCTTTCTTGGGCAGAGTCTGGGATGGCGGGGGCAGGGGCGGGGCCACTGTGACGTTGACAGCAACCTTCATTCCGTTGAAGCAGTAACCTCTGCCGCAGATGAAGTAGTAAGGCTTTGCGTCAGTGAGATTGAACACGTCCCGACCGCCCTTGGTAACGTTTGTGATGAAGTCTGTGTCGATGCACTTGTCATAGCTCGTCTCATTCACCTCTAGGACGTTGTATTGAGTCTTGTCGAATCCAAAGTCTTTGGAATGATAAAACGTGACAAAGAACTTAAAAAGTTAGAATACGTCATCCAGTGAATCAGATGAATTATCTGCTCAAATTGGTAAAGCACGTCTGAAAACCAACTTGGTTTTGCATCATCACAAACCAATACATATAAACAATCTGGTTTTTTGACTTGTGAAGTAATTTTCGATTTCATCTCCATTGGTATTATCGTAGAAGAAACAAAAACATGGTCGAGGATGCCGAATTCGCATCGTTCACCACATAACTCGGTTGTGAATCTCCATGATGCAGGTGAACCACAAGGCAAAACACTTGGCTCAATGCCCTAAATTGCATGACAGAGGAGACCAAACACATCTGCAAGACTTTCTAGCAGACCACAGAACCGCTGCGCTGCTTCAAACATTGAAAGAAAGAGTAACTTACAGAGCCAATCACCCACATAAAACTGCTCATGACTTGACCAATCGGTGAAGTTTTTGTTCGGTGCCCATGTGTTCTTTCCTCCTCCAACCCTATGGAGCACTGGTTTTCTCCCTTCGGCCCCTGAACCTCTCACCCCTAACATCACTAGCACGGCCACGATCATTACCACCTTCTCTCCAAAACCCAGCATCTCTCTCTCTCTCTGTCTTGTCAAGAAGATCTTGCTGCATGAAGAATTTGGATGAATAGGAGATGGCCCTAGTCATATAAATGTCCCCAGTTCATGAAGATTCTCTGGACCAGACCACGCAAAGATTGTGAAATGCAAGGAAAAATCATCCACTCAAGCGTGTCTTAGCTGGATATACTGATTTTGTTTCTCCTGTTGGGAGATATGTTGCTGTTGGTTGCCTTTTCTGGGAGACGTAGATTCCTTAATTTACAGTTTCTTGAATTATTTGCTTCCCATTTAGGAAATATAATTACTTTGCCTGCATGCTCTAATGCAGTCTATCTGAAGTAATTTTAGAAAAAGAGTCTCCATAAACTGTTTTTTTCCCCAAATGCTCTCTTACTTATTTTGCAGATATCGTGTCCATGGCAAATTACTCTATCAATCTTAAACTTTTGGTACGGATGTCGATCATCCATAAAGTTTTCAATTTTGTCAACATAGTCCTAAACCTCTACGCGAAATTCCAATATAGTCATTTTAGCCAATTTTTCGCTGGAAATTACCGTGCAGTGGTGGGCCAATCATCGATGGCCATCATACACGGTCAGTGATTTCAAGCCAAAATTGGTTAAAAGGACTATTGAACTTTCACGCAAAGTTTTAAGACTAAATTAGCAAAATTAAAAAGTTATAACTGAATTAGGACTTTGTATACTATTATGAATAATTATATTCCATTATTTAATAATTCAAAGATTTTTAAAACGTCAATTGGTATGATGCATATTTGCTAGTAAAAGTAAAATGAACTTTACCGGGTCATGCATGATCGGTGCAGGTCATACTTTTTATCTTTCGATCATATAATTCTTGGCCATCTGTTCTCGAAAAGAATAATTCTGACTATATTAAGACCGATCTAGCCTCTCAATTGATCTTGAATGACTCCCTTATTTAAGGCACGTACGGATTCTATCGTATCTTTTTTATACTGTCTTAATAAATTAATCATAGTATACCCAGAATAATTTGTTCAAATAATTCCCAAGGCAATACGCAACAAGCATGGGTCCATTGACTTGTGAGTAGGGGCGAGCAGCTCTAGGGTCAGTTTAGGTTCTACCTGGAACTTATCTGAAAAGTATGAAATATCAATAAACTAAAAGTCTTAATCATGGATATCATTGGAAATGGAACTCAGACTAGTGGTTCTAGATTACACGTTCTATCATGGAATACAGTAGGATCAAGTGAAGATATAGAACAAAAGAAAAAAAAAACACAAAGACTTATTTAAGATTTCAGGTTTTAATGAAACCTTAAACCTGCCCATCGAAACTTGTTCTTTAATTTTTGAAATCTAAAACCTACCTTTTATATCCTGGAATATGGAATGGGAGCGGTGAGAACCGGTCCAATGCCAAATGTCCAATGCCAAATTCTACCCTAAAAACATATTCACCTCTACTCAATGTACTAAAATAGGCCCTATTCATTTCTAGAGACCTTCGACCAAAAAAAAAAAAAGAAATTAGTTAGAGACCCTTGAGATATCCCGTAAAGCCCTACGAATTAATTAACTCTGAGCTTCTCACTGGTACAATTGACCTAACCAAGAGCAATTTACTTGCGGTTGGTACGATTTTGGACATATGACCTCCGATTCCTCAATTCAAAGTCCCCCCGACACCCAACTCACTGTAATAATTGGGAGGCCAATAACTTATGCTTACAGCTTGATAAATTATGTCAAAAGATGGGAAGAAGTACAAAAGTATGTAGGCAAATAATTACGTTGCGATACTATTGATTAATTTTCATTTGTGGGTTGGTTTGTAAGGTTGAGCCCAATGAGGTCCTATCATCTCCTATATCTTTGATGTCTTGTCTAATTCATTATGCTAGTAAAAAATGGTATCAATGCTGTGGGTAAAGGAAAATTATAAAAATAAATAAATTTATCAGGTGTAATATAATATCGACAATTTCATCTCAAAATATAAACTTACATCACTGTAAACCCAAAAGATGGAATGTTCTTGGATTACATAATAATTATCTTGATTATCCTAAATTCAGATAATTTATTCTAAATTTATGTCCCTACTAATAATATTACAGTGTTACTTATTTCAAAAGTACTCACAAGCCAAGTTTTTATGTTACATCTAGTTAATTTTCGTCAAAATAGTAAATGGTCTTAGATTTTATATTACATTGATGTTAATACTATTATCGAATCATTAATTTTTGTTAGAGTTTGCACAAGATTTTGCATTGAATAAATTGATCATCTCTTAAAAAACTGGAGAGGCCAATGGACCGGCCAAATTACCCCCACATAATTATTAGGGACGCGAATGGGGAAGTTAGAGTATGGCGACGAGGTGTTGGGGAGATGGGACAAGTAACACCGATCCCCGCCCTACCCTGTCCCGGTCCAACCCATTGCCACTTTTTGTACGCATGAGTTTTTCATGGCATTTTTTTGTGGGAAATAAATTAAGGTGGGAATTATCATATCGTGCACAGCTTTTTTTTTTTTTTTTTTTTTTTGCTAAACTTATTGGGATTACCTCAATTGATTATAAAGTAATATTCGATATCTTGTTACCCTGTAGAAATCCAATGTATGTAACAAGAATGTTCAGTGAGTTCAGATAGAAAAACCATATCATGTTAAAGGAACAAACTTTGTCATCCTAGGAAACAAAAATCATACCTTTGGGGCATCGAGCAGTCGAAAACAGCGTTCAAATCCGAAATGCGTACAAAAGGAATCTGTGGCGCAAGTGCGCAGTCCTAGATTCCAGCCATAGCCAGGCCTCCGACCACCGTAAGAAGACGATCGAAGTCACCAACTACATTTGACGACAACTGCTCGACGCAGCCGGCACAGAAACATGGGCAGGTCTCTCGTCTTCTCGGCCAGCGTCCCTGTCAAATTCACTCGAGAGCTCAACTGGGTTCCGCCCCTCGGTCAGAAGCTTCGCCAGTCGTTCCCCCGCACGACCCGTCAAAGTTCTCTTGGTGGGTTCTTGAAATTTCCGTCCTTTAGCGCAAATCAAGGGCGGACGCTCAGCGTGAGGGCCGTCGCGTCTTCCGGCACCTCGTACCCGAAAGTGGGTGCTACGTCGACTGGACCAATCCCTGGTAGTCAACTCGCCGAAGTCGTCGAGACTGCCGCCAAGACCGGTGCTCAGGTCTCTCGTGCCCGTACAGTTTATGAGCGCTTGTTCTTTTGTTTTCTTGAAGAGATATAGAGTGTCGTGTTTGAGGTTGAGTCAGGAGTACTCCATAAATGGAAATGGAAAAGAGAAAAGGAAGGTTTTGTGATCGAAATTTATCCTAATCAATGTACTTTATCGAGAATGAATCAGTTATGACAACATTTGGGTAGCAATCAAAAGGGTATCTCCCCTTAGGTAGAAATGATCAGTTTCATGCAGAAATGCAAGCTAAAGATGGACTTGGGATTTTTTCTATGATACCCCCTGATTCTTGCAGGAATGAGGAGAAAAAGAGGGAAAATGGGAAAAAGAAAAATCAATATTGGGGTCTTCCTTTTTTGTAAGGAGAAAACAGCAGGGCATTGCGCTCGCCCATGTGTGATTCTAATGCATATGATGCCTAACTGCTGTAGAACTGCAGCTAATATGAATGTTCAAGTTTATAGGGAAAAAGATGATGAGGAGTATTAACTTGTGTGGAGATACTTTCCCTTTTCTATCCTGTTTGTACTGGAAAATGCTCTTCTATAACTTTCTGGCATATCTTGATTCAGTCACTACTATTTCTTTCAGGTTGTTATGGATGCTGTTAATAAGCCCAGGAATATTTTCTACAAAGGACTAACTGATTTGGTGACCGAGTAAGATTCTTTTTCCTACTGAATATGAGTTAAGGGCAATCACTTGCCATAGCTAAGATAGGCTTTTTACTTTGTTACATAGACCTCTGGATGATGCTTACTATGTAACTCTGCTCTTGTCAAAATGTTGACATCCACTGTGCTAGACAGCCAAATTCTGCAAATGGTGGCTTGAAATGCTCTTTTTCAGCAGAAAAGCTTTGAATGCTCTTTTAACATATTTTCATTTGACTTGAGATGTTGTTCTTCTGATGTCCTTTTTTGCCTGTACTAAAGTTAGTCATTATGCGGTTTAAAGAATATTATGTTTGTCCATGTCTCAACTTGTTGCATAGCTGATTCCATACTACTAGAGAACATAATGTAGTTGAGCAGCTGATTGATCCTTCCTCTTCAATCTATACTGTTTGATTATCATTTGAAAGTGAGTTCTTGAGCTCTCCTTTCAGATAACCTCCGCACTTGGTCAAATTCATCCTGCCTTATATCTTTCTTGAAAGAGTAGAAAAAAGACTGAATTTCACGGTATTGTGGTTGCATATGCCTTAAAGAACGATAATTTGATGCTGAGTTAATGCAATTTTTATGCTTTTATACTTGCCTTATGCATTTTGTTGTTAAAAGTACATTAATGCAGCATAGGATGGTGCAAGCCTTAAAATTTGGCCAGTTAAGATTTAGGTTATGCCTGTGAGTATGCAAATTGTGGCAATCTATCTATAGGAGATTCCACACAATAATTGAATGCTTGCAAACTGTAATGACCTTACAACAAACCCTGTCCATAGGGTCAAGCACAGCATTCTGGTGAGAAAACTCAACAAATTCTCGTTTCTGAGCTTTGGAAATGTACTTGCAGAACAGACAACATGAGTGAGGCTGCAATTTTAGATGTTGTGAGGAAGAATTTTCCAGATCATCTAATTCTGGGGGAGGAAGGAGGAATAATTGGAGATTCATCATCTGGTTATCTTTGGTGCATTGATCCATTGGGTATGTACTTGTGGAAACCCATGAATCCGATATTCTCTTGATTTTCCTTCTTTTTTGAGTATTTGTTCAATTGGCAGTATAAAAATGTCTGAACTTCAAAGTTGTATCCTTGACAGAGTCTATCTTTTTTTCACTTTCTATTTAATCGATGAAAGGACAATGGAGCTTATCTTATAATCATATTCCTAGATTTGAATGCCCTTATCTCATTTTCATCCATAGCATCACTCTCTAGTCGTCCATTTGTTCCATGAATCTCATTGTCTTGAACTGTGAGAAGCCATTGTTTGCAACTTCCTTTAAAACTGGTTGATGTGAATATCTGAAGGTTCTCCTTCATGATAAACTGTTCTTCTTCACCTTTTACTCATCTTCATCTGATGATTTCTGTGTTTGCTAATGTAAGTGAAATCCTGCAATTTTGGTCTGTCTGGTACAAGACACTATGCACAATGGCTAGATTTTTTCCTCCACTTGAGGATGCTAAAGCATACTAGACCTATGAAATCATCTTGTTCTGCTGCTGGAACCTCTATTTGCATTGTTGTCCACTGTACTGTAGTTATATTTGAAGAGCAAGATTGCTTCCCTAATATGATGCTAATCCATTAGCAATCTCTGGTTGCTTGGTTGGTATATTGGCCAAATCGCCAAAAAAAGTCTGATTATTTGAAAATTTTCCCCAACCTTTTCAAATTTAGCCCATTTCGAGCACAATAAGAACATATATCACTGATTCCCATTTCCCTCTGGGTGGAATTGCCATAGCATACTTGTTTTCTTTTGCTTTCCTAAAAAATTGTTTGAATTCCATAGATAATATAGAAGTTGGCCCACCCCCCACGTAAATATCTCATATTAGCCTCATTAGACTGTATTTCTTAACATTCTTCATATGTCCTCTCAACCTTCTTGATTGTGTGCCTAATTGTTTGATTTCTGTTTGATTTCTCTCAAGCTCACCAGTTGAGGTGCGTTTTTGTTGCTATATTTGTTTGGCACCACTCCTCTGCTTTATAAATGATATTGCATGATGTTGGAAAGCAGAAACAGTTATCTGCTATTATCACTTAAAAATATTACGCAGGATTCCTGAGATGAGCATATTGCATAAAGTTTGAAAACATTTCGGACCATTCAAGCATATGTAATACTGCAAATGTATTTCTCTTTATTATTTCATTAATTAGCTCTCTCTCTCTCTCATGGAACCACTTGTCCTGGATAACAATCATCCTGAAATTTCATGTGTTTCTAGATGGGACAACAAACTTTGCCCATGGTTACCCTAGCTTTGCAGTTTCTGTTGGAGTTCTTTTCCGAGGAAATCCTGCTGCTGCAGCAGTGGTATGTCTATGTAGCTCATGTTATTATTGCTCATAGTTTTAGTATTGATTGTAGGACTATTCAAGCCCGTAAATGACTGAACTTGCATGGATTATAGATTTATAGTAGTTCCAGAGTCGAGTATTGATCGAATGAGAAAGAACTTGACTTATATGGACATGTAACTTTGAAGAAACAAAGTAAAGCTGCTGGTTTCTTCTGAAGTTTTTCTTTTCTCCTTTTGGTAAGATGTTACTGTGGTTCAAACAGTATCTTTATTGCTAATTCAGCCATTATATTCTTTTACGTTGCTGCTAAAATCATTGAAGTCGAATCAACTTCAAATTTGCTTGTGAATTCCAGAAACACTTGTCCTGTCTTTGAATGGAGATATAAAGTCAGTCCTTAAGCATGGCAGCATGGGTTGATTCCAATGTGTAAAATGCCTCTTACTTGTCCTCTGAGTCTGCTAGCTTGCACGTTGAGGAACTCTGAGAATGTGATAATATATCTAGGTGGAGTTCGTTGGAGGCCCTATGTGCTGGAATACCCGCATGTTTTCTGCCACAGCAGGTAACTGTCTTACTCTTATGTACGAACCCAACTATCCTTATTCATTACTTTCAATTGGGATAAGTTACTCTCATATTTTAGGTGGAGGAGCATTCTGTAATGGGCAAAAAATTCAGTCAAGCAAAACAGATCTGGTGAGTAGTTTGATCATAAATTGGTATTGAAGGGGCAAGGCTGATAATAAGTTCTTTGGTTTTGCATTGCTACGTACAACTCTTTGACATTTGTTTTCTAGTTTATCAGAACAAATTTACAATCAATAATAATTGTTGGAAGTTTCCCTTGCATTGCTTCTCCACTTCAATTGTAGAAGGGAATGAGCAATTTGTGTGGCTTGAAGATTTAGACAAGTCTTTTCCCCTTACAGGTGGAGCAATCTCTTCTAGTGACTGGATTTGGTTACGAGCATGATGATCCGTGGGCTACCAACATGGAGTTATTTAAAGATTTTACTGATATTAGCCGGGTATATGTTTTTATATTGCAGCTATTATTTCTATGAGGAATAATCTCTCTCTCTCTCTCTCTCTCTCTCTCTCTCTCTCTCTCTCTCTCAGTGGTGTCTGTTTTTTTTTCCCTTCTTATTACCATTGCAATGTCTGCCTACCCCATTTAGTTGTCGCCAACATATCATTATTTTTTGATCTATCAATACATTGTATTATTTAGGGAGTAAGAAGGCTCGGAGCAGCTGCTGTTGACATGTGCCATGTAGCTCTAGGAGTTGCGGAAGCATACTGGGAGTACCGTCTGAAGCCATGGGACATGGCTGCTGGAGTTTTGGTAACGTCCTCCAAATGACATTTGCTTTTTGTTGAATTACAAAATTTTTTCCCCTTACACTTTGTTAGATTAACATTGTTTACTTATGTAGTGCCATTGGATAAGAGGGTAAATTTAATATCACTTTCTTTTTTCTCTTGAATGGTGCTAGTGCTGTGTATCAATTATATTAGCAGCCTAAGCCTCTGATTTCCAGTAAATGTTCACTGTACTGTTTGACTGACTGAACCAAATAAAAGGTTCTGTCTCAAAGAGACAGATAAAGAAATAAAGAAAATCATGAGAATGCCCTCATATACTATTTTAGTTTTATCCCTCTAAGTCTCATATATATTCTGTCCTTGGCTCTTTACTCACCTTATATATCCAACTGATTGATGTCTATGTTATTTAATGTCCGTTCCTCTCTGAGCAGATAGTCGAAGAAGCAGGTGGGGCTGTTACTCGCATGGATGGGGGAAAGTTTTGTGTTTTTGATAGATCTGTTTTGGTGTCAAATGGTGCTGTGCATGGCAAGGTCAGTATTTTTTCCCTACTTAGTAATGTGAATATAAACTTGGACTTTGAAGGCCACAAAAGCCTTTTATTTGCTTTTGGGAATATGATATGTTTATTATGCTGAATGAGGTTCTCCCCATCCTTTGATGCAATAATGCGTCTCATAGAGTGATTGCATCTAGTCCAAACTTTCCATCTTATGTATAATTGATGGCACCAGCAGTGAACTCTGACCATTGGCTTGTTGCTAGATGGGGAAATGTATTTCTTGAATGTGGAATATGATAAATGGGATGGGTCTCACCATTTTCAGGAGGAGAAATATCTCTTTGATCGTGGACAATCAATTAAATTGCAAAACTATACCAAAGAGATTTGACCATTTGGGTTAATATACTTTAATTAGTTAATATAGGATAATGGTATTAAAAGACAATGACCTTCCTACAATATCAAGTACAGAATTGAGTAGTTGGCCTTAGAAATTTGACAGGGTTCAAAAGCAATAAACTCCCAAAATAAGATTATGTATGAGAAATAAAACAGTCAAAGAAAGATTAAAATCATGGGTTTGAAGTCATCTGGAAACTGTTCTGCTCATTCCCATGAATATGGGGAAAGAAAAAGCAGCATCATGGGCTGGGATTTTGTGATATTGTCTATTTGCTGGACTAAATTACATTAAGAGATATTAACAAAGTCAACTTGACATGTGACCGATGATGTTAGATTGTTGAACGGCCAGAAAAGCACAGCGCATTTACATGTACAGGTTTCGCAGTTTCATTAGGAAGGCATGAGGGGTCACAATCTCCGCCAGTCTGCTCATGCCCTATCTCTTAAGAATTTTCATATAGCATAAATATCTCCATTGAATACATCTGCTTTTTAGCATATGACTACCTTTGAGAAGGTAAGTTCGTTGCGTATTTAATCCTCAGCGCTGTTTGTTGCGGTATGTACTTATTAGGTGGATGTGAATGTCACGAGTCTTCGCGTCTGTCAGTAAAAACAAGCACAACTGGGGGAACTAGGAAGTCCCCTGGTTTTATCAGCATCTGTATGCGCTTATCTAGAAACCCAAAACATGCTTACTGATGAGTTTCGGAATGCAGCTTCTGGACAGAATCGCGCCTGCTACCGAGAAACTGAAGGCCAAAGGAATTGACTTTTCGTTGTGGTACAAGCCTGACAATTATCAGACCGACTTATGAGCTGCTGAAGATTCGGTCATCTCCACCAGGAAAGGGTCTCGCTCCGAGCGCCTATTATTTTCTTAATTATCTTTGCCGGGTCATTCAGTTCTTGAGTAGTAGACTAATGGAGGCAGGAGGACAACATTCATGTCTTGATTGTAAATTATTCATTCGACCAATTTATTGAAGAATGATAAAGCTCTACTGCCCATATCAGTTTGCAATCACGTCTCTCTCCCTCCATCTCTGGTGAGAGCATGCTTCTATGTTCTTCTAAAGTCTGTCTTTATAATTGGGAGGAGCATTGCTACATATATTAACACTCATTTACTAGAAGTGACAAATTAATTGGGTGCTTAAACCGGATTTACTAACTGGAATAATCACTAAAAGAGTGCCACCATCATTTGGTTAACTAATTTAGTAGACGAGCATTAATTTGCCTAACATCATCGTCTTCCACGGAATTATCAGCAGATAAATTGCATCTTTCAATGCTTATATATACAACCCAAACATTGATTAAGCTAATGACTAATACCAACAACAGTAGTTGATACCATGAAGAGGAAAATATGTCAAAGTCGCTAGCTCTAGGTCAAATTTCTCTTAGAGAATGGTGATGTATGCCTTTGCTGATTCTACTAAGAGCACTGCTTGGAGAGGATTTTGCCTTTCGAGGACCCAGCAGAAGGAAATTTTTCGTTTTCTCAGGATCAGACAACAAGAGGAAGTACTAGCAAATCCCGTTATCTAAGACAGCAGATGGTATGATGCTGAGACTCCAGCCAAGTCAACTGCAAAGGAACTTCACAAAGCTTTTCCCTTTCAATGACACCAAATTTCTAGCTCTAGCTCCTCCAAGAAGAGGCCCAAGTTAAAGAAATCTCAAGAGCTGACATTATTCATGAACTAAAGGAAGTAAACATACTGCCCAACAATCCATTAGTCATGGATATGTAGATACAACAACCCTGCCATTAGCACACTGATGACAGATGTAGAGTGCAACAAATACAAAGGAGAAGCAAGAACATAAATTCACACACTTGCACACTTCTTTCTGTTCCACTTTCTCAACAATACGCACATACAGGTCACTCAATCACCATCCTCCGCATCAGCTATAATGATTTCTGCAGAAAACACCATGTCCTCACCCTGCGAATCTGCAGGTTCAATAGATATCATCAGCATCAGAGACCCACATCCAGATATCATACATCTCATGCAATTATTACACCCCAAGCTACCCATCAAAAAGCGAGACTAAGTTTTGGCTTCTGTACGCCAAGCCAAGTGACTTATTAACCCCAATGACCGCATTCTTCAGATTAAAAGGAGTCTCTACAGACTATCTGAGGAGTAATAGCCATCATTATATTCATTTGCCACACTGAGAATCCTTACAGCTGTACTTTACATTCAAAGTGCAACAATCAAATTCATGTGAAGGAGACGAGAATCGCCACTGTGGCTTTACAAATGAACATTATGATCACCCTTTAAAAGGAATAAGACTAAACCAACCCGTGCATATTGAGAGGAAAAAACTGCTAGTCAGGCAATAAACTGCACAGACTAGCACTATATTGTTAAAGTAAGGACACAATTGACAAGGAGATCTTGAACTAAAGCTTTTCTAGTACAGTATCCAAAGAGCAGGTGGATTTCTAAAGATGAAATAACTTTACCATGTTTCATTGGCAGAAAACACTTAGTAGCACTTTGATCACATTCTATTATAGAAAAGACATTCTACTGCATAAAAGTGTTCTTAGCATCAGATTCTCAGGATAGACAGTGGCATTATAACAATTAAACTAAATAGCCAAGCGCATGTTATTACCTGCCTTAGCTAGACTCATCCTCTTTATGACGGTACCTTCTGCTACTCTTCCCAGATCGCTTTGCATCCCTACCAACACGTGAGTCATCTGAGCCACTCGCTCCAGGATGAGGAGATGCGGCTACCCTCCTCCGGCTCTTCGGCCTGTGCCTCCTGCCAGAATCACCTGATTCGTCAGAGTCGGAGTCATCTGAATATCTATGACTCTTCCTCCTCCTTTTCTCCTTCTTACTCTTCCTGCGCCTTTGTCTATGCTCCTCCTCATCTGATGACTCATCCCTCTTCCTTCTCCTCTCCTTCCTCCTCTTCTTTCTTTCTTCATCCTCATCCTCATCCTCAGAGAGACTACTTCTTCTCCTTCCACTCTTTCTCTTCTTTGACCTCCCTCTTTTCTTTCTCTCCCCAGGATCACTGTCGGTATCCTCATCTTCCGAATCATCCCTCCTCTTCTTCTTCTTCGATGAAATTTCTTTGCTAGCCTTACTGCTGACCTTTTTCCCCCCACGTTTGGCAATTAACCTCTCAATCTCTGAGTCCACATCAGAATCTGAAGACTCGCTTTCCTCCTCTTCCTCACTATCCTCCTCGCTATCTGGTTCACCCTTACCATTCAGCTTGTTAGCACTCCCCTTCAGCTTATCCAACCCAGATAAAGACGCAAGCCCAGCCTGCCCAGCCTCCAGGTCCTTTTCCGTATCATCCTTCATGCTCAGGAAGTTCCTACACTGAAACGTCAGGTGCCCAACACGGCCGCACTTCTTGCACGAGCCGCGGGCCTCATCGGCATTCGACCCGGTAATACGGGCGAGAGCCAGCAGACCCTGGAAGCTCGCATATGCGTTCTCCCCCTCAGGCTCAGCGACGGCCATCTTACTGGGCGCCGAACTCTTCGAATCATCCTTGTTGGGGGCGTAGGGATCGTACCCGATCGCACTCTGCCATATACCGTGGGTCTGAAGGGCCGCGCTGCTGTGAACCCTGTTGTTCGCGGGCATGCGAACCCTCCCCGCGGTGGCCGGCATCTTTAAAGCAGATCAAGCCCTACAAAAAGAGAGAACCCAAACAGACAAAAAAATCAAAACTTTATCAATACCCATCATCCAATTTCTCCCGCATCCCAACCAATTCACCCGAACAAACAAGAAACCGGGTATCACACCAAGAAAACGGGATTTCAAAAACAACCAAATCATACCCTAACCAAGAAACCAGCTGCAGAACAGCAAAAACCCTAACTTGGAGACAACCCGGGCGAGAGCTTTCTCGATTAAGGTCCGTTTACATCGAACGTGAAGACGGGGGAAGAAATGCGAAGAATTCGATCGGCTTTCGCTGACACCCACATCAAGATTCCTACATCCGACCCACCCCCAAGAAACATCGAAATTCGAAAGAATCGATGATGCATCGAAGCATCATCATGGGTTAGTGTGGATTTACCTGTGCGCCGACGGCTTCGGAGGGATCGGGAGATAGGATCGGCTGATGACGGGCTAGAGAGAGAGAGAAACTCCAGGGGGGACGAAGCGATTTTTTTTCAAATCCTTCTTCGCTCCCAGCAGTTTCTGAAACCAAGAGAGAGAAGGGGGTGGGGGGATAATCTTTCGATTTGATGTGACCGACATGTTTCGGGTCGGGTCGGGTCGGTCGGCCCAATATGAGATCCGGTTCCCGTTTTGGCCCAATGAAAATATTTCTTGAAGGCCCACGCGGCCCCTATCTTTGGTTTCGTTAATTTTGCGGGAAATGAATGATTTGAAAAGAAAATTTAAAAATATTCGCTTGTATGGGTTAAAATAATTAATTAATGAAAATATTTTATTATCAAAAATAATTTATGTCCACACCTTTTCGTGGATGATAAAAATCTATTTCGTTTATTGATTTTTGTAGGCACGTGGGCAATTATCTTCTTTGTCGTATCTTTTTACAATAGCAATTTGACTTCTGTTCAAATGCAAAATATATATATATATATATATATGGAAATCCTTTCAAACATTTAAATGCCGTGTGCAGAAGTTAGAAGATAACTTAAAATATTTACTAATATTGAAAAATTAAGACTTTTTCGCAATTAAACTTTAGATGAAAGAAGTCGTAAGCGCAAATTAGAAATTAAGGAAAAATAATTCCCCTAATCAAGCTTTTGCTAGAAAAAAAAAAGAAGGAATTAACAATGTGCAATACTAACAAAAGTCAAATATAAAACACTTTTTAGCAAAATGATTAAAAAAGTAAAGAGAAAATTTCAAATAATGATATGAAGTACCATCATTTTCTGAAATAAAGGCCCAAAATGAACCTTATATCAAATAAGAGCATGAAATGGCTATGATTATTTTAAATAAAGGCCTAAAGTGACCAAATAAAGATATGATATCACCAATTGCCAAACAAACTAAATTTTCAATCAGTCATGGGTGTTTTTCTCCAATAACAATTTTAATTTTAATTTTTTTTATTCTTTTGTTTTTTCCCTTTCTAGCGAGGGCCAGTAGCCACCAACAAGGGCTCAACAACCCTCACCAATCGCTGGTAAGGGCCATGAGGGCTTGGCCACCCTCACCAATTGATGGTAAGGGCCGGCTAAGGCCTACCAGCCCTTGTCAACTATTGGCAAGGTGACCCTGGCCTAGATCTAGCGAGGGCCAACCTTGTTGATGGTTGCGAGGGTGGCCTCCTTAGGGTGAGGCTGTTCCTCACCGATAGCCGAGGAGGGTGACCCTCACCCATGCCCTTTCCGGCATCACCGGGCTGGCTAGATTGACCACCACCAACGAAAAGAAAAGAAAAAAATAGAAAAAAAAAAGAAAAAAAAATTCAAAAAAGATAAATGACTAAAATACCCTTGATTAGTCGAAAAGTCAAGCTCTTATTTGAAAAGAAAAAAAAAAACATAGTTATTTTAAACCTTTATTTGAGAAAATGAAGGCACTTTAGAATCTTATTTGAAATAAGGTTCAATTCAGGTCTTTATTTGAAAAAATAAAGAGACTCAGGGCCCCTTATTTGAAATTTTTCCAAAAACAAAGGGACTTTTGATTGATTTACCACACTTGAAGCAATGTAATGGAATGCAATGACTATAAAATGATAAAATCAAAGAGAAATCGATTTGATTTGGACTTTACCCATGTATTTTACATTATTTTTCTCTACCATATCAGAAATTTGGGCTTGTATTATCCTATAGTATCTATAAATATTACATATCAAATTGAGACTACCAATACGACATAAAGCATAATCTCTTTTATCATATGGGCAAGCGGGCAGGGCCTCGAGGCCCGTGCCCAAGTTCGGCACCCACTGACCAAGCCTAGAATTTTTTAACAGGCTTGTGAGACGTCCGTCCGTTGATCAGGTCTAATAAGGAGATTAGTTTCAATTTTTCGATCAAAGAGAGGGAAAAAAGGGACATCTTCTAAACATTAATTTTTCACCTATTATTTGTATTGAATCTGGAAATTAAAATTGACATCAATAAGGTCTCGTTATGTTATCAATAAGTGAGATCTACCCAAATTGTCACCGTGTGGTATGATTACTCAAAGTATCCGTTCAAAGACTTGTCCTACATAAGCCAGATCGGGTCGTTAGACATGAGTATCTATTTTCATGTGTGTTCGGTGAACATCTTGAGAATTTTGGTTCTCGATGTATGAAACAAGTGGGTAGAGTAAAAAAAAAAAAAATTATATTCATATGCGAAATCACATATTAATATTACGGATATTATTTCGGTCGTCACATACCTTTATTTTCCCTCGTGCATATGCAAAATATATTCTTATTAACATTTAACCTAAAGAGACCACTTATTATTAACGAAATGAACATAAGAAATTATACAAGTAAGAGCACTAACGACAGCGACTCCACCAACTAAAATGCTCATAACAAATTTAACAATTCTTTTAGGCAATTCTACATAATCTTATAATTTAATTAATTTAATTAATTTGATTAATTTAATTATTTCTTGGGTCTAATGAGAACTCCTTTGAGGACAAGCCCACTCTTCCAATGCCCACCATGCTCAAACATGTACACCTCCATCTCTCCCTCCTTATGCTTTGACGTGCTCAGTTCTCCTGCTTTGATCTCTATCCAATCCCCCCTCGGCTTCTCCATCAGATTCTCCTTGTGCTCTTGCTTGGTCCCGTCCGGCAATGTCAACCGGAAGTTCACCGGAATTTGCCACCCGTAGCCCGACGACCTCATCAAGATCACAAAGGCTACCTCATATGTCGTCCCCGGGGACAGCTTCGACACGTCGAACCTACCATGCACATCCAGCCAGCACACGTTGAGGAGCTCAGCCATTTCCACCGGGGCGTCGTCGCTGCGAAACTTTCGACGTGATTAAGCGGAGCATGGAACGACATGAGTTCATTAGTATTGGTAAAATTTGTTCGTGCTTTTTCACCTGGGTGCATCCTTCTGGGTCAACCATTGCCAGTAAGAGTTGTTCTCAGCCCATATGATGGAGAGGCCTCGTGCATATATCATGAAGCAATTTTTCTTTTCCACCCAGTGTTTCTGCCACAATATTGAATTATCAGGACGACATTACACATCGAATCTGCTCGCCTACTTCTCCTATCTAATCACAAATCAAAAGTTAATTCGAAGAATCACTTCACCATCCACGTAACGTACTTTAATTATCGAAACTCCATACATAAAAAGCAAGTAAACTAGGTTGCAGAACCGTTGTATCAAGATCCGTGACAATGGTAAACATGAAGTTTTTCGGCAGCAACAGTTCTTTCCAAAATCTAGGTATCTCTATTGCATATCAGAATTTCCTTATTTCGAAAAGTGGCTCAGTATACGATCACCTGTCTTTCGACATGGATTTGAGCAAAGAAAAAACCTTATTTTTTGCAATATATATAGGTGAAGACCATAGATTGGTAGGGAGTTAATCAAGAGATCCTCAACGTTCATTTACTATTCACAATCACCATCTTATTGTAAGAAGTGAATTCTCAGTGCATGTGTAAATGATGTAAGATATAATTATACATGTGTATGTACATACATACATACACACAGATATATATAACAGGAATAAGGGGTAGGAAGAATATGAAGTGGAGTGGACTTACCATGGTCCTATTGTTCAAGAATACACCAGCAGAGAGCTGATCATGAATTGGCGGTGGTGCATCAGTCGTGCCCAAAATGGGTGGGTGCTCATGTGGATGTTCTCTCTCTGGTTGGGAATCCTCTCCAGTTATGATGATCTCTCTCTCCGTGCCATCTTCTCGGGACAACTCTGCTCCCATCTTCTCTACCATGTACCGCAAAACTCCCTCTTGCTCCACCGTAACATATATAGCATATCGTTCTGATGAGAGAGTCTTTAAAAAGAAGATGAATTTGAGTAGGCTTTATTCCCTTCTTGTGGATGAATTTGAAAGGGAATAAACGCCTTTTTTCTTTGGCATCTTTAGCACATATCTTCAGGGGGAGAAAAAGTCCATGTTCCTTGATTGGCCTTGAAGAAAAGGTTCTTCTAAAGCAGGGCCTTTCTGCAAATCTCTCCCCAGGTCCTTGAAATTCTGCGATTGGCAAGTCGTAGGAATGGATGAAATGTTATGTGCTGTTGCTAGAACGAGGGCGGAACAACACGGCGGCGTCGCAACTTGGGGAACCAACTTTCGATCAGCGAAAAACTATGTTTATAGCAAACTATCAGAAAATGAAAACCACTCTGAAGAATGATTCTAACTATAATGTCGGACCATCACGAGGATTCCGATATCGATCGAGTTACAAGCAAGCCGCCACACTCATGGCTTTTGCTGATAATTCCTTCCTTCTTTAGATGAATTACCGCATTTTTGTATGGAGAAAGAATGGAAAGGACCAAGGTACTCTTGAGGTGCTCTATGCCACACCATTTGGAAGACGCGGAATGACATACCCTTCCGGGGCCAAGCCCTATTCATTCCCGCAATGAAAAAACATCTCATCAAAGCTATGAAGGATAAGGCACTTACCTTTCTCGACACACCGAAAAACAGGAGGATCCAAAGAAGTTGGGGACTCGACCCCAATATCTTCTCTTCGGCGGTGTCTATTCCCTCTTTGTAATTTTGTTGAGGGTTGTCCGTGATTGTCTTCCCTTTTCATTTTTTTTTCCTTTCTCAGCACCCTTCCACTCCTTATGACTTGTATACCATTATGAGTGTAAGTTTTGGTGCCGAGACCCCTATTGTATAGCCTTGTTTGGTTAAAAGTTAATACAATGCTTACATTACCCAAAAAAAAAAAAATGGAAAGGGCCGTATCATTATATAATTCCGTATTGTTATTAGATAGAGCGAGAGGCTGCGCTATTCGACAGTAACGAGTAGTGAAAGTAGTAAAACAGTGCTTAGACACGCTATACACTCGGCTGCCGAATCACCGGCAATTCGGCACCATACCGAGCACCAACTTCTACTCTAAAATCCTATAGAATCCTTCACGAATTTCAATCTGCTTCACCATTCCTGTCGATGAATGCCAGCCTCGAGTTTCAGAACTCAAGGGATCTTGATCCATCTACCTTGTGATATAGCAATTGGCCGATGGCCTCGTTAGCTAAAAGCTAGAGACGGGATGCGGTGGGCTCCTACCTTTATCTACCGGGGAAAATATAACTAGATGACGCAGGTATGTATGTAAACATCTTAGCTCTCCGGGTCGGTGACCTCGGGGCTTTCAAGATCTCCCATGCTCGCAGAAGCAAAAGACTCGGTGGTTTCGGCCGTCGAAAGGGAAGAAGGAGTCTCGTCGGAATCGTAATCGTCATGTATGATGTGGTCCTCATCGATTTCAGAGGTCTCTGAACCCGATGCTCCTAGAAGCTTGTTTATTGCCAATTTTGCAGTTTCAACAAACCATTCGTCCTCCGGGAGCGTACTACAAAAGCAGGAGAAGGGGAGGAAGCAGTATTTAGCTTTTTAAGTAATATGGAGAGAGAGAGAGAGAGAGAGAGAGCATTGAAGCATTGAATGATACCTCTGAGGGTCTACGCCTCTAGCAGAAAACGTCCTGATTGCGCGGGCAATGATGGCTGATGCAAGCTGGTGCACATGCCGAGATGGATAACCAGCAAAGCGCGCTATTTCAACAGTGAAGTGCATATCAAGAATCAACTGCATCCAATCGACCACATGACCAGAGCAGATTAGTATCGCGTTATCTTCAAACCCAAATAATCCGAACCAAGTGGGTAATAAGAAACGACAATAAGACCTTCAGATAACCATAAACATCAAAAGAAACCGTCAGGATGTTAACCAATCAGGTTTAAGAGGAAATAACATATGGCAACAAAATAGCAAAGGACTTTGCTCTATTTGAACAACAGATAGCAGAAACAAATAGTTTGTATCACCTATTTAGAACAAGAGCTAAAACCTTACTTAAAAGAGAGACGGACCAGTACATGTTTGAAAGTATAAAATTTGGGATCTAATAGATCCATGGTCAGAATATCAGCTGCTCAGCAGATGAACAGAATGAAGCCATCAAATTTCCCAGTCATCTGGACATAACACGAGTTCTCAGCTATCCAACGTTGCAGGTAGTCTTATGATTGTTAAAACTAGTATTTAAGTGGAGAATAATAGCTGGCCAACATCCTAATGATAAGCTTTCGCCATGCTAGTACTATAGCAGTATCAGTTACAAAAACAGAAGTAACAATATTATGTCGAGGCTTCAGACAAGAGGTAAATTCAATGTCCATAGGTGTGCCACCAGCAAAAGGATGGAAATCAAGGACAACACTAATCCTCGTGCAGGTGTTATTCTGGGGACAGAAGCAAAAATATCTAAATAGTGACCTTCAGCAATTTTTTGCAAGCAGCTCATCTCAGCAAGCTTTAAGTCCATCCACTCTTATAAAGATAAGAGGGCACAAGATGTCCAAATTCTCCCCAAACATCCATGGCATTACATGTATCTTTGAGGAAGACTCGTGTACACAGGGAATACTTTTCTTTATATTCTACAAAGATCACAAACTAAGAAGATATATGCCCGAATGACTTAAATACATCTCGCATTTTGGCAATCCTTTTTATAATAGGAAATAAAACTAAAAAGGAAAAAAAAATTATGAATCAGATACCTGTTGCAAACCAAATGGCTGAATAGCAGATGAATCATCTTCAAATGCACTCCAGAATTCCTGCTCTTCAGACAACCACATCACCACTGTTTCTGTAAGCCTGGCAAGCAATATCTTTTGTATTTTATCTTTTCCAAGTAAAACATCTCCAGCTACAGTAGCTAACTGCTGCAACTTCGCAAACAAAGCCTGCAGCAACATCATCAAGATATATAGTTTGAGCATCAGAAAAGAAAATAAGGTTAAAAAAAAATGCCATATTTTGTTTTAGCATCATCAAGATATTTTGTTTTTTTTCACCATGATGTTTATGATTTAGGCCATGCTAAAAGTTCTCTCTCAAAAGTTGTAGTTACCAAGCATCATCCAAACATGAGCATAATAGAAATAAAGACAACACAGACAGAAGCACAAGCCACCATGAATAAATTCTAATAGATTGGTTACACATGTAAGAAGAGACAACTTTCTTTTTCAGGCAGAAAACCAAGGACATCTATTTGGAAGTAAAAGTACCTGGAATGGAAGTGATGGCAGGGGATCAGAATCCCAATATTGATCTTCCCCATTCTCACTCAAATAAATTCGTGCATGCAATCGTGTTTCATCTTCTCTTGAATAGATGAAACTCAAGACATATTGCCTGCAGAAATGATCTCTAAGCTTGTCAAACGAATGTTGTAGGTGGCGCTTCCACTCCTTTACTTCCACTGGAATGACTGTACTAGGAGAAGTAGTTTCCATGGCTCCAGCCCATTCCTTGCTTTCATTCTGTGGATTCCAGAGGTTAATGATGGCATCTGGTAACAGTTCATCAGCTATAGTGTAAGCCATTCCCAGGAGTGCAAGCTGCTGTGAGTCCGTCTCAGCTCTAAAGGGTAACAGCTCCTTGAGTTCCGCAAGATTGTCATCATCGGATGGACCTGGTAAGGCTTTGTTTAGAGCATCGACATATTTATCAAATAGTTGTGAGATTCTATTTAAAACGTTCCCTCCAAAATGCACGACAGCGAGTGGAGTCAGCTGTCCTAGTATCTCCTGCAAAGGAACATCCATGAGCAGGAATAAAGTAGCAACCATAATGCAAGAAAATTACTTTTCAAAAGAACTTAATAACAATGTAGTTTAGTATGACTCATTTTGACCAATAAAAGAAGAAAGAGGATTGTTCGACGATTGGGTACTTATGTGGCAATTTACAGACTTATGACAGCTTTTGTGAGTTTTGAACGAAGATAGAAATAGTCCTAAAAAACAAATGGAGAAGAGACAAACTAAATTACTTACATCAATGATGTACATAAATCTCAGTCCATTGTCAATGAGGGCATCATCAGATGATGTTGCAAAGGCAGATAGTGGAGAGACAAAGCGAGGTGACAGTGGCAAGTTCTCTTCGCTTTCTACCAAGTTAAGAACTGCTTTCCTAGCCTGTCTAAAATTCAGCTCCAATACTTCCTCAATATACGGGCGCAAGAGCACCAGGAGTAACTTTGACAGTTTAAGGCCTTGTGATTCCAACAATGAGCAGTAACTAAGACTTGCCTGTATGCAGACGCATGCGGCATGTAATGCAGAGACTGTTTCAGAGGATGGCGCATTTTCTTTAACCAGACGGACGAAAAACTCAATTTCCCATTCTGCCCATTGAACAACTCTGTTGGTATAAGCAGGATTATCGCCAAATATCAAACCTGATTCTTTTATTGTGGCAGAGATGTTGGAGAATACTAGTTTAGCTAGTGTGGCTGAAAAGATTCTTGGGCAGAAAGAAGATGAAGGAAGAAAAACATCAATGCTCTTCTGGAGATGGTCTCCGAAGGATTTCAGCAACAGCTGATGAGCAGAAGGACCTTTCCCAAGTTTAATCAAACAAGAAAGTGCTCTTCTACGTTGAGCTATATTAACTAGAGGTTGCTCCACAAGCTCAACCAGTTGATCCTCAGCCATTGCCTTTCTTTCCAAGAAAGCTAATCTATATGAGTTTGCCTCCTCAGATAAACTGTCAGCAGAGCCCTTTAGCTCTGGATATTTTCTCTCTTCTGCAACTAGAGCCTCCACTGCTTCCTCCACTTTGTGCTCAGCCAGGAGAACATCAATGTTGTCCAAGAGTATCATCCTCAGGTTATGTAATTCACTTAGTGTCAAATCTTGCTCTTCAGAAACCTGAGGGTTATCCTCAGCAACATCATTCAGGCCGCAAGATTTATTCCAATCTTCCAATTCACTACAGACACCAGTCACCAAATCCTGCACAAGCAGACCTTGGGAAGATATGTGTTTCTGCATCTCAGTTAGTTCATGCTTCATCTCCACAACTTCCTCTGAAATTCTGCAATTACATTTTAAAAGATCAGAGAAAACTTAAGTATAATAAAGCAATGGAATTTACAAATGAGGCAAGTATTTTGCAAAACCTGAACAAAGCAAGCTTAATATGAAATCACAAACTAAAAGAAAAACTCTCCTAGTTCATTGAGAATCCTTAGTATTTTGATATGCTTGATTGCTTATACTTAATGGCATTTCCAACTAGGACAAAATTGAACGCTTCATCACATCACTTACACATTTAACTGAATTTATAAGGCCAAGAAAACGGTTACCTCTTTTAGAATGGAGATGAAAAGGTAGATGCAACATACAGCTTTCCATCCCAAATTCAACTAAGCTAACATGTTATATAAAGCATCCAAGACAGCTCTAGCCAGAAAGTAGACATTCTTTAAGCCATACATAAACCGAAATAGCCCTTTGCAAGAAAATAAACTTTTAGGCAGACATCAGTGGTGGCCTAATTCCTTCAACAAACACATGCATTTCAAATCAACTTTGAAAGGTCAATAGGATGATTACAAAAAATACTAAGAGGAGGAATGAGAGAGAGAAAACTAGGAAAAAGAATCTCAGAACAAAGAGTCTAAATAGTTGCAAAGCGGGGAAAAGGCAAGAACCACAATTCTTGCCTTAAGAAAGCCAGGTACTTTGTGCGCACGTCACGACCTAAGTTTTCGACTGAATCTTTGAGATCCAAGAGCTCACAACAAAGCTTTCTAATGCCCTGCAGCATATAATAAACTTGATTATAGTATCAGATATGATGATCTTGCGGTTCCATGATCATAGGCAAACATAGAATTACTGGAACCAAAAAGAATAATTCCAAAGGTTCCAAACCTTAGTCGAAAATCACATTATAAATAAGTTAAATTAGCAGCAAGTTTAGATGCCAACACAGTAAAGAGTTAACGTTAAAATGGTGTATAACTATACTGTCCTGTGTGTCTCAAATACAGTGTTTGCATAGTTGATTGGTTCAGGTCCAGAGCTTCACTGATTGATCAAAACTGGTGAATGTACTGAACCATAATGTCAAAAACATATCCAAAACTAGGACAACTTTATGAATCAAGTACATAAACATTAATGTCTAGCTAATTCAGGCAGAGCTAGTTTTGAAATAGGTTATATCCTGGTTGTGCCAATACTAATTTTATTATCCCATTTGACATATATTCATCATGAATAAAACAATTTCATTCACTTAGCTTATCTAAAAGGCAATACATTCATTTGTAAGTTGCAAGCTATCATCTTATACAAATGACACAACATAACATTAATACACCACATATTATGACCTTTAAGTATGCCGTTGGAGATTATTAGAATTGAATAACATCTTTCAAAAATTGAGTTAAACACTGAGAGTTGAAATTGCTCACACGCCTAGAAAAAGAAGGATAGATATTCATTTTTCTTGCAATTGTCTTACCAGAATTCTACAGAATCCACTAGAATATCATATGTTCAGACTTAGTGAGACACGATGCTGCATTGATTTCTAAGATTCAATGAGGAGTTCAAGTCTTTCGGGCCTTAAACTGAATCCACTGCATGATTTCTTTTATCTTTATCAAGCAACATAAACAAATGATTCAATTGCATGGAGAGTTGAAATTTCCAGTATCATTAGGCAAGATGCTATTATGATTTTCTTGGCAACAGTAAGAAGCTGTTATGTTAAATACTGCTATGTACTACAAAAGTGTGGCTCCTAAAAAAAGTGCAGACTCTGTGGACTCTCTCTAATTGGAATAGATGCCCTGAGACTACAAGTTCCAGAATGTCTTAATGCTTGAAGCAGTGCTTAAGAAACAAGAGAGAGGACTAATCCCAATTTTAACATGGACATAAATCTATGCCCATCTGGGTCATCTTTCAGGAAAGCATAATCGTTTCTTGGATTTGCAGTCAGAAACAGACTACTTTTGTCGGCACTCCACGTTATAATCAACTAGAAGCATTCTCGCTGGAAGCATAAAAGTTCACACAATATCCACTTGTAGATATCTAAATTTATGAGCAAACGACGCTAAAGCAATGGCATGACCATTTAGGCTGGACACCAATAACCACACCGACAATTACAAAAATTTCGAGACAACTTTCAATGAAACAAGTGAACTCCAAGCACTGTTTAGCCTAGTTGGTTTTAATTGTGCACCATGGAAAACATGAAAGAGAAGGTTTATCGCATAAGTTCTTCAAAAAAGACTGAGGAACTAACTCTTCCACAAAGCAACACGCTGAGATTATTAGTGAGATGAACCAATGGATGTCATATATCTCCATCTTTCTCCTCATAAGCACAAATTCGCCCAGTAGTTGGGATTTGTAGAAACGACAGCCAGCAAACTCGATACAAGCATGATGAACTCCAGCAGCAGGAATATGCACATAAATTTCCGACAGGAGTATAAAAGAGTGATGACACAGGGCACCCACTTTACGGTTTTTGGCCCAAGAGATAGCTTTCTAGTTAATCAAACAGCCAAGGATGATCATCGTTCCCTCTCCATCTCTATGGGAGAACTCATCAGACCGTCAGACAAATTTATAAAACCCCAGATATTTCAACTGATCGAGACCAATGCAGTACACCAATTGGGGAAAAAGAACAGAAAACTGCGAATGCCCAAATGCGAAGCTCAGAAGAACTGCCAAATCTTGATGGTCTTCAGAAGGAACAGACGAAAAACCTGGCACAACCTATTATTAATGAAGAACTCCACATCCCAGCCAAGCAAAGAAACTTGAGTTCCGAAACTTGAAATTTCTATTCTGAGACATCCTCAAGACATGCGCCAAGAAAATGAAAATCAAGAGAGAGAGAGAGAGAGAGAGAGAGAGAGAGAGACCTTTTCAGTTGGGGACTGATAAAGCGAGTCGACCTTGGACTGTGGAGTGATGGTCTCGATGGATGGGAAGTCGTCATCTTCTTCACTGCTCTCCATCTCTCTCTCTCTCTCTCTCTCTCTCTCTCTCTCTCTGTGGGTCACTGAGCTTTTAGGTTTTCGGGCATTTCCCACTTCTTCAGCTGCCGCCCAGTTCACGGATTGTCCGGACGAGAGCAAGAAAGCGAGAAAGGAAGAAACTTGACGAGTGGGGAAGGTCGAGATTTGGAACGAGCGCGACTAAAAGCAGCGGCGGCTGCAAGAACCGAAACAGAGGAAAAGCCAATGGACACTTCGGACAGGAAAAGACGTTGAGAACGAAGTGGAGATTCGACAGCAAATCTCGCGAGCGAAAACATGTTTATGTGGCAATTAACGTATGTATGTTCATGAATTCAAAAGACTTGTCTTTTTCGATTTGCCCTTCAAGATCCAAGATCCCGATTCTCCATTATCTATTTGCATCGTGGTATGCTCTTATAAATAGACCCACATGGGACGATTCAGACCGACCAACAACAATAGCCAGCACCATTGGGATGGTTGACCTAGTGATGAGGGGTAGGCTGTCTTTTGGGAAATTATGAACTCCGCTCACGTCGAGAGCAAATTTCTGAAAGACTCGTGCCATACCATCTAACTACAGCACATATCGTGTGGAGAGACTTCCTAACTGTTGATCTTGGTAGGGCTGCAATGACGGGCTTTTCTAATTTAGACAATTGAGTTGTAGTTAGTGCAACGTAGTTATGATCGAAATTGAATATTTTTGTAATTGGTGTAAACCTCTCATGGTAAACCTCTCCTGCTTATCCTTTCTACAATTTAAAAACAAGGGCTGTGTAGATTGATCGAGGACTAATTAGGCGACTAAGGTTGAGGATTTGTCAAAAGAGGGATGAGCGGTTCAAAGTCAGTCTAGGTTCTACTTGAAATCTATCATGTCAAAGCCGATTCCCTAATTTTTGAAACGTGAAATTTACCCAACCAAGCCATTCCAAGGTTTACTTGGGAATCGTCCAATTTCTTCTTCTTTTTTTATTTCATTTTTAATTAAGCAAAATAAAAGTGAGCACGACGACAAAGATCTTCATTTGTCAATAGCAACAATCCATAAAATATGAATACGTAAGATAAAATAAACATTAAAAAGTACAAAACATGTAACCAGGATTAGGTGTGGCGATGGGCGCTCAGTATAATTATCTTCTTCTTAGGGCGGTGGGCCAAGAATCTAAGTGATTTTTCTTTTGTTTAAAGTGTCGAAGACGGCAATCTACTCACCTTGACTTGGCTTTCATTTGTACCATGGAGCTTGGAAAGTCATTTGGGTTCTCAACTGTCAGCTGACTACTAGACTTTCAAGGTCGACCAAAAAAACAAAGAATACTAGACTTTCAAGTCTTGGCAACTATAGTCACTGCATGACACCGTGGGAGCTCAGATCCCTCTTTGAAGAAAATGCGGCGTTGATGCTTCAGTGCCCTAATCTCCGGAATGCTCATTGCAAAAGGGAAGCCAATACTGGAGCAGGCCGGGCCGCGAAGGCTCATGGGGCCTCTCTTCTTCCTCTTAATTGGGTCCTTTATCCTCCTCATTTTCTACAGGATCTTTTGTATTCCGACCTTATATTCAGTGTAAACTCGACCCTGAGAATTTAATATATGAGTTTGTTTTCGACCAAAAAAAAAAACTATAGTCACTGCATTGATGAGCGGGTGCTTTACTTGTAATGATTCATAACCTCATTTTCTCCTAGAGCTGTGATTGTCAATGATTGAACTGCATAGATAAGAGGCCATGAGCTTGTGACTTCAGGATCAATCTACTAGTGTAGAATAGTTCATGATTTTGCAATCTATCCCCAATTAGCATTGAGTTTTCACCTCTTCGATTCAGTTCTTATCTAAAAATCATAACTAAACCGCCTAGTATGGGATCCAATTTTATTTTTTTTAAACCAAGAACTGGTCCGGTTCCCATGGCCAGTTCTTAATTCTATTCTAGATTGATTAACCTAGGATTGTAGTACAGATTGGGGGCAATTAAAGACTTATTGTTAATGACCTAGGATTTGCAAAATTATAAAGGTCCAATTTTAGTCTAGCTAATACAACTTAAATACCTTCCATGATGTGAGAAAACCCCAAAAGTCTAACTTCACACTCCCCACACACCCAAACTTTCAACCCAAATCTGCCACCACCTTCCTCGTACTTCCAACCACCCCCTGTCTCTCTTTCGGTCAAGTCTCGGACATGAACTATGAAGACCCATCTCTCTCAATTTCTTTCATTATTTAGTTGGTTCTCTAAACATCGCACTTCTCACTTTCCCAACCTAGAACCATGATTAATCAAATCAATTGCTATGTACTAAACTGACCTCATTTTGGGGTCTCCATGGCCAACACGACCTTTTTCTTAAAGACTCTCTCGGTGAGATGACATTCAATACTCATCTAATGATAAACATAGAAGTTTTTTTTTTTTATTACGCTAATGATGGACCTAATCATAATCCTTACGGAAATTTTATTTATTAAATATGATTAAAGAGAACTCTTTAAGCAATACCCATATGATTGTTTTTTATTCCTTTTCTTTCGAATAAGAACCTCGAAAAATTATAGTGATTTTTTCAAATGGCCCAGAAATATTCACCTTTATTATTTTGTTCCTTATTATTTACTAAAATCCGTTCCCTGATACAACAACAGTTGAGTGGTGGAGCTCCGTCGCTAACGAGTAACCGTCACCGCGAACTCGCTCGAAGCTCAATGCCGACGGCGACGGCGGCGGCGGCGACGCCGTGCTTCGCGGCGGGAGCGCCACTCCACGTGGGGAGCCTCCCCGGTTCATCTTCTTCTCCGAGAGCGAATCGCCATCGCCGTCAACTTCGCCCGGCGAAACGATCGGGTCATTCGCGCAGGGAGGTCTCCCTCCTCCTCAGCTCGAGCGCCCCGTTCGGGTCATTCGCGCTCTCCTTCTTCGTCCCTGCTCCTCCTTCCAAGTCCGCGTCGCCCGAGTTCTCCGAGCTCCCGAGCTCCGGCGGCGTGAGGGTGCTGGACCTTCGGATCGGCTCCGGCGAGGCTCCTTCCGTCGGCGACGAGGTCTCTCTCTCTCTTTCTCACACACACAATGTCTTGATGGTCTTGAGGGATGTTGATGGAAAGCTTAACACAACTGCAAATTAATCCTGGGAAGTTCAGTTTTGCGAAAGCAAAGGACCCATCTTTCGTTTCTAAATTATATGCCTAGTTCGCAGCAATTCCTGGACTTGCACGGCTTGTGTTAAAAAACCCAGTAAAGAGTGAAGATTAGCATCGTGCACTACAATTGCAATTTGATCTGTTGTTACCCAAATTAGACCGATAAACTTCGGTTTTTGATGATTTTGGGATGATGTCTTCTGAATGTCAACTGCAATCTGTTGCTTTTAATCATATTTTTAGATAGGAAAGTGATGTGCAGTGTGCACTGCTGATAATTTGTGTAGTAGCATCCTCTGTATACGTGGTCTCGCTTTGGCGGATCATGTTCCGATGTGTTGGTAAACTTGCGTGATAAATTAGAAGCTGCCCGAGAGCCACCATCGTGGCAAGAAATCGATCGGCTTACTTAAGGTTTTGGATGCGTAGGTCGCTATACATTACTATGGAAGATTGGCTGCAAAACAAGGATGGAGATTCGATTCCACGTATGATCACAAAGATAGCACCGGGGATTCAGTTCCTTTTGTCTTCAAACTCGGTTCGGGGAATGTAAGTTAACATCTCTGCTTTCTCTCCTTCTGCTTGACGATAATGGGTTTAGTCGAGAAGTTCAACTTCTTTTATTAAACTTTTCTTGTTCACTATCATGTCTCTACCACTCTCCACATCCCCAGCCCTCATTTCTTCCCACCTCTCTGCAACACCACAAGAAGTAGAAATGGCAGGAAGAGAAGGCTAAGGTTCTCTGTATCCTTCCAGTTCTAATTCACTATCATGTTCTTAATCAGCAGAAAAGCCTTTTCGTTGCAGACTGACTTTATTGGTATGTTAGCCGTTTGTCTCAAGAAAATCAACGATTTGGAAATCATTTTCCTAAAAATTTTCTGCTTGCATTGCTTACAGAAATCAAAGAACAAAAACTATTTCCATCATCAACAATACTTAGATTGTTGTTGATGATGAAAACGTTTTCCATTGACTAATATTCTAAGCAATAGGGATGAACATTTTTTGGAAAGTATTTTCCAAATCATTGATTTTTTTTGCAAGACAAACACACCAGAGGTTGCCTCTCCATTTGTTGGCTTCAATCTTCTAAAAATGAAGCTCTCCTGCATTTTTCTTAAAAATGCGATGCCCGATTGCAACTTGCATAGCATGTTCTCACATAAAGGAGGGTCTCCAAGTAGGTCAAATGGAGTCCAACTTTCTTTCTTTCCTTTGGCTGAATCTTTCAATTTTCTTTGCAATGCGGGACCATCGGGATTAGATGTGGGATCGCGATCCTACGCAATCCGGATGGCGATCCCACGCCGATCCCAACAGCCAACGATTATACCAGCAATCCGGATTGCTCAGCCAGATCTGGATCACAGAACCGTACAATCCTGCTAACCATGGTTGCATCAATGGTCCTCTGATAATGTGCAGAAATTAAACTTGTAGGTTATTTCAGGGATTCAGGCTGCCGTGAGATCCATGAAAGTAGGTGGTATCCGTAGAGTTGTTATTCCTCCATCACAAGGATACCAGAGCACATCCCAAGAACCAATACCGCCAAATGTATGTTTTACATGTCCCATTTCCTTTTATATAGTCTCTTTTTCATTGCTTTCATTATTGTTGTGAGCACCTAAAAGTTTTTCTTTGAAATCTGTTCAATATGTTCCTCACTTTGCTCTTGTTAAACTTGTGAAAGTTGTGTTGCCTTTTATTTTGTGCCCTCTTTGGAGTTATTTACCCTCCATATATATTTGGGCTTCTAAATACTAGGGCACCCCATTTCGCCATTTAGTAAATCGGAACGTTACAGCATAACATGATTTTTAGATAGAGAATTTATTTTACTGTAGTTTTTACAGGATGATGATATTCAGGATTTAAATTAATTCTCAATTAACATGATTTTCTTTATTCTACAGTTCTTTGACAGGCAGAGGCTGTTCACAACAATTTTTAATCCAACCCGTCTTGCCAATGGTGAAGGTTCCACATTGGGCACTCTTATCTTTGACATAGAATTAGTCAACCTGAGACACCAGTAATATTCGGATGAACGCTTTTTAGATGATCTTCAACTCATGAGAAAGGGTTAGCCATAATCTTCTACTTATTTGATTCCTAGCACTACACTCCACTTTCTTTTTTACTTTGTTAAATCGTGCAAGGTGATTTATGTCAAGGGGGTAATAATTTTGCCAAGCCCTTGGCTCCATCAACCACTCCTTTCCAGATATTAAGATAATGAAAAGAAAGCAAATGATGGGCAATGAAAGAACTAAGGGAATTAGGTTCTCTTCCAGATTTGATGATCACAATCAAAGGTTTCTGGGGTGCAGATCTGATTATCCTAAACAATGTATAGGCTTAGAAGTGACTGAATAATAAGAGGAGAGGAAGCTAAGGACGATGCCTTGTAACGATGTGTCTGGCTGAGACAGTGCCTAGACTTGATTCCCTACCCATCTGAGGGAGTTTTGGCTCCAACAAGTATCAGAAAGACAATCAGACCGACTAAATCTCAAGGGACTCTTTAAATTTGTACTAATTACCAAAGAAATGCATCTGAGGCATGATTTGGATATGGAATATACACGAAGAATGCTAACCATAGAGCATACTTGGTCTAACTTGGTCCTTTATGAAGTTAGATGGCATGTTATTTCATCACATCACATGAGAAGATTTCAAGGAATCAGGCTTTACTCACTAGTCTCTCTGATACAAGACAACACAATTGACATGATCAACAATGACAGTAAGGGTTTAATGGATGCAAGGATAAAAGACCAGAGAGCAGAAGCATGATCAAGATACTGGAATTCAGGAAAAAGCAATACACATAGGCTTGAGAAATGTTCTTACTTTGCCTGCAACGCATCACTGAGGACTATCGTAAAGGACCAGATTATGCTTCTTTATGGTGTTAACAAAATCACGCTTGTTATGTAAGTCTTTACTTTAAACCGACATCGAGCTTCTTTTTTACATTAACCATTGGCCATCTTTGAAGACCATGTCAGGACATCGATGGAAATCACTTCCTTTAGTTGCTCCTGCGTAAGGTCAACAGTACACATTCGCTTGTTGTCAGGATGTGTCATGTTTCCGACTGTAAAACCGACTTCCTTAATGGCTCTCCTTCTGATTGGTATTTGAGCTACTTCTTTCCACCCTTTGTCCTGAAATTGATTGCATTATGATCTCAAAATCTTAACATATCGACTCAAGAAAGGCACATCATAGACGGAAACCACTCGACCAATTCGGTGAGACTTGTTATGGTGTCTAATCAAAGAATCTGTTCAGAGAGGCGACTTTGTTTTTCGGACTCTGAGGATCGTGAAGAAGAGCATGATGGTTTTCTTATCCGGTGCACGATGTTGAAACATGCCGTGGACATGATTCTTCAGGTCATTATGTTTTCAATTATACTTTTCAACGATGAAATCATTCTGTCATCTCCTTCAGCTCCGAGATGCTTCCTCTTTTTTTTTCCCTTGTGGGGAAAGTGGAGTTAAGATGCTGGTGCAGTGCGCAGAGGTAACATTCTCCTTGCCGCCAACGTTGAACTTCTGAGAATCCTAGGGTCTTGTCCTCACCCGCATGATGATCATACATGTACACCCTCTTATGTTATTTGCGAAAGCATCATTTGGCAAAATCCTAAATCTTGCGCGTTCTATACATCTTTATTCGTTTTAGGCAGATGAATACTATTTTACCTAAACCACCGCCCTCAGCGGCGCAGCTAGCTTGGGCTCTCTCCCCCTCATAAAGGGGAGAAGTTCGAATCCCAGAGGCGGCGTTAGGGATTCTTACCTGGAGTACTGTGGTAATGGGTCCTGCAGTCGCTCCCCCAAGGTTTACTCGCCGGCTGTCGGCTTACGGGATTCCCTCCTGGGTTACCAAAAAAAAAAATACTATTTTACTTGAGATGTTCATACGAAAGAGAGCGTGCTGATTCAAACTTACATAACAGTTAGTATTTCATGCTGAATCTCAATGTTTGTTCCTATGTACTCATGTGGTGGAAAGTTCCTTTATCACAGTTGGTCTTTCATGCTGAATCTCAATGGCACAAGCTCCGTACATGATCTTCCATCGTAAAGGCCGCTCTAGTAAGGCTAAAAAATATGACCCAGCGGACGCAGTATTTACCGACTAACTAACCGAACATTCTCAGTCATGGGCGTCACATCACGTCAGATGATGATCGATTGCGCACACCTTTCTTCCGGCACGATGCCCGCATCCTTATAGTGGATTAGGACATTCGGCGCGACTGTCGGTTCTCGTGCATGCCATCTAACACTCAATTTGAATAGGACGTTCTTATTATCGGTCGAGCATCGGATGATGATCAAGGTGAATATCAGATGATAAAGCTTTCCTAGGTCGGACCAATGTAAGTTCACTTATCTCTCGTGCGCGCGTTCGAAGTCAACCACATCAAAAAACCGTTCGACCGTCACGAGATTCGAAGGGGGATTGGCGACATTTTTGTCAAGGCTTTTTACCAAATTTGCAGAAATTGAATTTCACGGGTTGAACCATGCTTGCTGGTGCACAGTCGTCCCGTGATAAAGGTTGAAATCCCGCGGGAGAGTGGATGATTTTTTATAAATTCTCGTTGGGAAGCGACGGATCAACCGCTGATTATTTACTACGAAATATTAAGAAATTTGTGAGAGGCGAGCAATGGATTCTTCACACATTGTTAGGACAAGACATCGTGAAATCAAATTAATAAAAAAAAGGGAAGAAAATCATGTCCAATGACATAAAAAATCAATTTCACAATGGTCAGGACTTAGCTACGACAAAATTTTGTGAGTCTTTCGAAAATGTTATTGAATCGGAAAAATAATAATTATAACACCTTATGGCATATCGAACATAAGTAGATCGTTGCAGAACAAAACAAAATCCGCATCATTTTATGACGTTTTGTTGTTGATTTCAATGGAGCGCCACGATCAATTTCGAAACGTCATAAAATGTGAACTTTTTTTACGGTTCAACAACACGTTGGCGAGATCCAATTACACCACGTCCAAACATTTGATTTTTCTTGGAATTTTACAATGCTACCACATTTCATCGTAACCGATTGTAGCACCTAGCACGTCATGAAATGTATTTTGTTTTGTGTTACTATGTTGCCACGTTTTATTTTAAGTAAGTACAAAATAAGTGAGAGGAGAGTTTTGGTCGTATAATCGATGTCATACTATACCATGGAATATCCCGACTACATAAACAACCTAAAGTCCAAATCTCACCTATAGAAAATAATTGCCATTTCGCCTCAAAAAGCTCAATCAAGTCCTTTCAGGAAATATTATGAAATTTAGAGGAAATCCTTCGGGCAATTTAAATATTTTTTTTCTTTATGATTACTAGCTAGTTTCGTGCTCTGATTCCGTAATTTAAAAAATATACATTTTGTTTCTATCCACCACCGAGATATTTTTCTGTTGACATTACGCAAACCGAACACAATTTTGGAATCAATCTAAGTCTATGATGAGCACTAGAAAATTAGATCCCAAATCCAAATTCGAATCTATGGATTTAATTCTTTTTTTTTATGTTGGGTCACACCATGCCAATAAGCAGACAGTTTCATGGAAAGAGATGTTATTTTGTCCACACGCGTAATTTTCCATACAAAGCAAAGTTGGACATGGATTATCCAAAGCATGACTGAATTTATAATTGATTAAACCATGGAAAAAAATTTGTATATATATTATATATATAAATTATCAGATCCCTTGACTTCAAGCGACTGTCGAGGACTTTAAGGCCAGAAATTCCCCTTAGGTTACTCCAAATGTCACGTATCAATTATATAATCTTAATTTAATCAAATTTATTTATTTAATTAATGCAAATGTCCGCATCTTTTAGTACGACTTTTCAGGAGGCTGACGTTGGACCCACGGATTCCGTGGACGATTCTTGATTTCGTACGCGAATTTACATATTGAAAGCGCGACAAGATTTCCCCTTGTCTTGTCAATTTCGAAAAAAATAAAAATAAAATAAGCTGGAGCAAGCCCTCCAAAATAGAAATATTCCCAAGATGAAAAAGAAATAAAATTGACAAGAGAGGACCATGTAAATCCAAATCCATCAGATTCTTGTGATTTAAAAAGCCAATTTGGGGTCGTCGTCTTCTGGCCATTTTCTTCAGAAATGTCCTTGTTTTGAACCCTAGCTTGTCAATTTGTAGAACTCCCATTACATGTGTGAATACATAGTTTAGTGCTTCTAGTTTAGTGTTTCTTTTTTTTTTTTTTAAATTATTATTATTATGGATAGTTATTAAATGTAGATAATTTGTTGCGGCCACGTGTCCGAATAATTACTTAAGACCGCCGACAGTTTTTAGGCTGCGGTGTAAGTTTTTCAAATTCGGGTTGCAATTCACATTTTCTTAAGTAAATTTAATTGGACCCGTGAAGTAAGAAATTAAATTAGTGGGAATATCAATCCGATACGACTCTAAATGAGGTTCCACTTGTAAGATCATGGAGATCATAAGCTAAAATATACTTAAATATGATTGTTGTGATATTTATAAAGACCAAAAGATTAAAAAGTAATAAGAAAAATAGCAAATCTATTGTTTTTTTAGAAAATGGATTGAAATGAAAAGAATACTCTTAAATTCTTGGTGATAGTGGTATTATTTATTAAAATAGCAATGAATAACTAATTCAACTTTGTTACAAAATTCAAGAATTAGATTAAACGAATCGAATATTCACAGACCAAATTGAAATAATTAAAAGTTCAATGATAATGTTACATATTACACCAAAGTTTAAGAAATATCAATATCATTTTTTCTTTATTAAATGCATATGGAAGCTTCCCTATTTACAATTAGGCAAATTTCCACTCAAGTAAAAGTGCAAAGTCGGGGGGCCATCAATTTCAATTCTGGTTAATTTCTTTTTCTTCTCCTGCTGCTAATTATTCCAATTACGTTATTTTGACTTTTTTAGTCCACGACGAAGCCCTAGAAGGATGAGAACCTAATCTTTCTTTCCTAGAGATTTCGGAGGAAGAAAACAGGACCCAAAAAAAAAAATGAAAAGACATGTAGACATGTAAGCATATAAAAAAAACAAAAACCGATATGACCGACATCTCTAAAACCTTCTCACTTTCATCCTTTTTTTTTTTTTTATACCCAGGAAACCCCGTATAGCCGGTAGCCGGCGAGTAAACCCTGGAGTGACGCTAGCGAAGGATCCACCACCCCGACGCCACACTTAAGACACCAAATGCCTTCACTGGGTTTTGAATCCCTCACCTTTGGGGAAGGATCAACGAAGCTCTTATCCAGCAGAGCCTCACTTTCATCCTTTGTCCTTATGTAATCGCTAATTTTCTTTCTATCCACAATTACGTCGAGATCTCCGCACGCATCCAAAAATAGTCCGGATAATAAAAATGATATAACCTCTGAAAACTTCTCACTTTTCAACCTTTGTCCTTGTGAAATCACTGATTTTCTTTCTATCGACAACTACGTTCGAGATCTCCGCTCATGTCCAAAAGTAGTCCGGATTATGTAAACCCTAATTTTTCAAAGTCTCCATTCTCTTTTTTCCTTTACGTGCATCACGCCTGCCCTACAAAACGAAGGCATCAACATCAAATGCTAAGAAAAATCAAACAACAATCCAATTTGCATCGACTAATCAGGAACAAATTAGCAAAATCCAAAGGGTCGGCATGTGAGGTTGCGTTTCGCTTAAGACACCACCCCCAATTTCGAGGAAACCCCTCGTCTAATATAAGGACAAAAAGGACAAAAAAATATAAGTAATTCAAAAATCTCATGCAGCTGGCTGCAAAAAAAAATTCAAATTTTTATTTTGCTATTGGTATCTTATTTTCCATACTCTAGAAGAAATTTCCCCAAAAAATAAAAGGAATTAAAAGGGTTAATTGTCTATTCGACGGTTAAGTAAAATGATAAGGAGACGTGATAATTTCAAAATTCGGCTTTTCTCGTGCTTTTGAAATCGAAGCTTTTCTCGTTTAACATGCTTAACCGATGTTCTTGCTCAGATATTTGCCGACACAATTGATATACAAAATTTAAGTTTATATTCATTAAAAAGATTGAAAACGTTAAAATGCAACATAATGACGCATCACGGGAAACATGTTAAGAGTGCATTCGGGAGACAGAATATCATGTTGACAAAATTTGATCTGTGGTGAGATATTATGGGATTCAAAGAATCTAGCCTTTGAATTAATCTTCATCCACTTTCTAGAAGAACGGCATGCATGGTATGTGATATAGATCAACAAAAATCAAATCACGAGTAATGACAAATTAATATATATTTTTTAATTGGATAAAAGCCAAGTAATACTGCAGGTAATGATCCCTCCTCGAATGGGGTCTTCTCATGCATCATGTGAAACCGGACGCAAATTTTCTTGGTGTGGAAAATGCCTGGCAAATGACATTTTTACAGGCCAAAGAGTGGAGTCAAATCATGCCTTTTGTCCTTTTTTAAGGGGGGGAGGAACAAAAGCCCTAATTGTTCACGAGTCATGCGGGTTCTTGTTCTCTCTTTTTTGCCTTTTTTATCTCAAGATTAGGTCAGTCATGTCATGCACATATCCAAGACATTATTTTATTTTAGACTTTCTTTTTTTCCAAAAAAAATATCCACTATGATATTTCTTTTTCTTTTTTTTCTTTTTTTTTTCCAATCGTGGGTGAATTCCACTCGGCCATCATTTAAGATACCCACTTTTTAATGCTGTTCCTTCTTTTTTCCCTCTCTCTCTCTCCTTCTATATTATTATTTCTTTTTGAATTAACATATGATTCTCTCCCACCCGATTCTTTGCTGGATCCTGTCTTTTATTCCTGTTGCTAATCCACATAGGTCGGTCATAATCACAATAATGTTCATGCCCTCCATGCACATTTATATTCTACATGTAATAGTTAGATACCCAACAAGAGCTTGTTTCTTCCCCCCCAAAATAAAATAAAAAAAAAATGGATAAAGACCCATTTTGAATTTCTCCGCATACCCAAATCAAGATATGTAAGCTATGATGCCACCATTGATGTTTACTATTTAAGGTGACAAAAACACATGCTTAAATTGATTTATCCCCCCCCCAAAAAAAAAGGGGAAAAAGAAAAGAACATGGGGAGTGGCAATTATGACCATAGACTAGAAATGGGGAGAGTGGTGTGGGTTCAAGGAAGGTGGCTTTTATAATTGATTGCATAGATCTAACCAAGGAACTTGTCCACGATCATAACCCCAATGACCTTCAAAAGTGGACATTATGTTCTCTTTTGCTTTTTGAGTTCTTTCCATGTAATATCCAAAATGCTCCTCCAACACCCTTTTGGTGCAACTTTGAGGGTCCCACGCAAGAAGACTTTTTCCACTTTTTTTTTTTTTTTTTTTTTTTTTTTTTTTTTTTTTTTTTAGGATTTGGGCCCCCCGCGCTCCCCCGGGGGGTGGGTGGGATCCATCATAATATCTCCTAGACTATTTATTCCTTGTGGTTGGCAAAGTGAATAAAGGCTGCCTTTGGGGGGATTTGAGGTAATGAGGAAGTACAAGAAAGTGAGGAAGAGAAAAAGGTGAAATGGATGCCCAGTGGCCATTGTCTTGGGGTCCCAAGAAGTCCCACTTTCAAAAAGGTGGGGGAAGCGAGAGAGAACTTGTAGTTTTCATGGAACTTAAACAACAATGTGGACATGCCCTTTCGATCCTATCCAAAGCCTCACTTGTATATTCCATAGTCCATAAGGTTTGGCACCTCATTTTCTTGCGAAAACACCGCGAAAAGTTTGACGGATCTTACGGTTAAGGTCAAACGAAGGGGTGAAAAATTACCCAAGCAATCAATAAGAAGTGATGAAAGGACATAGAAATTAATGCAATTCGATCCGATAGTTGAAGCTCGCCTTATCGAGAGAGCCACTCATCAGGAAATCTGCTATGGATCTAGAGAGCATAGAGTTTAAAATCGCTCGAACTAGCTAGAGATATTCTATTTGCAATTATGTTTGAAGCGAAAGTCGAGATTAAGAAATTCGACGGGAGGAAAAATGTTGAGTTGTGACCATTAAAATGTTGTAAATTTTAGCAAGTAGTATTAAAACCAATGGCTTTTTAGGTAGATAGTATTAAAACCAATGGTTGATTGGTGATTATCTCAAGAAAGCAATCTCATATGTGACTTCCTAATCAAAGTGATTGACGAGTACCCTAGCTTCCCACTAAACTTGACTCGACCAAGGCCAATGAGGTTGAGTATGAGGTTGAGTCTGAAGGCTAATATTGCCCATAAGTAAACTCAATAATTTTACAAACCCATTTTAAAAAATGTTCACAAGTCCGACAATCTTATACTCATTGATAATAAATGATACTAGGCCTCAAACGACGCATTTTTAGAATTCTTATGAGGTGTGCAATCAGCGCTCCGAAAATCAAATAATTCTTTATCGGGCACTACGCTTTTAAGTGATAACCTTTGTTTAATGTTACAGTCCTTTTAAGTGTTAACCTCGAGGGAAACCAATTGAAACATTGTCCATCCTCCAAAACACCACCATCATCACTTGACACAATCATATCAAAAGGTGGCTTAAAGCCAAAAGCTAAGGGCAAAGCTGGTTTGGGTCAAGACACCATGGCAACCAACAATATTGGAAGATGATGAGAGCAAAATTGTGGATACATAGGCATGAGATAGATTGATAGATTGATAGGTTATGAGTTGTCTAAATTCATTCGTCTTCTTCTCCGGTGGCAACAGGGATCGATCGAGTGTGCGTGGGGGCGAATTTAGGACGATGTACAATAGGTGTTGGACACAAAGTGGGGATCACTGTTTACATCCCCCACAACGAGTCCATCTCGATCGGTCAATTCCTAATCGATAATCGCGTGACATCCGTATTCTTTTTACTATTGATCTATCGATAAATTTATTTTTTCTTTGTTTTCTGTTGGGTGTGGTCAATTCGAACCGATCAGGGAGGCAGGGGGACCAGACATAATTGCTCCATCAATGTGAATCACTTGACTTCTTCCACCGGTGAATTTCCTGTTCTATTTATTGTCGGGTCGGGTCCATTTATCTTTCCGATTTTCCAAATGATAATTTATCAGAATCGACGAAATTGGGTGCGAAATTCGGTGGACCTCGAATTGGAAAGAAGGACACGGTCTATGATTTTTTTTTTAAAATTTTTTTTCCCTTATCGACTTGAAAAGGAAACGAGGGCAATCAATGCTTTTTCGAAATTCTTTCGGTGAAAGCTCCAATTTTCCTCTTTTTTTCCTTTTCTTTTCACCCTTCAATTATTTTTTTTTGGCTTTATTCAAAGTTCAAAATAAAATAATTGCAGCTAGCTATAGATAAGGACCGAACGGAGAGTCGTGGCTCATTTTATAGGCAATCACGGGGTGGAGGTCATTTATGTGGAAATGAAAAGAATGTGACGGATCAAACTCTTAAAAATATCTATATGGCTGTACATATATGTATATCTACATTTTTGGATGTATTAAGCTTTTGTATCCATTCAAAAAAACCAAAATTTTAGTTTGTCTACGCTTCTTTTTTCTCCATCGTCGGACACATAAAGGGCCAAGAGGAAAGAACAAATTATTATTGAGTTTTGTCTTATTTTTCACTTTTTTTGTGGTTCTTGAATTTGAAAAGAAATAAAAGACGATACGAGCAAATATGCCGGTCCCTTATATATTGGATAATTATCGAACACGTACAGGTCTGTGGTCTCTAGGGTGGTTCAAAAAAATGCGCGATTGTCGGAATTTAAATCACACTAAAGGACCAAATTAAGGAAAAAAATGAATGAAATGAGCAAATAGATGAGACGCTAAATTGAAAAAAGTTATTATTATTCACGCCTTTCTTTTTCACCATTTTCGTACATATATTTCAAAGCTTTAATTTTCATTATTAGTTAAGCAAAAGTCCTTCCATTTGTCTAATTGCTTCGAAGGAAATCTATGGAGTTCTCCCTTATCCGATAATGAATGTATACTCAACCAGAAAATTTTAAACTTTTAAATTTTGCTAATTTAATTCAAAATTTTCTGTATAATCCTTTCAGCCTATTTTTGCCGAAGATTCTAGCACCACCCACCGCTACATCAATAATATTCGGCGAAAATTGATTAAAATAATTATTTTAAAATTTTGCATAAAAGTATAGATCTAAACTCACAAAATGAACAAATTTAGGAGTGAATTAGCATCCATACAAAAGAGTCCAAAGTTGGAATACTATGCGAGAGCATGCACGAAATTGGATTTACTTAAATAACCAATAGACGAAATTTTGGCGGAATTGGCTTCTTTCTCTTATTAGTTCTATATTGTGCAATAACTTTTAGTAAATTACTGTATAATTCAATTGATTATCTCATTAAACAGAGTAATTACTCTTCTACATGAATATTAGGCTCTGTTTGTTTTGTCCGAAATGAATGATTTCAAAAATATTTTCCAAAAAATGATCTCTCATATTGCTTAAATAAATGAATGAACCAAACAAATTCTTTTCATGCTCGAAAATGTTTAGAAATAATTTATTGTCGATAATGAATATACTTTTCATAATCTAATTATTTCAAGCGATATAAGTGATTATTTTTGGGAAAGTATTTTCGAAATCATTCACTTCCCATGAAACAAATGGAGTCTTAATAAAGCAAGGATAACGTAGACCCTTGACCAGTTTTAGAAGGAACTTGATTGCTTTCATCGTTGGAATTAGATCGGTTTTCAATTGTTTCGAGCTAATTATTAAATTGATCAATAGTAATTAACATAGTATCAAGGAACCACAAGATTTAAATTCAAACATATAAAAGGAAATGAAAAGATAAAGGGCAAGTTAATGAGAAGCGGAGATTTTGAAGTTCAGCCCAAGATTCGATTGAAATGCGCTTCCCAGTAAATAATGTGATCGATCGGTTACGTCACTTTTTCGAGATTCTAATGCATTTGTGGCTGGCCCTTTGGATCTTCTCCTAGATAGCAAGTACTTAAAGCCAAGAGATTTGCTATGATTTAGAAAGGTACCAAAAAAAGGAAAACGTGGAAATGGTTAAATCAATATGAATTTTTCCATGTTTGTAACTGAGCTTACATCAAATCCTTGGTCAAGAGATATAGATATTCAAATGAGGAAACAAATCTACATTAGCTAGTAAAATCTAGGACAAAAATTAAATGCCAAATATCCATTCGATTTCAAGAAAAAAAGTTAAGATTCTTGGATTCACTTTCAATGCGCACATATTCTCGTTAAACGTCTAAATAAAGATATTTGGCCCTTTTATCAAAAGAACCGTCTTTCTCGTGCTATGTACGAGCATACAAAAAGACTCGTCGGTTAAGGAAAGTTCTTAATTCCCGACGTGTCATTCAACGTAGTTTCGTTAGTAGCTTACCATATCCAAAATTTAAATCTTTTTTTTTTAAATTGTTAAACAAACTTAACAAATGTCTCGAACAAGTACGATTTGCATGGCACGATAAGTTGTCAAACCATAATTAACGGAGAAGCATGTTCAAAAGCACCCATCGAATACATGCATGTCAAATCCCATTAAATATGTTTTTGCCAATTTAAAATCCCCTATTCGAAATGATCTAATTTATCGAAACGCACATTCCCATTCATTTTCTGAAAATATCTTTAAAAACATTATTCTTATTCTAATCAACAAAATTAACGTCGCGAAGGCATCCGTGAACAAGACTCCATAAAAAAAAAAAAAAAATAAAAAAAGTGGAAAAATTAAACAAACACAAGTGGGGAGTTTTGGCCTTCGGCCGGTAGATGGAAAATGACAAAATTAAATAAACATAAATAAACAAATGATGAGTATATAAAAATGAATAATTGACAGATCTAAAAAAATATTGAAAAAAAAGGGGGGAAAAAAATAAATTGGCGCTGACAACCACCAAGCACTGCGCACACGCACTGGTCATGGCGACAGGCAAGTGCATGCACTTCATACGACACCCTCCCCTCCACTTGTCGTACGGACACTGACACTCCGTCCCCATCCGTCCCCATCCAACATTAAAAGTAAACGGGGACAATCCTCCGTTCAGATGCCCCGGGCCCCACCTGCTTCGGCTCGAAGGAAAAACGACCATTATCGTATCCTTAAATTAGAAAAAATCAATCCGACCCGCCCGACCTGATTAGACCGAGCACGGTGGAAATCATGGTTCAAATCCTCACATTCTTAGGAGGAATTGGGATGGGGACGATTTCATTTCAGGAGTGGGTTTCGACTCCCACGCCCTGCAATGAGGCAGGACAAAAATTTGATAGTGAGTATTAGAGTAGAATTAGCGTAGAACCGACCATAAAAAAAAAAAAAAAAAGTTACCAACACCACGAATCGTGCCTTTCGAAATTGTTGCCTCATCCAATCAATTTCGAGTTCAAAACATAGCCTTTTCGTGACTCACGGATCAGCCAAATTGATTAAGCGAACATACATCATATTCACTAATTAGTGGTGATAGGGAGGTTTTGTATATGATCGCCACAGCACGGGTTCTGACTCGTGTCTCGTCCAGTCTATGTTATTTGTGGGTATTTTACTCGCTCAAGCTAATTTACAAATAATTCATTAAATGGTAAATAGAACCTAAAATGGGTTTTGCTTTCCCTAATAGGAAATAAATTACGCACGCATATTTACAATATCTATATATATATACAGACAAGTTTTTAGTCCCCGGGGATTCGATGACATTTCACACATGCGAGGAGGGCCCCACCCCAGACTCGTCACGTTCTGAAAATGGACAGGCCCCCCTCCTTTTCGTAGATGGCGGGCCCCACCCTGTTGGGTTCGGACTTGCCTACGTGGACTCCTAATTAAGCGGCCCTGTCGGCGACACGTGGCGCGCGCAGAGCGGGCCTGTGACGTGCGCGTGAGAATCACCGCCGCGTTAAAATCTCGGGCCGCGGGGCCTCCTGGGTCGGTGGGTGAAAAAGTGAAAACCTTTTTCCTCCCGACCGCACAGATTGCCAACTCATCACTTCCCAATTTGCCGTTTTAGTTAGTTTTTTTTTTCTCCAAACGACGCGCTTTTAAGCGAATTATTTGTTTTTCCTCTTCTCAATTATTCGTTTTTTTTTTAAATACTGAGCAAAAAAATTATTTATCATTTTGGCATTGTAATTTACATATTTGAAAGTCTAGCCCTAAGTAAAACTAGGATTCGTAATCCCTAAATTTAAAGTCCAAATTTTAAAAAAGTCAAAAAGGCACGAGTACACTCCTGAATATCATTAATTTGTTGCCTGATCGTATAGATTTCCCCTTTATTTCTTTTCAAATCCTACCACTATAATGGAGGAAAAAACCACCATAAATTCTATATTATGCCTACCGTGATACATTTACCTTAAATTTTTTATGATATAAAAATCTCCAAATTTATACCCACCTGATACATTAATCTCCAACTTTTTTTTTGTAACACAAAAGTTGCAAAGTTATACCCATATGATATAGTCATCCCAATTTTTTTTCATAACCCAAACTTATATACATATGGTACATTTATGAAAAAAATAATAATTTAATCCTTAATTTATACATAGGGTTTCTTGTGTTATGAACAATTTTTTTTGGATAAATGTGCCATAAGGTTACAAATTTGGGTAAATATACCACAATAGATACAATTTAGGGTTTTTGGTGGTTTTTTCTCATGACGACATACTTATCATTCTATTTTTTTGGCGAAACTTCGCTTGGTTTATTTCTTTTTTAAGTTCATGTATAAAAATGCAATTTCCCCTTAAAAATCATATGATCAAGGGGAAATTAAATGGCATGCACGGCTTCATCACTTCGATAAAAAGTGACTGAGTCGTTACACATCCATTTTTCTGTTCTTTTTCGGTTGATATATCGCACGGCCTTACATTACCTTTTTGAAACCGTACGGCTTGCTCGTTGTCTTTAATCACATTCTCGGAAAAGCATTTCTTCAATCTGATCCCGTATCGTACATAATATGCTAGGCAATCGGCCTAATTGAAATAACTCCCAAGAATCACATTAAATTTGGGTAAATATACCACAATAGATACAATTTAGGGTTTTTGGTGGTTTTTTCCCATGACGACATACTTATTATTCTATTTTTTTTGGCAAAACTCCGCTTGGTTTATTTCTTTTTTAAGTTCATGTATAAAAAATGCAATTCCTTAAAAATCATATGATCAAGGGGAAATTAAATGGCATGCACGGCTTCATCACTTCGATAAAAAGTGACTGAGTCGTTACACATCCATTTTTCTGTTCTTTTTCGGTTGATACATCGCACGGCCTTACATTACCTTTTTGAAACCGTACGGCTTGCCCATTGTCTTTAATCACATTCTCGGAAAAGCATTTCCTCAATCTGATCCCGTATCGTACATAATATGCTAGGCAATCGGCCCGATCGAAATAACTCCCAAGAATCACATTAAATTTGGGTAAATATACCACAATAGATACAATTTAGGGTTTTTGGTGGTTTTTTCCCATGACGACATACTTATCATTCTATTTTTTTGGCGAAACTCCGCCTAGTTTATTTCTTTTTTAAGTTCATGTATAAAAATGCAATTTCCCCTTAAAAACCATATGATCAAGGGGAAATTAAATGGCATGCACAGCTTCATCACTTCGATAAAAAGTGACTGAGCCGTTACACATCCGTTTTTCTGTTCTTTTTCGGTTGATACATCGCACGGCCTTACATTACCTTTTTGAAACCGTACGGCTTGCCCGTTGTCTTTAATCACATTCCCAGAAAAGCATTTCCTCCATCTGATCCTGTATCGTATGCAATATGCTAGGCAATCGGCCCGATCAAAATAACTTTCTAGAATCACATTAAATTTTTCAGGATACATGCATCATCACCAGGCAAAATCCGTCACCAAATCCCCCCCTACACAAGGCCTCAAAATCGGCAAGTAGAAAAATCGGCAAGATGAGATTTGGGAAGCCAACAAACCTGGCTTAAGAACAAAGTAAAAAATCCAATCCCTAATTAAATGACCTTTCGCTTTTGGTAATTTGGCAAGGTAATTTGGCAAGGGGGGGGCCCGAAAGAGAACATAGAGGAGCGAAGGAGGAAAGCAGCCGGTGTTGTTTTCTTAAGGTAAGAAGACAGGCAGGTCGAAGGAAAGAAGCCATTTTTATCTTCTTGTCCGGTTAGGGCAGGGGGGGACAAAATCTGCAAGCCTTCCATAATTCGCTAATCTCTCTCTCTCTCTCTCTCTCTCTCTCTCTCGCTCGGGTAGTAAAGAAATCTGCGCAACAAATGATGTACGAGATTTCCTCTCTCTAGACCCACTCATTGACTTTCTCTCTCTAACCCCCCTCTAGCGCTCCCCCACACATAAAAGCCAGGCCTTCTCACAAGAGGCACACCACCACACCTCACCAAAAGCGAAGTTAAATCTGCCACCTTTCTCTCTCTCTCTCTCTCTCCCTCCCTCTCGCTGTCTGCTCATGCTCTTCCTCTGAGGAGCCCTCTCTCTCTCTCTCTCTCTCTCTCTCTCTATCTGTCTGTCTGTCTCTGTTTCTCACTCTCTTGCTGTCATGGCGGTCGAAGCTCCGCGCGTCAATCCTTTTCCTACCCAGATGATGACGAACAGGTAATCATCCATGGCCGTTCGTGGGTCTGTGTTCTTTTTCGTATTATGGGTTGCTTGGGTTGTTTGGGTTATTTCTCTCTGTTTTTTTTTTTTTTTTTTTTTGGTGGGAGTGGCGGTGATTGAATTGGCTCGACTCTGCTGCGGGTTTTGCAGGGATTTCGTCGTCCAGGCGAAGAACGCCAGCGCGACCGATTTCTTCGCCAGCCAAGGGGAGGACTTCATCCCTCCGGCGCCGACGGGACCGCCGGTCCCGATGATGCCGACGTGGCGCTGCCAGCAGCAGCCTCGCGTCGTCCCCGAGATGATCGCCGTGAAGAAAAGCGAGAGCGGATTGAGCAGCAACTACAACGCCCCCGCCCCCGCAGCCGCAGCCGCAGCCGCAGCCGCTGCCGCCGCCGTCCGGTCCCCAGGAACCACCACAAGCGGTCCAGAGACGCGTTCGGCGACGGCCACTTGAACGGCGATCTCCTCCCGGTGAATTATAATCCTCAGAAGATGAGCAAGGCATCGCCGTTCCTGGGGCAAGAGGCCGCGTTCGAGATCCAACGGCACCAATGGGAGATCGACCGTTTGATTTCCCAACATGTAATGATCCTTCTTTTCCTTCCTTTCTTTAATTCAAATTTAATTTGTTGTCGTCGTCGGTTATGTTTGGACAAGTCTTTGATGAATTAGTTACAGTTACTACTGGCTTTAAACCCGGAAAAGATTTGCAATGTCGATTCCGTTTCTGGCCAGAAAAAATGTTTCATTTCCACGAATTGCGTCGAGAAATTCGTTTATCATCGAAAAGAGAGGATGAAATCCCGAATCTTTCTGACAACTCTTTCTCGTTCCTCGACGTGTTTGCAGACGGAGAGGCTGAGGCTGGAGCTGGAAGACAGAGCGAAGCAGCAGTCCAGGGCGCTGCTGTCCTCGATCCACGACTCGATCGTTGGAAAGCTCAGGGAGAAAGACGAAGAGATCCAGAGGCTGGGGCGGCTGAACGGGATGCTCCAGGAGAAAGTGAAGAACCTGGTGATGGAGAACCAGATCTGGCGGGGCCTCGCCCAGACCAACGAGGCCGCCGCCAACTCCCTCCGCTCCAACCTCGAGCACGCCCTCGCCCGCGCCGGCTGCGGCCTCGCCGACGACGACGCCGAGTCCTGCTGCGGGAGCAACGACACCCCCGGGAGGGCGGCGGTCGCGGCGGTCGCGCTCGGCGGGGCGGAGTCGTCGCGGCGGCGGGGGTGCAGGGCGTGCGGGGAGAGGGAGTCGTCGGTGCTGCTGCTGCCGTGCAGGCACCTCTGCCTGTGCGCGGCGTGCGGGCCGAGCCACCACGACTGCCCGGCGTGCGGCTCCGCCGTCACGGCGAGCGTGCACGTGAACCTGTCGGCGTCGTCGTGATAGCAACGGTCGGAACCGCCGCGGGGCAGGAGGTGTGAAAAGGAGGAAAATTCAGGGGCGGAAATGGGAAAAAGGGATAGAATAAGGGGGAGGAAAGGGATAGTCCTTTTTTTTTTTTTTTTTTTTAATTTTGTATTTTTTGCGGATGATAGTGAGATTCTTTGATATCTTCTTTTGTTGGAGAAATTGGGGAAAAACCATCGAGAGGGATGGCTTTTCCATTTTTTTGTATATACATCGCAAAACTCTCTCTCTCTCTCTCTCTCTCTTTTTTTTTTTTTTATTTTTAATAATCATAGATGTTGGTATTTTTAATTTGTTGAATTTCTAATCTTTTTACTTTTCTTGCTTAGACTTTAAAAGAACAGAAAAAATATAATTATTCTTTTACTTTATTGCTCTTCTAGTACTTTTGCACTCAAATTCTCTTATCCTCGAGGTGGATTTATTGTGAGAATCTCCAGTTCTATAGAAAGGTAATGACACCTTTGACTCGCAGCTAGTGTTCAATTATGAGATTTTGACCCCTTCTTTTTTATAAATTTAAATATATCAATATGGCATCTAATGATGCTAAGTTATAGTCTTCTATGTTGCCATGCTGCACGATTCATCCATGGGAATCATGTATCTATGCATTAATGAACGATCAACGCCCAAAAAGCAATAATTTAATAAGGACCTTTCGATTTAACGGCGATTAAATGTGTTTGAATGAAACACGGCTTTAGAATCCTTCAATTTTTCAACTAGCTAGGTCACTTTCAAAATACCAATCACTTGAATCGACTGATAAAATATCTATAAATAAGGATTTTTTTATGATCAGTGATAATATTCTCTCATAGTTCTGATTAATTTATGGAAAGTGCGATGGAAACGTAATCCAAGTATCAAGAATGCAAAGAGCTCTTTCCATCACTTTCTCTTCTTCGTTTTTTTTTTTTTTTGGTCGATTTTATATACCAAGTCAATCTTTTTTGCTTTTTGGGTGGTTATGCAAAAGATAAAGCGTGTAAAAAAAGGGAAAAGGGCGAAGGCATGATTTTGATTGTACTTCCTCACTTGTGGTGAAATGATTTGAGATAATGACAACAGACAATTTCTCTCCACCAATTCATCCATTTTCCTCCTTTTTGTCAAAATTTTAATTTGCTACAAGTGCATTTTAACTTTTTCTTAATCTCGATACCCAAAATTTTCACACAATGCAAATACCGATACATACATTCGCATACAATTTTGATTGTATTTATTTATGAAATGATTTGAGATAATGACAACAGACAATTTCTCTCCACCAATTCATCCATTTTCCTCCTTTTTTGTCAAAATTTTAATTTGCGACAAGTGCATTTTAACTTTTTCTTAATCTCGATACCCAAAATTTTCGCACAATGCAAATACCGATACATACATTCGCATACAATTTTGATTGTACTTCCTCACTTGTGGTGAAATGATTTGAGATAATGACAACAGACAATTATTCATCCATTTTCAGAAATTTTAATTTGCGACAAGTGCATTTTAACTTTTCTTAATCTCGAAAAAATTTTCAACAATCCAAATACCGATACATACATTCGCATACAATTTTTTTTTTTTTATAATTTTCAGAATTTTGAATAATATTTTAAGTTCGGCAAGCTTATTTTTTTATACAAGCCGTGTAATTGATATCCAAAACCCTTTCTCGACTGCTAAATCTTCGGATCGCATAAATTTTGGGGCATTTTACAAGTGCGAGGCACTTTTGATAATATAATATTACTTTTGACATTATTGTCAATCGTTAAGGATATGGCAAAGTTAGCACTAACTTTATTTCCCACATGCCCGTCACCTTTTGCCTCACCACCCATCTCGCGCCTTTCGGGACCGAATTTCCCCTCCTCCCAAAATGACATGCATCCTTCATGTTCCATCGTCCGACCCTGTGAAAGAATTTATGGCAAATTTAATATATATGTGATTTTAAAAATTTTTACCCCAAGTAATATCTTTAGCAACCTAATTTTTAATTTACTTTACCATAAACCCCAATAAGAAAAAAGTTATACAAATTAACGATAAGTGCATTAAAAGTCTTAAAACTTATCATGAAGATGCAATTGAGTACTAAAACTTTCAAAAAGTGCAATTAAGTTTTAAGACTTGTCACAAAAGTTCAATCAAGTCCTAAAACTTTTAAAAAGTTTAATGAAGTCCTAAAACTTATTTCGAAAGTACAACCGAGTCTTAAAATTTTCAAAAGTGCAATCAATGAAAGGATTTAGATTGAACTACTTTGAGAAGTTTTAGGATTTAATTGTACTTTTTGAAAATTTTAGGACTTAATTGCACTTTGTGACAAGTTTTAGAACTTAATTGTACTTTTTGAAAGTTTTAGGACTTAATTGCACTTTGTGACAAGTTTTAGAACTTAATTGTATTTTTAAAAAGTTTTAGGATTTAATTGCACTTTGTGACAAGTTTTAGAACTTAATTGTACTTTCATGATAAGTTTTAGGACTTCTAATGCATTTATCCGTACAAATTAAATTGTGGTTTGATAGAGGGAAACTAGTAATATTAGTTGTAGGGGCACTTATGATATCAACAAAAGTAGCAAACATATAGTTTTGCAATATTCATGCACGGGATATTGATGGGTGTGTATCTCATCCAATCTTTGAATTAATAACCATGATAAACTTGCATGTTTTAACGATAAATTTGCATGGAATCTATGTACACTTCCGGCTCCATTTTTAGTAATTCTCTCGCGTAACCTAATCTCTCCCTAGTAATGAATAAAGTACTAAATCTAAAATAATTTCCTTAATTAGGAGAAAAAAACGGAACTTTCTGTACCGATTTCCCGGACTAATTATTCGCGGTGGTTGAGCAACCTTAATCATATCAAACTCAAAATCAGAAATAGCAACCGTGCACTTTTCAGGTTTAAAGTGGACTTCACATGATAAGTATGCTTTGTTTGAATAAAGACATTCGATCGACCAAATTAAAATAACTAAAGCGCACCGTCCCACTATAGTCGGCTATTATTACATGCCTTTGTTACACCTAATTTTACACGATGCTTGTGTTAACATATAGTGCACATGTCACTGACAAGAACCCACAAAACTTTTGATTTGATTAGTACAATTTGTTAATTTAATTAAATAATTTATTCGATTGCTATCGGTTAAAAAAAATGGTACCAAATCAATGCTTGGAGCAGTTGCGGTAGACTATGTTCACAGCCGAAGTTTTGTTGGGTTCTTGCAGAGCCAAATCTCAATAATAATCACAAAAAAGTACATCTGCTATCTTAGCTGTATTTAAGGAAAATATAAAATTCTCACCTCTAAAGTGATATCTTCTTTTGTAGTATTTAATTTATTTTTTTTTGGGAGGGGTCCATAATTACCATTGTGTCGATGGATCATGTTGACCGATTGGCAAAGTGCTTGTGGGACATGGTGGGTCAATATAGCCATTATGTGTTTTTGTTTGACAAGCATGTGCCAATGATCTCCTTGTTGAATAAATGCAAGAGATAGAAAATAAATAATTAAATATTATAATCAATATATCGAGAGCACACGCAATAAAAAAAAAATTAGTTGCAAATGATATCACAAGAATTACTTCCCAAACTAATGAAATATAAATATGACGACGAAGATGCGACATGCAACACACTTGATCGCCATAACAAATTGCTCGAATATGCTCTGTAGGCTACTCAAGCTCTACATAGCTAAAGTCTCCTAGAAGTTCAACTCAATTTAATGGTATTGAAATCGATAAGAATCGCGCGATCTGGACATTTCTTTTTAATCTCGAAAAGAAGTCGTCCTCTCTCTCTCTCTCCGCTTGCATCGAAATAATAATATTCAAGCGTTTTTTTTTATGTCCCGGCACCCTATTACCTAAGTACAATATTCAAAAGTTCTAGTTGTCATCACATTGCCGCCACCATCCGAGGGGCCACATCCATGCCCATCGTCATTTTGTTCTTATTCAAAGGCGGTGGCAGCGGGTCGTGATTAGAAATTGCGATGGGGGCCACGAGGGGTTTGAAAAGGGGGACATCGGGAGATGCAGATTATTTGTCGTGCGGACAAAAGCAAGTTGTTGGAAATAAACGTTTGATTAGTGCATTTTGATTTAAGGTCTCGGGTCGTCATCGCGCGAGACTAAGTGCAACGGAGTCAATTTCATCATTCTTTTTTTTTTTTTTTGAGATAGGAGGAACCGGCTTGGCCAAAACTGACAGCCACGCCGCAAACCTCCTGGCAGCGACGCTGCCGGGATCCACCACCACAAAGTCATACTTAATATCACTACGGCCGCACGCCGCACGCGAGGTTTGACCCGTTTATCTCCGTGAGGGGATAGAAGCCCAAGGCAGCGCGGCCACCACATGGAGTGGTAATTTCATGATTCTGTTCCATGTCGCTTTCCATGTGAATGGGATTGATGACGAAGCGATTGCCCCCTTTTCTTCTCTCTCTCGCTCGCCACCACGTTTTGGTCCTTAGCTAATCCCCCCGACAGTGACGGCGACAGCGACGTTTTGCGGCCACTCACGGTCGATTATTATGCGTTTGACATATACGGCGAGGCAGAAATTGCGTCGAAGATGCGCGTTGCGATGGCGACGGCGACCTCTGCCGACCATTTTTACATGGTAAGAACGTGAATCTCGAAGCGCTATTAAATTCGATCGCCTGCGGGGTTGACGTCTTGCGGGCGACGTGTTGCGGTCGATCACACGGCAAGAACGGCGAACCTTGAACGTTACCAACTTCGATCATCATGAGTTTGATTTGCGGAGCAATTACAGAACACTAAGCGACAGCTACATCGATTGATGTGTTATGGTGATAATGACCTTTTTGCAGCCATTTATATCGTAAGGACAGCACACTTTGAACATCTTTAAATTGACCAAATGCGTGTTGATGTTTTCGAGATATCAATAGAGAAAAAATAGACCACCGCCCTCAGCGGCGCAGCTGGCGCGGGCTCTCTCCCTCTCACGAAGGAGAGAAGTTCGAATTCCAGAGGCGGCGTTAGGGATTCTTACTTGGAGTATTGTGGTGGTGAGTTCTGCAATTGCCGGCTTACGGGTTTCCCTGAGATTTCTCTTTCTCCTTCTTTTTTTCTTTTAAGATTAATGTAAAAACGTCCTTGAGTTACGGTCAGCGAACGTTATCCGGGTAATGCAAGACTTTTTTCTTTTTTATTTTGAAATTTCCTTTCGTGCAGTACAAAAGGAAATTAATTGAAATGTCAACCAAATTGAACGTTGACTTGACCGGTCAAACCGCCCCCTTGGCGTCGAAATGAGGGTTGATAAGAATAAGAAACGTTTACTGCACCACGCACGATTTTTTTTTTTTTTTTGTGTAATTCCTATTATTTCGGCGAAGAAAAATGGTAGTAGACTCGCTCTAGAAGAAAGTAGATCGATGATCATGTGCTTATAATTATACTTTTTGACCAATCTTTTACAATATGCTTTTTTGTCAGCTAGCTAATTGTATAAGCATGAGTTTCTTGATCATATTTTTCTAACTTCCAAATTGCTGGACTGAATAAAGATTGAAAGGTAACGGTGCATCTTATTCCAAATCCCAATTGCAATTAACATTAAATAAAAAAAGCTGGAATAATTATAATAATGATCTTATCTTGGTCTCCACACCGTTTGCTAAGCACTAATTCTTGGATCTTGATGCTATTTTTGAGAACGACCCTTTTGCGGCCAAGAAGAGAAAAATGTAGATTATTAACAGTAGACAAAAAATTTTATAAAGAAAAATGGAGTAATTGACAATTCCAAGTGATGGTTGCAACCTCCATCTGAATAATTTAAATATTTTTATAAAAAATACTTGGATGATCATGGAAATTAATTAAAATCGGTACTTGAAATCACATCGACAATAGCACCATGGTGTGATGCAATCGATGGGGGTTGTTTAAGGGATAAAATTTCATTTTTTTTTTCCATTTTCTATTATTATTTTTTTGGGCCTTTCCTAAGCCACTTTTGTGGTTTCGTTTTCCGATGTGCTTTTTTAATTTGTAAGAATTTGCACGGCTTAATTTCTTCGATTGTCACGATGTGTCTTGTTATGTATGCCGTTTCGAGAGAAAATCAAACGAGAGCCTAGAAGGGATTATACATATCGACCGTTCCTCGATAAAATATTCAACTTTTGCCGTCAACCCTCTTATGATATCATCGACTTCTTTGGTTCTAACTCACACAACGTCTCGTGATAACCATCATAAACAATTCTTTTATCTTTATTGAAGGATGAACTCGTGAGATATGATAAGGTGTCGCTTCAATTGATGTAGCCATCTCTCATGTTATAAAGAAAGGTTTCTAATAGATTTTTTTGGGAAAACAATTAGAGAACAAAGAAGTCAAAGGTGGTAATTAACTTGCTAGGGTTTGCTATAAAAAAAGGACTCGACCTTGCTCGGAGTGTTTCTTTTCTTCTGACGACATGTGGTACATGACCTTTTCAAATCACCCACTTTCTACGCATGTAAGCATACAGCCAAATTGGCATGCATCAATCGAGTGTAATAAGGCTCCCACTATACAAGAGTATGGAGGCGTGACTCCCAAAATTACTCTCGAGTGGCTTTGATTTGAACGTGGAATTTCTTATTTCAACACTTAGCAATTACCTACTCGGTCAAATCCTTGCAGATAAAACATGCTATCGGATCATTTAAAAGAAACTAATGCTTGGTCAAATTCTTGCAAATAAAGCAAGCTGTCGAATCATTGAAAAGAAACCCATAAGAGACCAAGTCCTTATCGCTTGAAGGAGATGATTTTAATTCGATGTGCTTCAATAATGTAAAAAGATACGAGTTGCATGTCTCGGTGTGATCTCATGACATACGAAGCTAAGCGAAAGCTACATGATCACCATGCCTCAGAAGCAATCCGAAACAACCAAAAGAAATGAGATCGAAACCCTAATAAGAATCCACGGCACAAGCCCGACAAGGTCAGCATAATCCTTTAAAATAGGTCGAACCAAGAATCATCCACCATCGATGTTGCGGTGCGCCCCGAAAGCCGTACTCATTCCAATTTTCTATCTTCGAAGAACCCTAGCAATAAGAAAAGATTTAAGAAGGAAAGAACGATAGGACCACACTAAAGTCTCCCTCCTTGATCTTTCCCCCTCTAGTCTTTTTCAAAAGGGTATCCAATTAAACTAACGACAGCATCAAAAGAGCGAGCCTTGAATTGGTATTACGATGGGTGTCGTGCATGGACTTTTCATGTAAGTGTGTTGTCTTTTGCTTGCTTTGCGCGATAAAAGATCGTTGTTTGTTTGGGTTTTATACGTAAATATTACCTTAAACCACTTCGATCAATCAATCAATGCTATGCTTTTCTCTTCTTCTTTTTTTATTATTATTATTTATTATTATAGATTAAGATGGAGCTAGCAAAGTTAGCCGCCCTCCACGTCTCTTTCGCTTTCATCGTTTCTTGAAAATACACCCACTTTTGTATACATTAAAAGGTGGCGAATGATGAGGAATTTAAAACAAGCCCACCCCCCCAAAAAAAAAAAAAATTGTTCCATTCGTGGGGCCTTCCGAGTTCCCTCATCGACTAGCCAACATGCCACCCGCCAGAATGCATTGAATAGATGAACTTCGGGGCTTATCTTGGGAGACTTTGATTGATTTAAGAAAGCATGTGTTTGGATAATCGAAAAAAAATTAAATTGTACATATAAACAATAAATTTCATAAAATGTGATTTCGGCGATGATCTTGACTCATCCAAATGATGACATGATGAGATTTGAATTATTGCACAAACCCCATATTTTAAAAAAGATTACGCTTCGACGTAAATTATAAATAATCCCTTACACATATGATCATATTTTTCTTCGAAAATAATAGTCTTGAACCATTGATATTTAAAACTATAATTGCAAATTTTATTGAAGATTTTATACTCATCAAAACATGTCTCTTACCTAATGCTCCAAATCAAAATGCATCGACTGTTTTAAAAACATTAATGAATTTTGTCGGTGAAATGAATTCACGAAATAAAAGCGAATTTTCTTCGCGACCCCCATTTTTAATTTTTTTCAAACGACGTCCGGTGGCTAAGCATTACATGTGCGTCCCACGCGTTTACAATGGCGAGGACGTACTTGACAAGTACATAAATGATAGCCATTACCCTTTTTTTTTTTTTTTTTTTTATAAGTGGGTTATCTGCCCAACGAAAGTAATAAAAAAACAAAATAAAATTGATTGGTTTTTGCCCAAAGTGCTGAAGTGGATGACATGATTGATTCCCCATCGACAAATCACTTTTGTTTTCTTTTTGTTGGGGGGAAAAAGAGGGGGAAGCTATAGAAAAAGTTAGGTGGGAATATAGAGGAAAAGGTGTCTTGTCTCGTTCTAGGACAAGGCGGTTCACACAGTTTGAGGACTTTGTCCTAAATCTAAGAAGATTTGCACTTTGTCCTAAAACAATAATGGCACCCAATAATTTCAACCCACGTGGTGCGCCAGCACGCTCTAGAGACAAAGCATGAAAATGACCCCCATCACCACCAACATCGACACTTCCAACTTGTGTTCACAGCCCCTCCCTGTTTTTGGTCCATGTCATGACTGATGTCAGATAAAAATTTGGGTCCATTCCAACTCATAAAGCATGATTAAGATCTTAGTATCAAGACACCCACTCATGGCTGCATAGATAGTATGAGTGCTCTCCATCATCGTCGAGGTCGAGAGTTCGAACCCTCTCTTTGCATTCCATGCCTTAAGTGGGGGGTCCTAAGGATGGATTACTGAGCCAGTCCTCCCGAAGTTTTATGTCTAAATGGTGACTTGCGACAACGTCCGACGGTGTCACCAAGCATCGGAGGGCGGTTTCTCGGTCACCAAAAAAAAAAAGATCTTAGTATCAAGACCCATTTATCTCTCTTATTTGGCCCATCACAAGGGGCGATGAGTGGCTAGAGACTGATATTTGATAATCAAGACAGTGATGGGCGTTGAAAATCTAGCTTGGGAGGCAAGTATGATTCTTTGTTATGGAGGCAATATACTTAGAAACTTCACATAAAATTCCGTAACAAAAGACGTACCAAGCAACGAGTCTCGGTACGTGACGTATCCAACCATCTCCCTAGCAATTCAATAGATTCCATGCCTTCTTTGATCACACTTGGGCATGTGGTGGCACGACAACTGTGACTATCCCATGAAAATTAGTACTTGCACCAACCTAGATGGAAAAATCCCTCTCATTAGGTGTTAAAAATAGGTGGGAGTTTTTTTTTTTTTGTCAATCCTACTCTACTCCTATTTTAATTTTCATACTTAAACTTTTGCCCTACCTCCTTATAAGGTGTGGGAGTTGACATGCACATAAGTCTGTAAGGGTTTTTAAAATGTGGGCCCAAGTGACGTATGTCGCCTACTTTAATGAATTTGAATAGAATTAACATGGCGTCACTTAAGCATCTAATATTTTCTCGATGTGTTTTTTTTTTTTTTTTTATCAAACTCAACAAGATGTTGCTCGCCTTCCTTTGTTGCTTTCTTAGATAGGGCCCACATTTAGAGAGAGAGAGAGAGAGAAGTCATGGGTGGTGGATGGCGCCATAGCCACTATATACAAAAAGCATATCCGTTTTCATGAGGAATTTTGAGGATTCTCTTTCGTCGGGAAGCTGCTCCTCCGCGAGAGAGAGAGAGAGAGCGATGTCACTGTCGATGGAGATTCGGGTCTGGTCCCGCAGCGGCGGGGACGGCGACGAAGAGCCCCGCCGCCGCCGGAGCAGCCACCCCGGGCGGCCGCGATGCGGCGGCGGCGCAGGGCGGGCGAGGAGACGGGGTGCTGCTGCTGCTGTGCTGGCGCATGTGCCTTGTGCTCGGCGTACGGGTACAGGCCCGGCCCAGGACCGCCCGGCGTGCGGCTCGGCCGCGGATCAGTCTCGGTCGCAACGGTCGGAAACGCTCCGAATAAAAGCCACACCGCCCGAGCGAAGCTGATTTCCCACCTCTCGCTCTCTCTCTTCTTCAAGCTCTTCCTCTGAAAATCACTCTCTCTCAGCGATTCTTTCTCTCTCTAAGCGAAAGCCGAGGAACTGAAACGATTCTCATGGCGGTCGAAGCATGGTGCGGTGACCCTTTTCCCGCTGGGATAATTCCGACCAGGTACTTGTCGCTCTTCATTCGTGGGTTTCTGTTTGATTTTGAATTGTCGTGGGCTATTATTGGGTTATTCCTCTCTCTCTCTCTCTGCTTTTCGTTCAAGCTAATTCCCAATTGGTTCGACTCTTCTGCGGCTGCTTTTTCAGGGTTTTCATCCCGACGACGAAGAACCCTCGCGCGACCCGTCTCCGCGCCAGCCGAGCGGAAGATTTCATCCCTCTGCCGTCGTCGGAGACGCCCGACCCGATCCTGCGGCCGCCGCGCCGCACCCTGAAACTTCGCATCGTCCCCGAGTTTGGCACGGCGAAATCGTCCGTGAAATCCGAGAGCGGATCGACCAGCGACTACAACGCCGCCGTCTCTGTCCCCAGAAGCCACCGCAAGCGGTCCAGAGACGACGCGATCGGCGACGACCACTTGAACGGCGATCACTTCCCGGCGAATCGGAATCCTCACAAGATGAGCAAGGCGTCGCCGGTACCGGGGCACGAGGCCGGGTTCGAGATCCACCAATCGGAGATCGACCGTTTGATTTCGCAACATGTAATTACCCTCTTTTCTTCTTTGCCTTTTTTTTTTCAGTAATTAGGGTTCTTACACTTGTTCTGGGATTTCAAGAAAGAAAACCCAGAAAACATTAACAATGTTGATTCCGTTTCCTGCAAAAAAATATTCAAATTTTCACGAATTGCGTCAAGAAATTATTTATTATTGAAAAGGAAAAAGGAAATTAAAAATTTCCTGACAACTTTCCTGTTCCGGACGTGTTTACAGACACAGGGGTGGGCGAGAAAACTGAAGGAGAAAGACAGAGAAATTCAGAGAATCGGGAAACTGAATGGTCTGCTCCAAGAGAAATTGAAGATCGTGGCGACGGAGAGCCGGATGTGGCGGGGCCTCGCCGAGGACAACGAGTTCGAAGCCGACTACCTCCGCTCCTACCTCCAGCGCGTCCTCTCCCGCGGCGGCGGCGGCGGGGTCGACGACGCGGAGTCCCGCTGCGGGAGCAACGATACCGGGACGGCGGGAGCGGAATGCGGCGACGCGGCGGCGGCGGAATCGACGAGGCCGGGGCGGCGGCGCCGGTGGTGCGGGGAGAGGGAGTCGGGGGCGGTGCTGCTGCCGCGCGGCCCTGTGCCTGTGCGCCGCGGCGTGCGGGCCCGGCCGCCGCCGTGACTGCCCGGCGTGCGGCGGGGCTGTCGCGGCGAGCTTGCACCTGAATCTGTCGTCGTCGTCGTCGTAACGGTCGGAAGCGCCCTGGGCGGGAATTGTAAAAAGGAGGGAAAGTAGGGGCGAAAGGGGGAAAAAAAGGAAAGAAATAGTCCTCTTTTTTTCGTTTTTCGTTTTTTTTTTTATAGGGAGATTCTTTGATATCTTTTCTGTTGGAGAATCATGTGAATCATGTGGTAAAAAACCATCGAGAGGGATGGTTTTTTCAATTTTGTGTAAATACAATACATAATAAATGTTCTTTTTTTTTTTTTTTTAAATCACAGTGTTCCTATATTTTTTTCTTTTGAAAACCTTCAATTTTTTCGGTCAGATACATGATGCACGAATTGTTGCATTTTTAATCCCCTTTTAATCATGCTTGAATATTGAATGTTATACAAAACCTCTGTCGACATCGATGTATAATTTCAAATCTCGTTTCTTTTTGTGGGTCATGTCAAAACTTAGAGAAAAATATTCTTCTTCATTCTATTATTCTTCAATATTTTGATTAGCTAGGTCATCATCGTGAAATTCTAAAGAGTAGTCACTTGAATTTACAAATAAAATATTTGACAATGGTGATTTTACAATAAGTTATGACCTTTTTTTTTTTTTTTATTTATTTATCATTATCTCCATAATTTTCTAGATGGGATATTCAATTGTTATTAGTTCATAGAAACGTCCAACAACGCCACGTATTCCATCAAGATACTGAGAATATAAAGTTCTCTTGTCATCACTTTTTCTTTTTCAAGCATAAAACATGTAAAAGGAAAAATAAAGGAAAATTTTCAAATAAAGGCCTAACATAATCATATCAATTTAAAAAAAAAAAAAAAAGCCTAACCTCCTAAATGATATTTTTGTCTTTTACTTTTAAAATTTTTTTGTTTATTTTTTTCTTTTTTTTTTTTTTCCCCCTTTTTCCCCCTTTTCTCCCCCTTCCACCGGCCATGGCAGCAGTCACTAGACTCAGGCAAGGGCAACCCTTGTTGGTGTCGGAGAGGGTCACCTTTGCTTGGGCTAGCGAGGGTGGGTTGCCCTCGTGGATGTCGGCAAGCAAGGGCATCCCTCACCCCCTTGTCTAATCTGGTAAAGGTCATCCTCATCAGATGAGCAAGTGACCTCCACTGGCCATTGCCACCGATGGCCAGGGAGGAAAGAGAAAAAAAGAGAAAAAAAGAAAAAAAAGTCAAAAAAAAGAGAGATTTTTTTTTTTTAAAATTATAGTTACATTCTTTTTTTTTTTTTGCCAAGATACCTTTTCTCCTATGATCGAAATAGTCATCATTGGCCAAAGGCTCTTATTTAAAATGATTTGACCACTTTAGATTTTTATTTGAGATGATTTGTCTACTTCAGGCTCTTATTTGAAATAATATTTACTTCGGACCTTTATTTGAAAAAATGATGATATTTCAAACTATTATTTGAATTTTTTCCAAAAACAAGAAAGGAAAAGAGCATGATTAGGATTGTAATTACTTGACATGAAATTAGACACTTCTCTCCGACCATTCCTGCCTTTTTTTTTTTTTTGCCTTGAAATTTCTCATGCTTTGATGTTATAATACAATTACAACCTTTCAAATCATTCGTAATTGACGAATTTTGACCTTTTCTTAAATAAGGTCCAAATTTTCATATAATGTGAATATTATTAAGTAAATTTACATATTCTTTTTTCATAATATTTTTAAATGTAGATCAATATTTGTGATAGATAACCAAAAATATGTGCATTTTTACTTTTTCCAAATAGCTTAACCAAATAAGCCTTTACACATGGAATTAAGGATGCGATATATCTGAACTTGTTTTTCACATCAGCCATGCAATCGACATACAAACCACTTTCTTGATTATTAAATATTTAGGGCCAATAAATTTCAAGGTATTTTGCAAGTATGGTCACTTTTTGCATTGTTGGCTTCTGCATGCATCTTCATTCAAATTGATCCATTTTGTCAAATTTTATTCTAGAGACCTTCTCACGAAGAATGCTTATAGTAATTTTTGTGAACGCTAAAAGTGCGGCTTTGATTTTGTGAAGCCTTAAAACATGTTGAAGTAATTTACTCTTTTAAGTTGACTTTGGAAATATTTAGATTGGAAAAATTATCAAAATACAAACTTTTCTTAACAATTATCGTTAGAACGATGATCTTAATTCCCCTAATACAACTAAGAGGCTCTCTCTGTCACTCTTGCTATACGTATGTGTGTGTGTATATATATTTATTTATTTTCTCGGCTAAACCTAATCTCACCCCGAAGAATTAAATAAATTAATAAATCTCAAATATTTTTCTCAATTTAAAAAATAAAACACAACCTTGTGTCCCAATTTCTCGGACTGAATATCCAAGGTGGTTGAACAACCTTAACTGTATCAAACTTAAAATCAGAAATAGGAGCTTCACATATTGACCTTAATACGATGATCATTTGCGACCATTTATATGGTAAGAACGGCAAACCTTGAACTTTACCAATTTCGATCATTATGTGTTTGACATACAGAGTAAGGCCAAAATATTTGGCAATAGTTACATGAATGATGTATGATTGTAATAGTGACCTTTCGTGACCAATTTTTTTTTTCCGGTCTAATTTTGCAACCATTTATGCGGTAAGAACGGGAAACTTTGAATACTACTAATTTGATCAATATGTGTTAACATTTTAGATAGACCAAGAAAGAAATTTCTCGTTTCTTTATGTATAGTCATTAAGATTAATGTAAAAAGGTCCTTTAATTGTGTTATGCCAATTTTACCTGGAAATGCTGTATATATATCAGAATATGTCTGTGATTCGTTCTATGACTAGAAATAAAAACCATACGAAGAAGAAATCAAATTAATCGAAATGTCAACCAGATTGAACGTTGACTTGACAAATCAAACTCCCCCTCCCCCCTTCTCTCTTCTCTTCGAAATTCTTCCTTGCGTTGAAATGAGAGTTGATGAAAATAAGAAACATTATATCAGAAAAAAAGAATTAATGGTAGAGACATTCTGAAAGATATTCGATTGATGGCATGCTGATAATTATAACTACAAGTAATCGCAATTAACATTAAAAATAGCTCAAACAATGATATCTTTTATTAATTTTTTTATTTGTTATCAGGGTCTCCACCCCGTTTTCTAGGCACTAATTCATGGATCTTGATATTATTTTTGAGAACAACCCTTTTGCCGCCAAGAAGATAAAAAAAATAGATCATTAACAATAGACAAAAAAATAATAATTTAAAAAGTGATCATTCACAGTAATGACATATCAATCTTTGGAAACGAGGGCTAAACGACATTTGTGTACCTCAGTTCATATGATGGCTGCAACCACCATCTGAATAATTGATTTTTTTTTTATAAATAATTTGGATAACTATAGAAATTAAATTAAAATTGGTACTTGAAATCACTTCAAGAAGCACCGATATGTGATGCAATCCATGGTTGTCGTTATTTAAGAAAATGGCCAACCTGGAGTCAATAATCTAAGGGCGAGAAATTTTTGTAGTTTTTCCATTTTTTCTTATATAATTTGTTTACCCTTTCTAAGCCAAATTTTGTGGCTTGGTTTTTTAACGAGGGTTTTTAATTTACAAAATTGGCCGTCCCGAACATCTTAAAATCTTCACAGGTTGCCTTGATGTGTTGTGTCATGCATACCATTTTGAGAGAAAATCGGACGATTTCCTAAAATGAATTATATTTTTGGCCATCCCCTTATAGAATATTTAAAATTTTCAGCCGCCCTCCTTATTAGATCCGTCAACTTCCCTGGTCTTAAGTCACGCAACTTGTTGTAGTAATTGTTATATGCAATTATTTAATTCTTTTGAAGGAAAAATCGATGAGTTTGATGAGGTGTCACTTCAAATGACGTAACCCTTTTTTTATTTTTATGTTGTGTTATAAAGAGCGGTTTCTTTAAGATTCTTTTGAAAAAAAGGAACAAAGAAATTATAGCTAGTGATTAACCTGCTAGGGTTTGCGGTGAGAAGGGACTCACCTTGCTCGAGTATTTTTTTTCCCCTTTCTAATAACATGAGGTATTCAGACTTTTTAAATAACCCATTTTCTATATATGTACACAAACTACCCGATTCACGTGCATCGATCAAGTGTAATATGCTTCATGAGAGTATGGAGGGTGAATCCCAAAGTTACTCTTAGGTGGGAGTCTCAGTTATTTGAATGTGGAATTTGTTGGTTCATACACCAAGCAATGAACTAAATAGGCGATCCCTTACTGATAAACAAGCTATCAGATCGAAAAAAAATCAATAAATGAATCAAGTCATTATCATTTATAGGAGATAGCTCTAATAATGTAAAGAGATACCAAGTTGCATTCATTGTGATCTTATGACATATGAAGCTAAGTCAAAGCTATATAATCATCATGCCTCATAAGCAATTTGAACAAACAAAAAAGATCAACCCCAATAAGAATTTATTTTGTTCGTTTTACTTTTGTGTATCAAATCAATTAAGATGTCAACTAAATTGAATGCGGAAAAATGAGAGTTGACAATATTAAGAAACATCCCATGCGCATGCGTAAAATTTTACAGATTTTTTATTTCACCCAAGAAAAACAGTAGAGACATTCTAGAAGAAATTAGATTGATGAGAGTGCGGATAACTATTACTATGATTGGTGTATACAATATGCTCGAATAAATAAAGATTAAATAAAATTATAATTTGATGATAAATTAATCTTTGGAAGTGAGGGCTAAACGACATTTGTGTACCTCAACGCATATGTGGTTCCAACCACCATCTGAATAATTGAATTTAAATAATTTGGATAACTATTGGAAGTTAAATTAAAATTGGTACTTGAAATTACATCAACAAGCACCAAGGCGTGATGCGATCGATGGTGGTTGTTTAAGAAAAGGCCAACCTGGAGTCAACAATATAAGGCTGAGAAATTCTTGTTTTAGTTTTCCAATTTTTGATATTATTTTTAGTCCCTTTCTTCGAGTTGCTGTGATGTGACTTGTCGTGCATGCCGTTTCGAGATAAAATCAGATGATGCTCCAAAATGGATTGTCAATTTTGGCCATCTTGTCATATAATATTCAAATTTTGCGGTCCCTCTCTTTATGATAATATCAAAGTTCTTTAGTTCAGGTCACGCGGGTTACATAAGATGCTTTCACCCTTCTTGATGGATGCATCCACGAGACCTGCCAAAATGTCACTTCAATTGATAAAACTTATCTTTCCTTCGAGGCTCTTCCAGGAAAATAAGAAAGAAATCATAATGAGATATCCTGACTTTTCAACTCTCTTAATTTCTACGCATGCATGCAAATTGCCTCATTCAAGTGCATCGATCGAGTATAATAAGAATTCTGGAGACGGAAGTATGAAAGGTGAGTCCCCACCTTTTTCTTGGGTGGGAGCTGTTTTATTTTAATGTAGACCGGATCAAAATCGAGCAACTAACTATTTGTTCAATCTCTCGGAGGTAAAACAAACTCGTGTATGGTTGAAAAGAAGCAACTAATGAGATATAATTTTAACTAGTTTGATGCACTTTGATAATGTAAAGAGATGGTAAGTGAAATGTCTCGATGTGACATACGAAGCCAAGTGAAAACTACAGAGTCATTATGCCTTAGAAACAATTTGAATCAACACCAACACCGATCCTAATAAGAAATGATGGCACAGGCCAAACAAGGAGTGGACAATCGTTTAGAATAGGGTTAAGTGCAAAACCAATGAATCATCCACCATTGATCTTATGGTCGACACTAATTTTTTATTTTTTATTTTTATTTTTATTATTTTTTAAAAAGAAGATAGATCCACACTAGAGTTTCCCTTGTTTATATTCTTTCTCTATCATGCCACAAGATGTCTAATTAAACTAATGATAGAATCAAAAAGGATATGTCTTGAGTTAAAGTTCGACGGGTGTCGTGCATGTACTTTTCATGAAGTGCTTGTCTTTGGCTTGCTTTCCGCAATGAAAGATGGCGTATGTCGTCACGATAGTTGTTTTGCTTTGTGAATGATATTACCTTAAATCATTTCAATCAATCAATGCTTTCTCTTTTTTAAATATATAGGTTGAAGTTAGCAAAGTTAGCCGGCCTTGCGGTCTCTTTCGCCTTGATTATTTCTTGAAACACCCACTTTTGGGTATATTTAAGAAGGCGAATGATGTGCAATTAAAACAAAACAAAGAAATGTTCCATTTGGAGGGCTTATCTTGTGAGACTTGATTGATTTTATAAAAAAATGTTTAGATAATTGAAAACATTAATTACAGTTAAAAAAAAAAAAAAAAAAGTAAGTTGTGATCTCGACAATAATCTTGACTATGGGGATGATAGGATGGTGAAATTTGAATAGAATTGTGTTTATATTATCCATTGAAATTAGTCTCAGCCACCCCCCTCACAATATTTAAATTATTGAAAATCATTTAAGAGCTCATACTCATCCGAACACGTCTCTTATCATCATGTTTCAAATCAAAACACATCAACTGTTTTATAAAATGTTAGTCAATTCTATTGGTGAAATGAATTCACAAAATAAAAAATAAAATCTTATTCGTGACTCCATTTCAAATTTTCAAATAAACAAGTGTCAATTGTTTCATAAAATTTTAGTCAATCGGTGATGTGAATTCACGAAATAAAAATGAATTTTATTCATGAACTCATTTTAAAATTTCAAATCAAAACACATCAATTGTTTCATAAAATGTAAGTCAATTTTGTCGATGAAATAAATTCACGAAATCATAATGAATCTCACTGGCGAACCCATTTCAATATTTTAAATGATGTTTGGTGGATAAGCACTACATGTGCTTGCCACGCGTTTATATAAGTGAGGATGTACTTGACAAGTATAAATCATAGTCATACCCTTGTTCTTTATCAGTGGGAAATCTGCCCAAAAATCAACATATAGTATTACAAATTTGATTGTTTTAAGGGGATGATGTGATTGATTCTCACTGACAAATCACTTTTTTTTTCTTTTTTTTTTTAATGGAAAAAGGGGGAATTTATTTAAAAATTAGGTGGGATATGAAGAAAAGGTGTCTTGTCCTAAATCTAAGAAGATTGCCTTTTCAGCCCACATGGTGTGCCTACTCTTTAAAAACAAAGCATGAAAATGACCCCGCCAACAACGATAGCACCACCAACATAGTTATCATCACAATTGCAACTGCAAGTCATTAATTTATTTTTTTCAAAATAGATGTTCTCAATTAGACTATATTCTATTCACGCTATCAAAGTCATTAAAAAAAAAAAAGGAACATTTTCATTAATCTTATTTTTGCGCCTTCCGCATTCTTTGATGAATGCAAAAGTGGGTGTTGAGACACGACCAAAGTGAAAAGAGACATTAGGGTGGCTAATAACTTTGCTTACTTTATCACGATCTTAAAAAAGATAAAAGCATTGATTGATTGAAGTGATTGAAGGTAATATTCACTTATAAAGCAAAATAGCTATTGTGACAACACAACATCTTTCATTGCACAAAGCAAAAGTTTTGGGAGAAAATTTTATGTGGCATGATTGATTGACATGTCATTATTTATGATGACATGTACTTTTTAAAATAATATTTTTTAGTATATTGAATTTTTCTAATTTTTCTTTTCTTCTCTTTATTTTTTTTCCTCCACTTAGGGCCGGCAAGGGTCAGTCGGGAGAGGGCCTGGACCCCCTTGCCGGCAGTGGGCGAGCTCTCATTGGCCCTAAGTGGAGGGAAAAAAGTTGAATAACAAAAAAGAAAAAAGAAAAAAAATCGTGAAAGCTCAAAAAAATTACTAAAATATTATTAAAAAAGTCAATGCCAGTACCAACCGGCTAAATTGATGCACAATTTTAATAAGTTAAGGAGTTCTTTTTTTGGTAATTTTTACAATATAAGGGTGGCCCTATTATCTATTGCTCTTGGATCATTTCTTAGTGTTTGGCTCTTCGAGAAGGAAATTCAATGGGACGAAGTATGGGGCACCGCTATCGCCTTGCATTATTGAAGCATGTCAAACTGGTTAATACTATCCCCTTAGATGATGACGACTTAATTCGTTATTAGGTACAGTTCGTTATTAGGTACTTTTCAGTTACTTGATAGCTTGTTTTACCCTAGGGATGCATATGTCGTCTGAATTTCTAATCATTATAAGATTGGATAGGATATAATATAAAAACCAAGAGATTTGTTATTTCATATCCACTGTTTGGTAAATCGTAATAATAAAGCTGGATATTTTCACATCATATCATATTAATTATTTGGTACAAACGGTATATTGGTGTAAATGACCTTAAAAATGCATAAACGGAGATGGTAAGAATTTCTAAAGAAATCGTATACGCACAAATGAAGATAACCTCTATCAATTAATTCATAATTATAGTATGATCTACATCTTAAACAAAAAGAGACTCATTGCAGCATTCCAAAGCCATAGGTTCAACTATGACAAGAAATGTAAACGAGCAACAACGACATTGATGGGTAGACTAGCGCAAAAGCCAAAACTAATAAAAGGGACAAAACGTGATTATTCACGTTCTCGATTCCGAAAAGCATAGTGTTTTAACTTTCGCGCCACTTTTGTAAAGCTTCAATGTCAACCACAAACCTACATAAAAGAAGAAGTATCATTTTTTTTTTTGCCGCTTTTGTGGACTTTAACCAAAAGTTATGGAGGAGTTGTGGAGCTTTATAATCGGAGATATAGAAGAGAGGGAGATGAAGAGGATTGGGAGGATCCTTTTCAAGTTTGAATTTGTTCATTTCAAATCAGGATTCTTCTACTTCATTTTATTTACTTATATTTTAAATTATTTTTTCTTTCTTAATTTCTTTGTTATTCCCTTCCGTCATTTTCATTAAACTGTAAACTATATAATAAATAAAGATACGAAATGTATATATACAAAATATATTTTATAAAAATCAAACATATAAATAAAAATAGGAATAGATGAAAACGAAAATTGTCCATTATTTTAAATCGTATTTTTATATTAGAATTTAATTATATTTTGTATCTAATTTTTATTAATTTATTTAATTTTAAAAAAATTATTCAAGAAAAATAAATTTTATCTTATAAATGTAATAAATCCTATATACATTTATCACACCTCCTTCATGTGATATTTTTATTCTGGTTATATCTTGCTTATATCTTATCTTACGCAAGAACCAAACACAACATAGGATATAACTTCTTATAATCCGACTTTTATCATAACTACCAAATGTAGTCTAAAGAATTGGTCGAATAGTTAATTGCTTGGTTTTTGATCCAGCAAATTCCATAGGTCAAAGTAGCTCCATACTTGAGAGTAACTTTGGGAGTTGTCCTCCATACTTTCGTGAGTGGCAATCGATGCGCATGGATGGGGCAGCTTGCATGCATGCACAAAAATTAAGGTGAATTCAAAAGTTTGAATATCTCATATTATCAACAAAAGTATCTAAGCAAAGTCGAGTCCTTCTCTTAATGTGAAGTCTAGCAAGTTAATCATTATCTATAACTTATTTCTCTTTGTCAGGAAAATCTTAAAGGAACCTCTTATATAACGTAAAAAGTATATATCATCATTTGACGTGACGTCTCATCAGACCCCATAGTAACAATTAATATAAAAAGTTACATGACTCGGGAGACAAGGGAGTTGAAGATATCATAAGGAAGGTGGGTGCAAAATGTAATTATTTAACCATGGGACAGCCAAAATTGAATATCCAATTTTGAACATTTGATTATCTCTCAAAACTGCAGGCGTGACCCAACACATCACGACATTTGAAGAAGTTTGTCTGAGGTGACAAACTTTAAAAAATAAAATAAAATGGGTAGACCCCATGGTAACAATTAATATAAAAAGTTACATGACTTGGGAGACAAGGGAGTTGAAGATATCATAAGGAAGGTGGGTGCAAAATGTAATTATTTAACCATGGGACAGCCAAAATTGAATATCCAATTTTGAACATTTGATTATCTCTCAAAACCGCATGCGTGACCCGACACATCACGACACTTGAAGAAGTTTGTCCGAGGTGGCAAACTTTTAAAATAAAAAATGGGTCGAAAAATGAAGCAACAATATTTGTATATTGCATCACACCTCAGCGCTTGCTGATGTGATTTCAAGTACAAATTTTAGTTAATTTTCATGGTTATCCAAATTATTTAAATTTTTATTTAGTTTCATCTATTGCTAACAATTTATTTTTTTCGGGTCATTTCCAAAAATTAAGATCAAGATCCAAGAATTAGTAGTGCTTAGCAAACGGCCTGGAGACCAAGATAACAACTAGTACAAGCTAATAAATAATAATAATAATATTAATTAATTAATTAATTAATGTTAAGTGGAATTGGGTTTGGATGCATATCGGCTTTAATATTTATGTCTATTCTAGCAACTAAGCTAGGGAAAAAAAAAAGCATAATCTATAAATAACTCATATTCATAATTATCGGCATGGCATGTCCATCAATCTAATTTCTTCTAGAATGTCTCTAGTGTTTCTCTTCGCTGAAATTAAATCTAAAGAAAAAAAAATTATGCACGCACATTTAACGTTTCTTATTCTTATCAATTCTCATTTATTTTAAGTGATTTCCATATTATTTACATTAACCGATGCTGACACCATTCCATGTTATATGGCATTGGATGTGAATGTTGCTTAATATTCTATCGTTGCTATATAAATCAAATACATAATGATCGAAATCGGTAAAGTTCAAAACTTGTCGTTCTTATCATGTAAATGGCTACAAAACGTCGCTATCGCCATCGTTATCAGTCGTATTAAGCTAAAACCGAAACATGATTGGAAGGTAAAAAGGCATGATTTTGTGTTCAATCCATTCCCCAAACATGGAAAGTGTCTTGGAGCAGAATCATGTCGCTCTCTCTGACCCCACACCCAACAAAAATTAATTAAAAATCAAAATTGACTTAAGATACATAGTAAATTAAATGCCATCAATCGATATTTTGTTTATATTATGATACGAATCCAACTATTTGAGTTCATTTTCAAACGTTCCGTGGACCCCTTATGAAGATAAATATGAATGTACCCTTTTAATGGCGGCAATGTGACGACAACCAAACTTTAGAATATCTGTACTTAGACAAGAGTACTAGGAAAACAATATTTGTTCACGGTATTTCGATGCAAGCAAATAGAAGGAGAGCACAATTTCTTTTCAAGATTAAAAAAAAAAAGATTCGATGCAAAAACACTTCCTTTTGAATTAAATGTCTGCTAGAATTTGAAATATGTAAAACTTTAAGCAATTTGTGCGCTTTTACGAGCGATTGTTCAGGTTACTTAGCTATTTCAGTACATATCGCATCTTCATTATTGTTTCTGTATTCTACTAGTAAGAGAAACATTTCTTATAATATTATTTACAACTAGCACACTGTATATGTGCTTTCAAGATATAGAATGTATTTTTTTTTTTTTTTTTTTTTTTTCTGTATTTAGATTATTAGCACATGCATGTCAAACAAAAATCTCACTGGCCTGTTGACCCACCACATCCGACGGGCACTTTGCCAATTGATCAACAAGATTCACCGGAACAATGGGAATTATGTCCCTAACCAAAATAAAAGTTCAATATTATTATAAAGAAATTGTCAATATAGATGTACCGTATGGGAAATTATTCATATTCCTTAAGTACAGCTAAGGTAGCAGATTTACTGTATTGTAATTATCTCTGAGCTCGGTTCTGCGTTGATTTGTTCCTTTTTCCAATAGCAGTCAAATAAATAAACGAAGGAACAAATTGTACAAATTAATGCAAAAGTTGCGTGGGTTCTTGTCAGTGACATGTGCGCTCTGTATTTAACATGAACAAGCTATAAAATTAGGTGAAACATAGGCATGGGATAAATGCCGACCGTGGTGGATCGGTGCTTTAATTATCAATTAGGGTGAAAACATTGATTAAGTTATTGCCTTATTCGGACAAAACACTTATCATGTGAAGTCTACATAAAGCTCCTATTGCTTATTTTAAGTTTGGTATGATTAGGGTTGTTCAACCACTGTGGATAATCAGTCCAAGAAATCTGTGTACACAAAGTCGTGTTTTATTTTTTGAGATAATGATATAACTAGACCATGAACTATGACTAAACATATAATGTAGTCCATGAGTTTTTAATTTCTTTAATGTGGTCGTTGAATTTTAGCCTAACGTGCTATGTCATCCCTTAATTTTTAATTTATTCAATGTAGTTCTTAGATTTTTTGTTCACATTCAAGTTAGTTCATAGATTGTATAAAAATGTTTAATGTTATCCTTCAATTAGTTCAAGTATAGGGATAATAAAACTAGATTGAACATGTATTGAAAATTTAAGGATCACATTAAACAAATTGAAAGTTTATGAATGGTATTGTACATTGAATTAAAGTTCATAAACCACATTTAGCAAATTAAAAATTGAGGAATCATGTTAAAATTTTGAAATTCTTTGTGTTATTTTGCCCTTATTTATTTTGTTGAGGAAAGTAATTATAGTTTTATCACTTTATTTATTCTAATGTTATGGTCGAGAGTTACTACAAAAATTGAGGGAGGGAGGAAAGACTTACGTATTAATATTTATATTACACGAGCGTAGAAATTGTGAGGGAAAGATAGGAAAAAAATAAAAGGGATGGGAAAAATGATGGAAAAGTGTCTTTAATGCCTATATTTCTGATCATTTCACATGTCAGGAATTCAAGTACGATCAGAAAAAACTATGAAAAAATAAAAGAAGATGAAGAAGAAAAATGATGGAAAAGCTCTTCTTTTATATTCTTGATTTCTGGGACTACTTACCCATGTTTCTGTGAATTCAATAACACAATTTACTATGCCATTCAGAAAATTACTAAGATAATCATTATTAAATATAATCACTCATTGGAAAATCACCATCTTTCAGACATTTTATTTGTATATTTGGGTCATTATCTTTAGAATTTCGTATCGATGACCTAACATGAAATTAAAGAATAACATAGTAAAAGGGAATATTTTTCTTTAGTTTTTTTGGAGTCTAAATCACAAAAAAAAAAAGAGATTTGAAATTATATATCAATGTTGACGGGCGATTTGTTGGAACAATGTTCATATTCGAGCACCATAAGGAAATTGAAAAGGGAATTAGAGAAGCAACAATTTGCACATCATCAATTAAAATTTTTTTTTTTTTGGTCGGTCATCAATTAAAAGTTTCCAAAAGACGAAAATATAGGAACGCAGTAATTAAAAAAAAAAAAAGAACATTTATTATGTATTTGTATTTACACAAAAAATTGAAAAAACCATCCCTCTCGATGGTTTTTTACCCGTTGTTCTCCAACAGAAAAGATATCAAAGAATCTCCCTATACCAAAAAACAGAAAGAAAAACAGGAATATTTCTTTCCTCCCCCTCAATTCTTTTCTTCTTTTCCCCTTTTCAACCCTAATTTCCCTCCTTTTTACACTTCTTGCCCAAGGCGATTCCGATCGTTACGACGATGACGACGACAGACTCAGGAGCACTCTCGCCGTGACAGCCTCGCCGCACGCAGCTCAGTCGCGGTGGCCGGGCCCGCGCGCCGCCGTGCGCAGGCACAGCTGCTGCGCGGCAGCAGCACCGCCCCCACCTCCCACTTCCCGCACCGCTCGCATCGTTGCCGCGGCGGCCTCGTCGATTCCGCCTCCGCGTCGCCGCCTCCCGCAGCCGCCGTCCCGGGGCCGTTGCTCCCGCAGCAGGACTCCGCGTCGTCGACCACGCCGCCGCCGCCGCCGCGGGAGAGGACGCGCTGGAGGGTGGAGCGGAGGGAGTCGGCTTCGAACTCGTTGTCCTGGGCGAGGCCCCGCCACATGTGGCTCTCCATCGCCAGGATCTTCAATTTCTCTTGGAGCAGACCGTTCAATTTCCCGATTCTCTGGATTTCTTTGTCTTTCTCCTTCAGTTTGCTCGCCAACCCCTGCGTCTGTAAACACGTCCAGAACAGGAAAGTTGTCAGGAAATTTCTAATTATTTCCCTTTCAATAATAAGTAATTTCTTGACGCAATTCGTGAAAATTTAATATTTTTTTTGCCGGGAACAGAGCCGACATTGTTAATGTTTTCTGGGTTTTTTTTTTTTCTTGAAATCCCAGAACAAGTGTAAGAACCCTAATCAAATCCATCAAAAATAAAATTATTGAAAGAGGAAGGAAGGAGAAGAAGGGTCTTACATGTTGCGAAATCAAACGGTCGATCTCCGATTCGCGCCCTTGGATCTCGAACGCCGCCTCGTGCCCCAGAAACGGCGACGCCTTGCTCATCTCGTGAGGAGGATTGCGACTCGCCGGGAAACGGTCGCCGTTCAAGTGGTCGCCGCCGATCGCGTCGTCTCTGGACCGCTTGCGGTGGCTCCTGGGGACAGAGACGGCGGCGCTGTAGTCGCTGGTCGATCCGCTGTCGGATTTCACGGACGATTTCGCCGTGCTGAACTCCGGGACGACGCGAAGTTTCAGGCGGCGGCGAGACGGACGCGAGATCGGGTCGGGCGTCTCCGTCTCCGTCGATGGCAGAGGGATGAAGTCCTCCGCATGGGTGGGGTAGGAGCGGATCGCGCAACAGTACTTCTTCGTCGCGATGGAATTCCCGAAGAATCTGCAAAAGAACCGAACCGATTAGAATTAAGCTTGAAAGAAAAGCAGAGAGAGAGATAACCCAAATAGCTCACGATATTCAAAATCAAAGAGAGACCCACGAATGAAGATCGACAGAGTACCTGTTCACGATCATCCGAGCGGGAAAAGGATCGGCCTGCCGAGCTTCGACCGCCATGAGCCGCTTCGCTTTTAGAGAGAGAGAGAGAGAGAGAGAGAGAGAGAGAGAGGGAGGGAGTTTCAGACGAAGAGCATGAAGAAGAGAGAGTGAGAGCGCGTGTGGTGTGGGCGAGGGAGGTTTGGGTTTTTTATTAGGCGCGTTTCCGACCGTTGCGACGACGACCGACGTTGTCACGGGCAGGCGCGCGGTGACCGCCGGGCAGTCGGGGTGGCTCGGCACGCACGCCGCGGGCAGGCACAGGTGGCGGCACGGCAGCAGCAGCGGCGGCAGCACCCCCGAACTCCTCCTCCTCCTCGCCCCGTACGCCCTGCGCCTCCACACCACCACCGTCGCCGCCGCGAGACGCCGCCGCTGCTCCCCCTCCGCGGATAGCTGCTGCCGCAGCAGGACCCCGCGTCGGCGCAGGCCAGATCTGGTCCTCCATCAGAAAAGACTTAAAACTTTCCATCGGAGCAGCCGATTCAAGCTGCCAATGGAGGAGGAGAAACCCTCGAAATTCTCGCACAGCTTTGGGAGATGGAGCTAATGATGCTGCCATTTGATCACCTCTCTCCCTCCCTCCCTCTCTCTCTCTCTCTCTCTCAAAGGAAAGGAAGGGCAGCATAGGAAGAAAGGTGATGTCCATGTATCAAAATCCCACCATCAACAAGTGCATTTTTTAACACCTCGTGGGCCCCTTAGGAAAAACCCTAACGGGAAGGATTCGCACCATGCCCCCTGTTGGGTGGGGGTACAATTTTTCATGGGGTAGACAAAGTTGTCGTGACACCGCACGGTAAGTGAGATCGGATAAGGCGTGGATGTGATTGAATTCGATCCCAATTCGCTTGCTTCGATGACATTCAAAGGAGAGATGGCTGGATTTGTCACTACCACGACTGACTTGTCACTTCCCTAGTAAGGGATTGCACTCGCCTCCCAAGCTAGATTTTATAGTCTGCCATTATCTTAACTATCGATATCAGTCTTTAGTCAGTCATTGCCCTGTTGAGCTAAGTAAGAGGAGATTCAAATATCATACAAGTAAATATATAGGCCTAGATGCTAAGATCTTGATCATGCTTAGGTTGGAGTGGACTCGAATTTTATGTAATTTCTATCATGAGAGGGAAAAGAGAAGGGCGGGATGTTGGGGGCGTGAACACAAATTGGGTGAGTTGTTATTGTTGTTGGGGGTCAATTTCATGCTTTCTTTATAGAGAGTTGCCACACCATGTGGTTGGGCCATAGGTTTTGTGTCTTGGGTTTTCATCACATCATGGCCCAATGTTGCAATCTCCATAGATTTAGGACAAAGTCCTCGAATGTGTGTACACCCCCTTGTCCCAGAACCAGACGATACACCTTTTCTATACGTTCCACCTAATTTTTTTTAATGGCTTCCCCTTTTTTGCCAAGAAAAGAAAATTGGAAATGTGACTTGTCCATGAGAATCATTGTGTCATCCACACTTACCACATGGGGTAAAAACCCATCAATTTTATTTATTTGTTTTCAAAATATTTTGGCAGATTCCACACTTATCAAGAAAAAGGGTATCATTATTATTATTTATGTACTTATCAAGTACACCCTCATTCATATTAACGCCCAGGACGCACACATAATGCTTTGCCAACCTGACATCGTTTGAAAAATTAAACTGGGTTTGTGAATAAGATTTTTTTTTTATTTCTCGAATATTTTATAAAGACTCGGGGTGAGAGTCCTCAAGTAGCTGACCACCAGAAAGTTCCGGCCAGGGGAAAGATTCCGGCCCGCCTGGGAATTTGCTTACGCAAAGGGGTTCCCACCCCTTTTCCTCTGGGCGCATCTCCACATGATGGCAGAATTGACCAACAGTTTATAAAGACCCCTAGTTGATGTCTTTTGATTTGACACACGATGACAAGAGACATGTTTTGATGAGTATGAGCTCCTAAATAATTTTCAATCAGCTTTTAAATATTGGGTGGGTCAGACACTATTTTTTGAGGAAAAAAATAAATACGGTTGTATGACCACAGTTAAATATAAAATAAATATAGATGTATTGAAAAAAGTAGTTTAGATGTAAGAAATAAAAAGAAATCAAATTAAATGTGCATCTTCAAAATATATATTGAAAGAAGAGAAAATATCCTAAATATCTCTAAGAGATATCTAAATATCATAATGTTGCTAACATATCTCATAAGCTAACATCAAAACACAATTTTTCCTTAAGCTAAGGTGTTCGTGCAAAAAGTCAAATATCACTACATTATCGTCTTGATGAGTCATGATTATCACCACAACGTATAACCGTCGAAATTAATCATGTTCAAAGTTTGCCGTTCTTACCATGTAAGTGGCCACAAAATGTCAACAAGCATATGATCAAATTTAATAATGTTCAGAGTTTCCCACTCTTGCCACATAAATGGTCCCCAAAGGTCATTATCATCATCAGACACACGCATCTGCCTTCATAAAAATAGAGATTCTCCCCGGGAGGACAAACTTCAACACAGAGTTCTCCTGGTCCTTTCCGAATGCCCTCTGTTGGAAGGCGGTCACTTTGGCCAATCTACAATGGCAGGACGAAACCCGTTAGGATAGTCTTTTATTCTTCGAGCACGTGAGACGACAAAACCTTTAAAGGAAGGAAAATGTGGAGGAACTCATTAGTGCAGTTCTACGCTCAGAAATGATAATACAAATTGAGAGGTGAGAAGAAACCTGGGGGGTGCGATGACAAACTTGCTTGAAATAGTTTAACGTAAATAGATTTTTCTATTTCTATTTCTGAAGGTTTACAAGAAAATAACCGTTTGATAACGACGCAAAATTTCTACTCTAAAATAAAATTGTTTGATAACGACACAAAATTTCTTCCTTTCTGGACATGCGGCGATGCATTTAATTGCGGCGACCTTTAATATAAAAATAAAAATAAAAATGATTTATTAACAAAAATAAATAAATAAATCATAAAAAATAAAATAAGAATATCATTTTATTTTAAAATAAAAATATCCTTAAAAATAAATTTATTTTATTTATTCTATTTTATTTTATTTTACGAATAAATTTATTTTAAAACGAATAAAAAAATAAAAAAAATATTTGGCAAAATACTCAAGACAAATAAAAATAATTTATTTTTATTTATCATAAATAAATTATTTTTAATAAATTATTTTTAATAAACTAAAAATAAAATGATAAATAAAAATAATTTATTTATTTTTAATCTATTTTAATAAATTTATTTTTATTTTTAAATGAATAAAATGAATATATTTATTTTTAATAAAATGATATTTAATTAAATTTATTTTTAATAAATAAATTTATTTCGATTAAATTTATTTATTAAAAATAAAAATAATATTTATAATAAAAATAAAAAATAAAAATGAATAAATTATATTTTTATAATAATTTTTATTTTTATTTATTCATTTTTAAGGATTTTTAAATTTATTCGTAAAATAAAAATAAATATCATTTTATTTATTCGAATAAATTTCATTTAAAATTAGGGTTGGGAGAAATAAATTGATTTCTCCTCCATTTCTATTTCCTTAATGAATAAACCTATTCCGTAAATGTAAAAATTTGATAAATAAGCGTTATCAAACAGTTTCGTCTTAAAATGGCTCTGGAATAGAAAAATCATTTCAGGCAATTTTTGGTTATCATGCACCCCCTAGATGCAATCACCAATAGAACGATCAATTCTCCATTTCCAAATACATTGACTTGATTGCTTGTGGTGTGATTGTAAAGGATGTGTTATGTTTCCCATTGAAGGTTTACATATAAATGTCTAAAGTTCGGTGTTTTCGGATTGAGTAAATCCGAGATTCAAAAAAATGAATAGTAATTGACTTACTACATATTCATATTTAGCTCTTCATACACTTACCAAGATTTTTCTTTATTACCATTATTTCGCAGGTCTCCATCGAAATGCACGTTTGCTTTACTAGGTAAGACAATAAGTACTCATGGATATAATCGTATAATTTGAGATTTTCCTACCATAATTTGAGCTTTTTTTTTTTTTTTTTTTTTTTTGGAGTTAATGAGATAAGCTTACTTCTTTTCTTTGGCAAGAAATGAGAGTGGTGCCTAAGAGTTATACCATTACTCTCCTAATAAAACTTAATCCTATATGATCTCCTATCAATAAAGGAAGTAAATCTCTTGACGGCCTATCTAATGCTAGAGTGTCATTTACATTGTTAGGCCTCGTTGATGGTGGGTGGAGGTTGCCGGCCTTAGATGAGGGTAGCCATTCGTCAGATTAGGCGGCACAAGGGTGGCCCTTAAGGGCGTCCCTCGCTTGAGGCTGGCAGAAAGAAAAAAAAGGGCAAAAGAAAAATAAATGATATAAAGAGAAAATGAAAAAAATAAAAAATAAAGAAGGAAAAGATAAAAATAATATAAATTTTAAAAAAATTAGAATACTATTAAAAGTTGTCTACATTAGTGTCAATTGTGTCACGTAGGACGACCACGATTGACAACTACATCAACAATTTTAGTCAAAACTGGCTAGATGGACCTTGCCATTGCCTAGAGCTGGCGAGTTGATCCTCACCTAGCCACCATCAGGTCACCTCGCTTGGCTGGGTGAGGTCGACCTCGCTAGCCCTCGTCTCCGGTTGGTCATTGGCCATTGTCAAGGATTAGCGACCGGTTAGAGGAAGTAAAAACAAAGGAAAAAAAGAAAGGGAAAAATCTAAAAAAATTAGAAAAATCTCAGAAAGCTATTAAAAAACTAAAAAGGTTCTTGTCACAAAAAAAATTGAGTCATACTAAACAGTTCTTCTTCTTATAAAAACTCATCTAGGGAATAAAAATGAAAAAAAAAAAATTATTTCGAAATAAAAATTATTCCGGAGAATAGAAATGTTACTAAATGCACTTTAATAGTATCTTACTATTCCCGTGATGCTAACGCCCTTATGGACTGGATTGCTAAGGAGGCTTGAATGATCCACAAGCCTCTTGTGGCCTTTTTGAAATATCCTTTGGTCAGAAACTTTCGTGTTTTGTTGAGGTTTCAACCGTGAATGAATGCATGGTTTATTTTCAACCAAAAAAATAAACATCAATTCGCCAGCTTCTTCGTTTTTTGTGATTAAAACTCGCCTTTTGACATCGTGGGGCCAAACTTCCAATGTGGGCTTGGAGAGGTTTTTCCATATGATGAATTTGTCGAGAGATAGGAATGAGAATGTGGTGTTTGGTGGGAGTTTTCAACTCGCCTAATTTCTTTGCATGCACGCAAAACGTGCCCATCCACGAGCATCGATCGAGTATAACAGGCCTTCCACTCATTGATCAAGTATGTCAATCATATCTGTGTGGGACACTCAAAAAGTTTTCGCGTCCGCTAGTGAACATGCTACCCCCACAACATAGCATTATATAAAAGCACTTTTGGTGCCTATCTTTTTAGACTAGATAGATTATATTTGATTTATAATCAACTCTAGTGTAAGTGAAACATTATCTTATTGAAAACATTAATTACGGAAAAATAAAAATAGATAGCACCTCTAAAAATTGCGGATTTCGAGAATAATCCAGACTCATCGAGATGACAATATAGTGAAATTTGAATATTGTAGTAACTCGATATGCTAAGGAAGAATGTGTTTCGACAAAAATTAAGTATACGATTGTTGTGTGTACATATTTTTATTTCTCTCCGAAAGTAGGCTCTGACCCATCCAACGTTTAAGAGTTAATTAAAAATCATTTGAAAGATAATACCCATCATAATACACCTTTTTTTTTTTTTTTTTTTATCATGCTTCAAATCAATATCAACTGTTTTATAAATGTTAGTCAATTCTGCCGGTGAGATTTGTTCAACAGCAACCGAACTATGAGATTTGTACCTTAACATTGATTTTTTACTTCGAGACAATGAATTGCAGTGAACAAGAGCGACGATGAACTGCACATAATCAATTCAAGAGTTACACATTTGAGAGAAAGCGCGGTTTGTCTCTGTCACGTTAACCTTAATGAATGAAGAATTGGTGATAGCTTCAAAGGAGTCGGTTACATCATCTTCTTTGACTAACTTAAGCCTTCAATCCACAAACTCTTGCTCGATGATTAGCAAATTTCTCGCCATAGAACAATTCCGCCACAGTATGCGAATGTTTCAACCACCGCAACTGTTTTGCTTCATCAATTTTGAAATTCGGGTTTGCTAATCTAGTGGAAATTCGATCTTTCAAAGCTCCTCCTTCACCTTTGCAATGCCGGTGCTCCATGTGATAATCCCGACTTTGGAGACGTGTATTTGGACTCTCTTCATTCTCGTCAATGTTGATAGTTAATTTTGACGACCCATTTGATTACTCATTGCATATAAAAATTAGGGATGGACCCAGTCCCCTAAATAAAAATATTATTAATTTTCGTCATAGATATGAGGGGCATTTTCATAATAGATATGTCCACATAAATTGCACTCGAGCCGGTTGCAGATGGCATATGAATTGACCTCACTAGTTGAGTGAATTTGAACACAGGCTCCGAATTTTATTCAAACTTTTGAGACCAATCCCTCACAAGCTTGGCCCTCTTTAACGACGTTAACTGATAGAATTATGATAAAATGGAAAAGAGAATTTCTGTATATTTCTATGTTTATAATACTGATGATATAAGAGCTTATTTATAGACTTCTAGACAACTATTTAAAGTAATAAATATTACAATATCAAATAAAATCAATTAAAATCAATAAAGAAAGATAAATATCTCTAACATTACCCACCAATGGAGAAAGTGACGTTCTTGGCAAGCGGGAGAAATCAGAAGATAAGGCAAAAATAGAAGCTTTGTGATCTTCAAGAAAAGAGGAAAGCACATTAAGATATTCTCTTTGCTTGAACCGAAGCTTCGTGATCGGGAGGATTTCCTTTGTTGGCTGGAAAAGACAAAAAGACTTTGAGGGAATGAAGATTCTATGGGAGAAGGCTCGAAAAAAGATTTGGTGGAATTTCTTTTGGGGATACAGGGCTAAAGGAAGAAAGGAAAAAAAGTTGGCAACATTTTGTGAAGAAAAGATCCATTTCCTTCGGATAATCTTGATGGGTCAGGATTAAGGTCAAGAGACATCCTTTTCTCGATAATCACCATCACAATGCAAATTTCAAGGTAAAAACATTATTTGAAACTAAATTGATAGGGGAAAAGTACCAAAATAGTCTTAAACTTTTTTTCATTAGTACTAAGTCGTTTTAAACTTTTCATTTTGACCAATTTAGTCTTAAACATTTTCCTATTGGTATCAATTCAGTCCTTTTGGCTAATCTAAGTCGGAAATTGCTAACGTGGCTGTTGGCGCCTTATGTGGCGCCACGTGAACAAAATTTATAATTTTTTTAAATATTTTTTCAGATTTTTAAATATTTTTTTCTTTTTTTTTTCTTTGTCCTTTCTCCTTACCCCTTGGTCGGCGAGGTTGCCGGCCCACCATCGCTGGCCACAAGCTGGTCGGCGCGAGGGCCGTTGCGCCCTCGTCGTCGGCCACAAGCGAGGGCGCCCAACCAAGGGCGAGGGCCCTTCACGCCCTCGCTTGTGGCGGGCGAGGGTGTTGTGCCCTCGCCTTGGATCTAGGTGAACGTCACGGCACCCTTGTCCGCCATAAGTGAGGGTCGCCGCTCCTCGCCTGTGGCCGACGAGGGTGCAGTGGCCCTCGCCAATGGCCGCGAGGTCGTGGGGGCCCTCGCCTTGACCAGCCTATGGCCGACGATGGTCGGCCGGCGACCTCGTCGGCCAAGGGGTAAGGAGAAAGGAAAAGGAAAAAAAAAAAGCATAAAATATAAAAAATGAAAAAAATAAAAAAAAATTTAAAATTTTTGAAAAATAAAAAAAATCATAAAATTTGTCTATGTGGCGCCACATAAGATTGCCGGTGGCCATGTAATCAATTTCTGGCTTAAATTAGCCGGATGGACTGAATTGGTACCAATGTAAAAAAGTTTATGACTAAATAGGTCCAATTGAAAAGTTTAGGACCAAATCGGTACCGATACAAAATGTTTATGACTTTTTTGGTACTTTTCCCAAATTGATAGGCTCTTATTTGAGACAACCGACTATTTTGGGACATTTTTTTCGAAAAAAAATGACCTCAATTAAGGCCTTTATTTAAAATTTTCCCCAACTTAATTGTTGAGTGATCCGAATGGATGGTGAATATAATCAGAAATGGAACTTTAATATCTTTGAATTTCCCTTTATATCTCAATTTCAATACTTCATTTTTCTTGTCAACCTAAAGCATACCCAGTTAGAGTATTTAAACTATGTTTTGAATTTCTTTGCCATCGAATTCAAAGACGTGAGGTGATATTGGTTGTGTCCCTCTTTTGGGAATTCGTCTTTTAAGTTCAGATATCGAAATTTTCATTCTCTTATCCCTCCTCAATTGTTCATCTATTCTGTACATAAGGATTATGACCATCGCCTTTGATTACTTTCGATCAATCATTGGAGATTTTCAAGACCACGAAAAAGGTCAAATATTCAATAGCATGAACCCATTTTATTGAAAGAAAAATTTCCGTCTTAGTTTTGCTTCCTCTGCTCTCACAGAGGCACAAAACTCACATGCATCAATGGTCCTAATCTCCAATACACACGCATTGGCCATTTATCAAGGCGGGCTTTTCCAGAGGAGGACAAGTTCTGAAACAAGTTCCTCCCGATTCTTTTTGAATAAGTGTGTGATCCCAGCCTCCTTCTGGTCCTACTCTTGTTTGAGCATGTGAGACGACAAGACCTTAAAGGAAGGAAAATGTGGAGGAACTCATTAGTGCAGTTGTACGTATAGAAATGATAATAGTAATGGAGAGATGAAAAGAAACTTACCGGAAGCGATCACCAATAGAAAGACCAGTGCACTGAGTTTGACTTGACCCTTCTCCATTTTTAAAGTGTATTTGGCTTGATTGATTGACAGGGTAAGATTGTGAAAGATATGTCTTGTGTGTCCCATTGAAGTGGGTTTATATAGATGTCTAAAGTTCACTATTTTTGTAATTTGAGTAAATGCAAGATTAAAAAAAAAGAAAAGTAATTGGCTTGTTACATATTCAGATTCAGCTGCTGATGTACTTATTGAGTATTTTTCTTTGTTACCTTTATTTCACAGATTGAAATGGGTTTCTATAGATGTCTAAAGTTCAGTATTTTTGTAATTTGAGTAAATGCAAGATTAAAAAAGGTAAAGGAACAGTAATTAGCTTGCTACGTATTCCTATTTAGCTGCTGATATACTTGCTGAGTATTTTTCTTTGTTACCTTCAGTTCGCCGATCTCCATCAAAATGCATCTTTGCTTTACTAGGTAATAAGTTAACAAGGTATGCAATCAGATAGGTCGAGATTTTCTTATCATAATTTGAGCATTTCTCGTAGGTAATGGGATGATTTACTTTTCTTTCTTTATGGTAACAAACGATTACTGTCCTAAGAAAATTTAATACTATTTGATCTCCTACCAACAGATGAAGTAAATCTATTGGTGGCCTATCTATTGCTAGAGTGTACCCAAAATATGGCTTGTCTAGCACAAGCAAGTGAACATCACGTGTGATGGGTATAAATAGTCATGTGCATACTGCGTGGGTATTAATACAAGTGTGCTAACTTATCAACGAGTATGGAGATAAATATATGTCAATTGACAATGGTATCAATTGATGCCATGTGTTCAATTGTCGAAATACAGCGACGGACCACAAACATTTGCTAATATGAATATTAACAATATTTGTCAAAAGAATATTAATAAGCTGCTTTGAAGTTTAAGATCAATAAAATGAAAGGCGCACGGTTTTAGAGGAAATAGTTATCGTTCAAAGACCGAGTCGTCCGATAAATCAATTGAGACTAGAGGCATTGCTATGTAGGGAACAATTATCGTTTAAAGACCAGGTCATTTGATGGATCAATTGGAGTCAACGACACATTTTTTGAAAGGGATAATTACCGCTTAGAAACAAGATCATGAAGTACGCACCAATTACAAGAAATCATGTCATGGACTAGCTTGTGCACGTAAAATGTGAAGTGGTATAATGTGAATATTATTGCGTAAATTTACATATCCTTTTTTTCATAATATTTTTAAATCTAGAGCAATATTTTTTATTGATAAACCAAAAAAATATATTTGTTTTTTTACTTTTTCTAAATAGCTTAACCAAATAGGCCTTTACACAATAAAAATAAAAAAATTTGTTTATCAAATACTAACCTCTAATATATCAATCATCGAGAGAAGTCAATATCGAGTTTGGCTCCGTGGTTGTATTTGGCAACTTTGCAATAAATTTATGATAAAAATGAGAATTAACATATGCATTGAAATAAAGAAATGTATAAACATTCTACAACCATATTTTCTCACCCGACTCAAAGATTTTGAGGTCTTCTAAGTCCTCCTTACATGTGATAGTGATGTAGACCGTAATCAATCTTGAGCACATATAAGAGCCTTTGCCATTATTGGGGTGGAGGAGCTACGAAGACATCGAGCACATAACTTCCTATGCTAAATGCAACCTCCGATGCTACAGTGGAGAGGGGCACGGCCAAGATATCTCGAGCAACGGTAGAAACGATAGGATATCTTGATGAATTTCCTTTCTACTAACTTGAGATATTAAATTCAGGGTTATAATGTTCACATGCTTCATCGACATACTTGTCCAATTTAGCTTTTTCATCCAAATACTACTGTCTAGTTTGGCTAAATTATATTTCAATCATAATATCAGCACCAACTGTCGGGGACCTTGACATGTTTACCATCCTTATGCTCTTTAGCCTCAAGTTACTTTGAGGGCATACACCAATGCAGTATCGCTTAAACAATAATGTCAGAGATGTTAACACTTTTTCTTATAAAGTTTTCGCTTGCTTGCTTTCATAAACATGAATAATCATTTACTTCACATAGTCCGACTTTTGTCATGGGTCAAGTACGTAAGTAATGAATAAAGTGAGATTAATGTTGTTCACGTTGCCAAAATATTTATGGAATTTTGTTTTCATTCTCCGAGCCATTTCTTGCAAGCTTTGGTCCTCATTTCCACAATATCTCTCAATCATCATATAAATCTCATACACATACTTCACCAATTGCTAGTGACATAAGAAGTACTTGAAACTTTTATAGTTGCATTGAAAAATAACTTCAGAAAATGAAGAAAGTGATGCGTATAATACTAATCCTCACTAGTAGACAATCCTTTCCCCTTGGAAAACTCTTGAGCATATTTGCAATTTTGAAGTTCCATATTGTTAAAAGCCCTTTCAAAATTCAAAACTTCGAAAAAATAAGGATATTTCATGTTCTTATTTGAAATTTTTCCAAAAAAAACAAGAAAGGAAATATAGCATGATTCCGATTGTAATTACTTGACCTGAAATTAGACACTTCTCTCCAACCATTCCTCCCTTTTCTTTTTCTTTTTTTTGCCTTGAAAATTCTCATACTTTGATGCTATGATACGATTACAACCTTTCAAATCATATGTAATAGACGCATTTTGACTTTTTCTTAATTAATGTCCAAATTTTGGTATAATGTGAATATTATTGCGTAAATTTACATATCCTTTTTTTTCATAATATTTTTAAATCTAGAGCAATATTTTATTGATAAACCAAATTGATAAACCAAATATATATATATATATATATATATATATATATATATATATATTTCTAAATAGCTTAACCAAATAGGCCTTTACACATGGAATTAAGGATGCGATATATCTGAATTTATTTTTCACATCAGCTATGCAATCGACATACAGACCACTTTCTTGATTATTAAATATTTAGGGCCCGTAATTTTCAAGGTATTTTGCAAGTATGGGCACTTTTTGCATTGTTGGCTTCTGCATACATCTTCATTTAAATCGATCCATTTTGTCAAATTTTATTCTAGAGACCTTCTCACGAAGAATTCTTATAGTAATTTTTGGGAACGCTAAAAGTGCGGCTTTGATTTTGTGAAGTGTTAAAACATGTTGAAGTAATTTACTCTTTTAAGTTGACATTGGAAATATTTAGATCGGAAAAATTATCAAAATACAAACTTTTCCTAACAATTATCGTTAGAACGATGATCTTAATTCCCCTAATACAACCAAGAGGCTCTCTCTGTTCCCTAATTGATTTTTTTTTAAAATAATTTGGATAACTATAGAAATTAAATTAAAATTGGTACTTGAAATCACATCAAGAAGCACCGAGATGTGATGCAATCCATGGTTGTCGTTATTTAAGAAAATGGCCAACCAGGAGTCAACAATCTAAGGGCGAGAAATTTTTGTAGTTTTTCCATTTCTCATATAATTTTTTTACCCTTTCTAAGCCAAATTTCGCGGCTTGGTTTTCTAACAAGGGTTTTTAATTTACAAAAGTTCCCGTCCTGAACAGCTTAAAGTCTTCGCGAGTCGTCATGATGTGTTGTGTTATGCATACCATTTTGAGAGAAAATTGGACGATTTCCTAAAATGAATTATATTTTTAGCCATCCCCTGATAGAATATTCAAATTTTTCAGCTGCCCTCCTTATTATATCCGTCAACTTTCCTCATCCTGAGTCACGCAACTCATTGTAGTAATTGTTATATGCAATAATTTCAATTTTATTGAAGGAAAAATCGGTGAGGTTTGATGAGGTGTCGCTTCAAAATGACGTAACCGTTTTTTTTTTTTTTTATTTCTTGTTATAAAGAGCGGTTTCTTTAAGATTCTTTTGAAAAAAAGGAAGAAAGAAATTATAGCTGCTGATTTTTTTTGGTCAGTGACTCGCCTTGCTCAGGTATTTTTTTCCTTTCTAATAACATGAGGTATTCGGTCTTTTCAAATCACCCATTTTCTATATATGTACGCAAATTGCCAGATTCACATGCATTGATCAAGTGTAATACACTTCATGAGAGTATGGAGGGTGACTCCCAAAGTTACTCTTAGGTGGGAGTCTCGATTATTTGAATGTGGAATTTGTTGGTTCATACACCAAGCAATGAACTACTTAGGCGATCCCTTATGGATAAACAAGCTATCAGATCGGAAAAAAATCAATAAATGAATCAAGACATTATCATTTATAGAAGATAGTACTAATAATGTAAAGAGATACCAAGTTGCATTCATTGTGATCTTATGACATATGAAGCTAAGTCAAAGCTATATAATCATCATGCCTTATAAGCAATTTGAACAAACAAAAAAGATCAACCCCAATAAGAATTTATTTTTTTCGTTTTACTTTTGTGTATCAAATCAATTAAGATGTCAACTAAATTGAATGTTGAAATGAGAGTTGATAATATTAGGCAACATCCCATGCACACCCATAAAATTTTACAGATTTTTTATTTCACCCAAGAAAAACAGTAGAGACATTTTAGGGAAAATTCCAAAAAGGGACCCGAAGTGCCATTATTTTCTCGAATAAGGACCCGAAGTGGACCTTGTTTCAAATAAAGATCTGAAGTAACATCACTTTCTCAAATAAGGGCCTAAAGTAGATGTTGTTTCAAATGAGGACCTGAAGTAATTATGTCCGTTTTAAATACGGACCTGATTTCCGACGATCATGGGTATTTTCATCATTTGCCATTATTCTTTTTTTTTTGGTTCTTCTTCTTCCTCTTCACCGGTGGCTGGCCGGCCACCGGTGATGCCCATAGGGGCTAGGCGAGGTTGCCCTCGCCAGCAAGGCCAACCCTCGCCAGACCGACCATTGGTAAGGATCAGCCAGGGTCTTCACTTGCTAGCGAGGATGGCCCAGCCCTCGCTGGCTGCGGGCAAGGACACCCTCGCCAGATCAGCCCTCGTCGGCCGCAGGTAAGGCCACCCTTACCAGATCTGACGAGGGTTGGCCTTGCCTAGGGCCGGTGAAGGCTGACCCTCGCCTAGACCTCTGTGGGCATTGCTGGTGGTCGGCCGGCCACTGGCGAAGAGGAAGAAGAAGAACCAGAAAAAAAAAAAACGAAGAAAATAAGAGAAAATGGCAAATAACGAAAATACCCTTGATCGGTTGGAAAATTTAACCAACCGGCGACCGATGAGGTTAGGTCTTTATTTGAAACAATTAAAGCCACTTCAAGTCCTTATTTGAAGCAACCAAGGCCACTTCAGGTCCTTATTTGAAATAAAGTCCACTTCGGGGCCTTATTTGAGAAAATAATGGCACTTCATATCATTTTTTGAAATTTTCCCGACATTCTAGAAGAAATTAGATTGATGAGAGTGCGGATAACTATTACTATGATTGATGTATACAATATCCTCGAATAAATAAAGATTAAATAAAATTATAATTCCAAGTGATGATAAATTAATCTTTGGAAGTGAGGGCTAAACGACATTTGTGTACCTCAACGCATATAATGGTTCCAACCACCATTTGAATAATTGAATTTAATTAATTTGGATAACTATTGGAAGTTAAATTAAAATTGGTACTTGAAATTACATCAACAAGCACCAAGGCGTGATGCAATCTAGCGTGGTTGTTTAAGAAAAGGCCAACCTAGAGTCAACAATATAAGGCGAGAAATTCTTATTTTAGTTTTCCAATTTTCGATATTATTTTTAATCCCTTTTTCGAGTGTTGTGATGTGACTTGTCATGCATGCCGTTTCGAGATGAAATCAGAAGATGCTCCAAAATGGATTGTCAATTTTGGCCATCTTGTCATATAATATTCAAATTTTGCAGTCACTCTCTTTATGGAGCATCCATTTTGGCTATCTTGTCATATAATATATCAAGTTCTTTAGTTCAAGTCACGCGAGTTACATAAGATGCCTTCACCCTTCTTGATGGATGCATCCGCGAGACCTGACGGAATGTCACTTCAATTGATAAAACTTATCTTTCCTTCAAGACTTTTCCAGGCAAATAAGAAAGAAATTATATGAGATATCCTAACTTTTCAACTTGCTTAATTTCTACACATGCATGCAAATTGCCTCATTCTAGTGCATCGATTGAGTATAATAAGAATTCTGGAGACGGAAGTATGAAAGGTGAGTCCCCACGTTTTTCTTGGGTGAGAGCTGTTTTATTTGAATGTGGAGTGGATCAAAAGACAAAGATGGTTTCCTCGACGGAACCATTCCAGTTCCCGTGGATGAATGCCTAGCCCTACTGGAGGAAGAGCAATCGCTTGGTCCGAACCTAGATCGGCAATTGCGTCTCCCAGGGTTGCGGCCGGACTCCCACCAATGGAAGATGCAAAAACATGTGGGAGAATATCAAGGAAATGTACGGGAAGCTGGACAAGGCAAAAAATTTTACCCTAATGCAGGAGCTCAGTGAATTGAAGCAAGGGAATATGCCGGTCAGAGCCGTTTTCAATAGGCTCTCGTCATTGTGGAACAACCTTGAAGCGGCCGAGGAGAAGCTCGAGGGACCGGAATCCACACTCAAACAATACAAATCAATCAAAGATAGGGAGAAAGCTACATGCTTTCTCCTCATTTTGAATGAAACATACCTCGGATTTCGCTCACAGATCCTCGCCATGGATCCCATGCCGCTGATTGGGCGGATTTTTCAATTGGCTATACAGGAGGAGAGTTAGTGACTCGCGACGCCGGACCACACCAGGAGCAGCGAGATCATCGCACTCGCAGCCCACGGAGATCGGCGAGATGCGGCTGCCAGGACTTAAACCCTAAATCGAGAGAGAGGCGAGCGAAATTAGGGTTCGCGGAGGAGGAGTTGAGACTCCTTAAAACGGACCAGATGGACGGCCAGGATGGGATGCGAGGATCGGACGGCTCGCAAGCCTTCGATCTTTCGGTTGGATCCAACGGCGGACAGGAGCTCGCGCTTAAAGGATCGGACGGTCAGATCTTTGTTGCGCTTAAAGGGATGGACGGCCGCATCCTTGCCACGTCATCAAGGAATTTCGGAAGGAATTTTAAAGGCAAGAGTAAATTATTTTGTGATTATTGCAAACGTACTAATCACTCAATTGACAATTGCTGGAAATTGCAAGGAAAGCCCGGTGAAAAGGAAAAAAGGTTTCAACAACTTACCAAGTTACTAGACCAACCGGTAAAAAAACCGACCAGCCTATCTCATATAGTTAGTATCATCGCTTGATGCGGGCACTTCAAAAAATGGATACCACAAACAAAGGAGCGAGTTTCTCAGGTATTACACATTGCTTGATTAACTCAATATCCAAGAAGGCATGGATAATTGATTCATGGGCGAGCGATCATATTATATGTGACAGGGGATTTTTCTCAAGTTTAAATGACAGATTGAATTTCCCTATTTCCGTGCAATTGCCCAATGGAGACATTACTCATGTCAATGAAACAGGGACAGTCAATCTCAGTTCACAGATTACTCTTAGAAATGTTCTCTATGTCCCAGAATTCCAATTTAATCGGATCTCTGTGTCAAAAGCTTGTCAAGAAAATTCATGCTGGATCGTTTTCAATACTGACACGTGTTTCTTTCAGGACCTTTCGACTGGGAAACTGATGGGCTTAGGTAGTCTCTCTGAAGGCCTTTTTTTTTTGGAATAGTTTCTCAAGTAATTTCAATTTTCCTTGCAATTCTTTGAATAAGTCATCATTGTGTAACTTAACTACTAATGATAGAGATTCTATTATGCATTTGAGATTGGGTCACAGTGCCTCCTTTCCATGTCCACAATGTCCTATATGTCCTCTTGCTAAACAATCTCGTGTGCCCTTTCCGTCTAGTAACTCCCGGACTAGTGAGATTTTTTCCTTGATTCATGTGGACATATGGGGACCTTGCCACACAATTAATCATGATGGGTCTCGATATTTTCTCACCATAGTAGATGATTATTTTCGTGCGACTTGGATTTTCTTGATGCAGTCTAAGAATCAGACTTATTCTCATTTAAAATTTTTTCTCTCACTATCAAAGAATCAGTTCGGCAAATCCATTCAGCAGATCTGTACTGATAATGGAAGAGAATTCTTTAGCCATGATTGCTCTCTACTATTTACTACACATGGCTTACAACATGAGAGCTCCTATGTCTATTCGCCACAACAAAATGACGTGGTAGAATGGAAACATCGTCATCTATTGGAAGTCGCACGAGCCTTGAAGTTCCAAGCATCAGTTCCAAATGATTATTGGGGAGATTGTGTGGTCACAGCTGCTTACTTAATCAACCGTATGCCAACTCGGGTACTTAAAGGGAAAACTCCATTTGAGTTATTATTCCGGAAGAAACTAGAGCTCCAGCATCTCAAGGTCTTTGGATGTCTCTGTTATGTTGCAACAGTGGGACCTAGAGACAAACTGAGTCCATGTGCCCGGCGATGCATTTTCATGGGATATCCCAATTTGCAGAAAGGGCATCGGGTTCTTGACATTTCCACAAAGGAATTTATGGTGAGTCGTGATGTCATCTTTCATGAAGACATTTTTCCTTTTTCTGAGCAGACAACTCTAGATGAAAATACAAGGATGACAACTTCTCCCCGTGGTGTCTTATCTGATGAAGCAATGCCTCAAGGTCCTACCTATATACCAATAGCGAGAATCGAGGCACATTCCTCCCACTAATTCATTTCTTCCAAAGACCAACATCAACACCCGCTAAGAGGACCAACTCGCTCGAAGATATTTTGGAACCAAGACTTGAAGATCCTAATGATATTGAGGAAAGTCAGCACATTGAGTCGCCACCTCCCAATGAGACAAATACGGACATCACTCATCCATGGCGTTCCGGTCGCACCACACGACCCCCCACCTGGACTAAAGACTATATTTGTGCAACTCACCACTTTCTAGGAACTCAGTATCCAGTCTCATCATATGTTTCCTTTCATAGATTATCACAGGACCATAGATGTTGTATTAGTCGTCTATTAGAAGAATAGGAGCCATTTGGTTATGATGAGGCATCTATTGACCCAAAATGGCAACAGGCCATGAAGGCGAACTTCGACCGATTGACAACAAAACATGGGATCTTGTCCCACTCCCATCTGATCTCAAGCCAATTGGCTGCAAGTGGGTCTACAAGATAAAGTATTGTGCTGATGGTTCCATTGAACGATACAAGGCACGGTTGGTTGCAAAAGGATTCACCCAAAAGGAAGGTTTTGACTACCACGAGACATTCTCTCCGGTTGCCACCGATGTCACAGTTCGTTCTTTTTTGACTGTTGCCACCATTAATGATTGGAGTCTACATCAAATGGATGTGCACAATGCTTTCTTGCACGACGATCTTGATGAAGAAATTTATATGGATATTCCTCAAGGCTTACAAAGACAGGGGGAGAATAGAGTATGTCGTCTCCGTAAATCCCTTTACGGATTGAAGCAAGCATCTAGACAATGGTACACCAAGTTTGCAAATGCTCTTACAACAGCAAGCTTGCAACAGTCTAAACATGACTATGCTTTATTCACACGGACTAAAGGTATGTCATCCATTTATTTGATGATATATGTCGATGACATACTTGTTATGGGAAATGATAAGGCCGCCATAGACAATTTCAAGGATTATTTACATGCTACCTTTCACATTAAAGACTTAGGAGCACCTAAATATTTCCTTGGAATTGAAATTGCTCGATCTGATCAAGGGATTTCCTTTAGTTAGTGAAAATTTGTCTTAGAAATCATATCAGAAGCGGGCTTATTGGGATGCAGACCAGCCGTGATTCCCATTGAGCAGAACATTAAGTTGACTACTGCAAAATACGATAAGGGTACATCACAAAACGATGATCCCATACTTAAATATCCATCAGGGTATCAAAGGCTTGTCGGGAAGCTCATATACCTGACCATGACTAGACCTGATATCTCCTATGCAGTATAGACACTTAGTCAGTTCATGCACAGTCCAAAGCGATCTCATTTGGAAGCTGCATTGAAGGTTGTGAAGTATTTGAAGAAGTGTCCAGGGACTGGGAATACTTTTATCCAAACGATGTGACATGAAGATGAAGGCATACTGTGATGCTGATTATGCTACATGTCCCACTAGCTGAAGATTAGTCACTGGATATTGCATCAAATTAGGAGATTCACTCCTCTCATGGAAGACCAAGAAGTAGCCTACTGTATCTTTGTCTTCGGCCGAAGCAGAGTATCGAGCCATGGCCAAAACCACTTGTCAGGTAGTGTGGATACGAGGGTTGCTTAAGGACCTCGGAGTACAAGTACAGGGACCGACAAAATTATATTGCGACAATGATGCGGCTCTCAAATTGGCAGCAAATCCTATAGTGCATGAGAGGACTAAGCACATAGAAGTGGACTGTCACTTTACACGAGACAAGATTCAAGAAGGGGTAATCGAAACGAAGGAATTGGGACAACGAGCAACCAGCAGACATCTTCACCAAACCTCTATGTCAACGACATCACGCATATCTATTGAGCAAGCTAAGCGTCTTAGACATCTACAAGCCACCAGCTTGAGGGGAAGTGTTAGAAGATATGCGATATTCCTTTGGGAGATTTGGATTTGATTTGATTATGTACATATCAATTAAAGATTAGATTTAGATCTAGATTGATACATAGAATTCTTTATTTCCATTAATTGTACAAACCTAGCTCTATATCTTTAGGATCTGTACAGTTTACAGACATTATGAGGAAATACAGAAAATCTTTGTTCCTCCCACTTTCACCTTCGTTTTCTTTCACGCACTTATGTGTTTCTTTTTTCTTTTTAAAAGATGATAGGTCCACACTAGAGTTTCCCTTGTTTATATTTATTTCTCTATCATGCCACAAGATATCTAATTAAACTAATGATGGAATCGAAAGGATATGTCTTGAGTTAGCGTTCGACGGGTGTCGTGCACGTACTTTTCATGAAGTGCTTGTCTTTGGCTTGCTTGGATATGTCTTGACTCTTGACTTAGCCTTCGACGGGTATCGTGCACGTACTTTTCATGAAGTGCTTGTCTTTGGCTTGCTTTGCGCAATGAAAGATGGCGTGTGTCGTCACGATAGTTGTTTTGCTTTGTGAATAATATTACCTTAAATCATTTCAATCAATCAATGCTTTCTCTTTTTTAAATACATAGGTTGAAGTTAGCAAAGTTAGCCGGCCTTGTGGTCTCTTTCGCCTTGATTATTCCTTGAAACACCCACTTTTGTGTATATTTAAGAAGGCGAATGATGTGCAATTAAAACAAAACAAAGAAATGTTCCATTTGGAGGGCTTATCTTGCGAGACTTGATTGATTTTATAAACTACGTGTTTAGATAATTGAAAACATTAATTACAAAAAAATGAATTGCATAGTTAAAGAAACAAAAATAAAAAAAGTAAGTTGTGATCTTGACAATAATCTCGACTATGGAGATGATAGGATGGTGAATTGAATTATTGGACTAACTACATATTCCAAGGAAGAATTGTGTTTATACTGTTAGGACTAGAATTAGCACCTAGAGGGGGGTGAATAGGTGATTAAAGCGATTTTAACAATCAAATCCGAATATGAGATTAATAAATTAAAAACAGCAATCGCAGCAATTGAAAGTAATGAAAGATAAAAGGATTAGGGAGAGAGAATCAAGACTCCAGATTTATAGTGGTTCGGCTTATATCAAGCCTACGTCCACTCTCTCGCACGGACAGCCCTTACGTCGGATTTCACTAACAATCAAAAAGAGTTACGGTCTCACGCTCTTGAGTCCACAATGTAGAACTTCTACTACACTTCCTCAAGGTCTCACCACTTCTATGGTCACTCTTTTGATTACATGTATTGCTCGAAAAATAAGATCACAAACGAAATATGGAGGTTCAGACTTTGGAATTCTTCTATCCAACACCCTTCAACAACTCGAACGTCTCTCTTTATACGCTTCTTCATGCCTTCATTACCGTTGGCACCTTCCAAAGAAGTTCTTCCAATCAACCCGTTGGACAGAATCAATTTGGAGAGATCTCGAGCTCTTTAAGGTAAGTGTAGATAGCCCATCAATCCTGCTCGCCCATACAATCAGGATCTTGGTTTCCATAAGTTGAACTTTCCAAATAAGTTGCGAATCTTAGAGAATCTAAATCAATTCGGATACGAATGTAAGATCTTGTAGTCTTGAATCCGGTCGAAAGATATTCCTTAGCCATTGAGATAAAACTATATAGAATCGAATAGAAGTTCATTTATCTTGTCGGTCCGGAAACCGTCCATGAGAGTAGACTTTGAAACTTGAGTCTTGTTTGACGTCGACTTTGATCTTCGAGACTTTGCCGGTAGAGTCTCAAGTCTTCGAACCCGATCGAGAGAAATGTTTTGTCAACTTCAAAACTTCGAGGAGAATTTATCCAACAATCTCCCCCTTTTTGATGGTGACAAAACTTTTCTGCAGATTTGAACACTATTGCCCTGCAAAACAACTTTTAAGCTTGCAAAGATATCATTAGAATAAAAATAGTATAAGATGTCCTGTACGCAGATGTCCTGTACACAGACTTACCCTGTACACAGATCTGCATCCACAGAAACCTCATTAGTCAGTGCAGACTTTACTATCTATATCTAATTTTAACAACTTAAGGTAATGCAGTAGTAAGCAATCATTCAAAAACTCAAGATAAAGTCAAAATATCAATCACAAACAAACCATTAAATCCAAAAAAAATAGAAATGAAAGTTTTAGGTTTGAGGTTTGGGTTTGGGTTTGGAATGAGAATAGAGTGAAAATCTGAGTGAAAATCTGCCTGCAAAGTCTTCTCCCCCTTTTTGTCAGCATTAAAAAGTAAGAAAATCAAGGAGCACGAGGAACGCGAACAAGTTGAAAGTCCTCCATAGACTTGACAGTTCCTTCCAGCTTCCTTAAGTCTTCTTGAAGTTCAGAGAGAGCAGTGCCTTTTGCTGTGTCCTGAACCTTACTTTGAACATCTTTCAACTGATCATGTAAGGAGATGAACATAGCATGATTCTCATTCGGATAGTCTGAAAGTCACACCCCATAGCATAGATTTGGCCTTTGAGCTCCAATATGATGTCAAGCAACCTTCGAAATCTCCTGAATTGTCGGGCCCGTGTGCTTGCGTCAACTCGGTCGATGGTGGAGTTAAGCCGGTGTGAATGTCAGCAGGAAGATCGATATTTGGAGATGAAGTCTCTCCCTCAGGATGATGAGCAGCATAAACATCTTTTGCATCAGGTGGCGATCTGCTCACACTTGCACTTGTAAATGTCAGGAGAAGAGGAGTGCTTTCTCTTTGGATATCTCCCCTGTTTCCATGCCTTCGGAGGGGAGAAGAACTCTTCTTTCGAGGAGTTTCCTCGGTGACAAGATTGTGCTTGATCCTCCTTTTCGCCGGAGAATCTGTCTTGGCTTGTGAGTCTGCTGGTTTATCTTTGAGAGTCCTGGGCCGACTCTTCCTCTTCATCTTTTTCTTCCTCTTCCTCTTCTTCTTTCTCTTTTTCTTCCTCTTTCTCTTTCTCTTCTTCCTCTTCTTCTTTCTTTTTCTCTTCTTCTTCTTTCTCTTCTTCTTTCTCTGTCTCTTCTTCCTTTTGCAAGGATTCCCTTTCCTGGTTTCCTTTCTCAGTTTCTTCTGCAAACTGTTGTTCTGGAACAGCTGAAACAGGAGCAGAATGCTGAGAAACAAAGGCTGAGATAGGCATATCATCCTCATCATCTTCATCTTCCAAGATGATTGCCCGCCTCTTCTTGATAGGACCAGTGACAGGTTCCTTTCCTTTCCTTTTTGCCGCAGAAGAGTCTGGTTTGATCTTCACGGGGGTTTTTCTTTGAACTGCTCCAGACTTCTTGCTGAGTTCTTTCGACGCATCTTTGTTATCATCCTCGTCCGATGACCATTCGACCAATAGTCTTCACAGAGAGAATGTGGGGAGGTTGGATGTTCAGATGTCTGAAAAGTCGTGTAATGAGAGCAGCATAAAGGAGTTGTCCCTTGTCCTTTGCCATTGACCTGTACATGTGAAACATGATAGTGTGTGGCAGAGAGAAATTTAGACCAATCTTGATTGCATACATCAACTTTGCCTCGGAGATGGATACATCTGTCTTTGATGTGGATTTTGGTCTAAGACAGTTGATCACAATCTTGTGAAGCAGAATATTTGTTGCATTCATTCTGGAGTAGGATAGACGACCTTCAGCAATTCGGTCTCTTGCAAGCTCCATGGTTGCATGACTCACAGACACAGAAATTGATTGGAAAGCACCTCTTTCCACACCAATTACGTCGCGCAGTGTCTCATATCAACAACATATTCTCTATCTCGCACGCTAAATGAAAAGCTGCTCGCATCAAGGAAACTGAGATTAGAGTAGAAATATGCGGTTAATTCATAATGAGCCACATCACATTCAGTGCAAAACTTGTGCAGTTGAAGTTTCTCAAACTTCTCTCTGAGATTGATGCTCAGTAAATCCAGAAAATCAAAGTCCACCGTTCGTGGATTTATCACCCTCGCTTCAGCTTTCTCATACGTCTTCCCGTGTCCATCAGATCGAAACAGTTCATCCTTCTTTCCTCGAAGGTTTGCAGCCACACCCATCCAAGGTTTAAAATGTAAATACATTTTCTCATCATCATCCTTTCCCTCTGGTTGATTAAAACTACAAAACCTAGGGTCACTGGGAAAGTTTGCAAAAACTTTTGCTTTGTTCCAGCCGGAACAACGCCCGATCTTTCCATCACGGTGAGAAAGTGCGTCTCATTTCTATAACCTTTTTCCTTCAGAAATTCATCGATGAAGGTCATTGCAGACCCACCTTCCTTCAATGCAGAGTAAAGCCTATAAACAAAAGCAGGCTTGAGTGATCTTACTGGTTCAACATTTTCAAGCACTTTTTCTTCTGCATGTTGAGGGCGACTATCATGAGGTCTAGTTGAGGAGGAGCGCTGTTGAGATCGTTGAGGAGACTGTTACATTTGGAAAGTCGCTTTCTTCTATGAGATCGAAGTGCGTAGGCCCCTCTCCGAGCCCCGTGGTCTCCGCTTGCAAGCCTTGATGATTTTCTTTGGTGAGACATTGTCGCTTTCTTGGAGAAACTTTCACACTTTTGTCGCAAGAAAGTTAAAAACTTGAGAAGTAGAAATCGAGGAGAGAAATTCCAGAGAGTGAAAAGCTTTTGAACTAGGGTTTTACGGGTAAAGTTTAAAACGAAGAAGGAGAAGAAGTATAAAAGGAAATCGAATTGTGGTAACCGAATCGTCACAAAATAAATTCTTTTTGAAAAATAACTGCCTTAATAAATCGATAACCACCCTTTATAAAATAAACTGCCTTAATAAACATAATTATCCATAAATAAACAAACAAACTTACCTTTTCGAGATAAAAGATTAAGTAAATGTACTTACAGTCGTGTCGATTGGTATTCTCAGTCTATACCCTTTTGAGTCTGATACTCCGTCAGACTTTAAGATTCTGAGTCTGAGCTTCAACAATCTTCAAGAGATACAATATTGAGTCTTGAGCGAATAGACTCAAATAAGCTTTTCTCCAGTGGCTTTGTGAAGATGTCTGCCAGTTGATTCTTCGAGTCAATAAATTGTATCAAGACTTCTTTGTTTTGAACATGATCTCTTATAAAATGATGTCGAATCTCAATATGTTTGGCTCTCGAATGTAGGATAGGATTCTTTGTGAGATTGATTGCGCTTGGTATTGTCACATCGATCTCTCGTGCAAGAGTCTTCAATACCAAAGTCTCGTAGTTGTTGTTTTATCCAAAGTATTTGAGAACAGCAACTTCCAAGTGCTACGTATTCGCCTTCAGCTGTTGAAAGAGCCACAATACTTTGTTTTCTTGAAAACCAAGATACCACCCCACCACCAAGTAATTGACAAGTTCCCGAGGTGCTTTTTCTTTCAACTCTACAACCCGCAAGATCTGCGTCGAATAACCAAGAAGGGTAAAGTCTCCTTCTTTGGGATACCATAGACCAATCTTAGCGGTAGTTGCAACGTATTTAATGATACGTTTAGCAGCACTTAAATGTGATTCCTTAGGATCTGATTGAAACCTAGCACATATGCAAACACTAAATAATATGTCAGGTCTAGATGCAGTAAGATAAAGAAGTGAACCAATGATACTCCTGTATAATTTTTGGTCGACTTTCTTCCCTGCTTCGTCTTTGTCTATCTTCAAAGAACTTGACATTGGAATGTCGGTCTTTTTGCAATTCTCCGGACCGAACTTTTTAACAAGTTCTTTTTGCATATTTTTCTTGATGAATGAAGATTCCTTCTTTAAGTTGTTTCACTTGTAGACCAAGGAAGAAGGATAGTTCACCCATCATGCTCATCTCAAATTCATCCCGCATAGACTTAGAAAATTTCTTGCACAAGGTCTTATTAGATGATCCGAATATAATGTCATCAACATAAATCTGAACGAGTAGAAAGCTTTTGCCTTCCTTTTTAATAAACAGAGTAGTGTCTACCTTTCCTTTAGAGAAACCACTTTGAATTAAAAAATTACTTAACCTTTCATACCAAGCTCGAGGAGCTTGTTTTAATCCATATAAAGCTTTCTTTAGTCCAACACCGAGTCGGTTTCTTTGAGTCTTCAAATCCGGAGGTTGTTCCACATAGACTTCTTCTTGAATGAATCCATTCGGAATGCGCTTTTGACGTCCATTTGAAATAACCTGAAATTCTTATAACATGCAAAAGCAAGTAGTAATCGATTGCTTCTAACCTTGCTACTGGAGCATAAGTCTCATCATAGTCTATCCCTTCTTCTTGCGTGTATCCTTTAGCCACGAGTCTTGCTTTGTTTCTTGTCACTTTGCCTTTTTCATCAACTTTGTTCCTGAAAACCCATTTAGTTCCAATAACAGATTTACCTTTTGGTTTAGGAGTTAATTCCCAAACATCGTTGATACTGAATTGTCTGAGCTCTTCTTGCATTGCTTCAATCCAGCTTTCATCGCCTAAGGCTTCTTCAATGTTTTTGGGTTCTATTTCAGAAATAAGTGCAACCGCACTAGACTCTTCTCGCCTTTTGGCTCTTGTACGAATTCCCTCATTAATGTTCCCAATAATGAGTTCCTCGGGATGACCGGACTTGTGTTTCCAATTCTTGGATGGTCGATGGGTTGTTGATCATTTTCTTGAGTTGAATCTCCATCGACAACTTGTTGTACTGCATCTGGATTTTGGACTGCTTTATGGGAGATAGATCTAGCAGAGTCTGGAACAGATTCTGATTCTTCAGTCTGTATTGGTTGAACTTGTGGAGAGTCTTGAAATTTGACGTTCATTGATTCTTCCACGGTCGAGTCTTCTTGTTGAATACTCTATAGGCTTTGCTCACGGTTGAGTAACCAAGAAAGAATCCTTCATCTGATTTTTCTTCAAACTTACCAACTCGATCATTTGCATTCTTCAGAATAAAGCATTTACAACCAAATACTTGAAAATAAGAAACAATTGGTTTCTTTTCTTTAAAAATTTCATAAGGGGTTTTCTCAAGAATTGGTCTTAAAAATACTACTGTTAATAATATAACAAGCGGTTGAAACGACTTCAGCCCAAAACCTTGAAGAAATATTACTTTCAATTAAAAGAGTTCTTGCCATTTCTTGTAAAGACCTATTCTTCCTTTCCACAACCCCATTACGTTCGGTGTGTATGGAGAGGAGAATTTGTCTTGAAGACCGAATCATCACGAATTTAGTAAAGTCTTGATTTTCAAACTCACCTCCATGGTCTCGGTACGAATACTTGAGATAGTGTAACCTTTCTCATTCTGCACCTTCTTAGCAAACTTTGAAAAGAGAGAAAGTTTCAGACTTACTTGAAAGAAAGTAGACCCAAGTAAATCGTGAATAATCATCCACTATTACTAGGCGTAACCTTTTTCCACCAATGCTTCGCGTTCTAGTAGGTCCAAATAAATCCATATGCGAGAAGCTTGCGGTACACGGTTAGTAGAAACTTTACTTATTGGTTTGTAGGAGTTTCTAACCCGTTTACCCGACGCATGGTGTGCATAGATAAGACTTTGAATAATTGAGAATAGGCAATCCTCGAACAAGTTTCTTGGAGGAGATCTTGCTGATTTGCTTCATATTGATATGGCCAAGTTTTTTATGCCATAGATTAGCTTCATCTTGTACGATATCAAGCACTGTGATCTTTCATGATTTACATCCGGAAGATAGATATTTCAATGTCTTCGTCCGGTAAAGGATTGAGTAGAGTCTTTACCGATTCCCGAGCACTTTCTTTCCCGGAAGTTGATCTTGAATCCATTATCACACAACCGGCTTATGCTAAGCAAGTTGTAATTTAATCCTTCAACTAAGGAAACATTCTTGATTGACACTTCCAATCTTGACTTGTTCCACGACCAATGATTCTTCCTTTGTTGTTACCTCCAAAGGAAACTTTTCCTCCGTCTTTCGGTCAAGTGTTATAAAGCAACTTGAGTCTCTCCCATATGTCTTGAGCAGCCACTATCTAGATACCATTTAATCTTCTTTTTGATAGTGACCTCGCAATTAAAAGAATTCAAGCTTTCTTTGGTACCCACATCATCTTGGGTCCAGAAGAGTTAGAGCAATAAACAGTCTTTGCCCAATTCCTTTTAACAGGTCTCCAAACCAAAGGACATTCTTTCTCAAAATGTTCTGAGCTTTGACACTTGGAACATTTCAAAGCATTTCTGCCAACAGGTTTTACAAAGACTTTCTGAAAATGATTTTTATAAGCAATTTGGTTGGTCTTTGTTTGATTCTTTCCTTCACCTTTGGAAAATCAATTAGAGGAATAGTTTCAAAAGTCATACCAAGACCTAACTTATCAAAGTAGGGTCTTTGTATCGAAAGAATCTTATCCAACTTTTCAGAACCATTTGAAAATCTTTTTGATATATTAGAAATATCAATTTTCAAAAGATTATTTTCTTTGGAAACAGAGTCTGAGTTTTCTTTCAAGACAGTAAAGTTGTTTTCTAACTTTTCAAACTTCTCTTTCCAAAGTTTTTCCTGTTGCTGCAATGTAGAATTTTCCTTTTTCAATTCGGAGATCCTCTTAAGAGAAGTTTTTAGACTAAGACAAAGTTCATCAATGTATTTCAAACTTTGATAGGAATTCGAGATTACTAACCTCGAGTTCACTTTGTCTAAGTCGTATTCGAATCGGTGCAGTCAATCGATTTTGCCATTAAATGATATTGGCATAGTCATCATCACTTTCTTCACATTCGGTATCACTCCCGGTCTCGCTTTGAGTGCTTTCCGTATTTCTCGGTCTTTCCTTTTCTCTTCTTTAACAGAGGACGGTTGGGTCGATGTGTCCCTTTTTCTTGCATTCAAAGCAAGTCACTTCTTTGTTAGAGTCATCTTCCTCTCGTTGATTTGTTCTGAAACCTTTGTGAGCTCTGTTTCTTCCGGTTGAATTTTCTTCCTTTTCTATTCAACTTTCTCAATCTCTTTATCATAAGTGCCGCTCTTCATCATCTAGATCTTCTTCGTAATCGTAGCATCGAGAATAGTCATTAGACTTTAAGGCAATTGATTTCTTACCTTTTGAATCTTCCTCTTCGTTGGTTTGCTCTACTTCATAAGATTGAAGAGTCCCAACCAATTCGTCTACGAGAGAGTGGAGCAATCCTCTGTGTCTCTCTTATTGAGGTTTTTATGTGATTCCGCCTTTAGAGAGTCCTCGTAGGAGTTTGTTGACCTTCATATGTCCCGAGATTGGATGTCCCCGATATTCAAGACCATTCACAATTTCAAAAAAGCGACTAAACATGTCGGTTATTGATTCTCCCGATCTCATCTTAAAGACTTCATATTGTCCCAAAAGAATGTTGATCCTTGTCTCTTTCACTCGATCTGTTCCTTCATAGGTAATGTGAATCCTATCCCAGACTTCCTTTGCTTTGTATCACAAGAAGATATTCTGTTATACTCGGTAGGGAGATAAAGCACAATATAAGGAGTAAATGGCTTTAGCGTCAAGAGTCTCTGTCTCTTGGTGATTTCTTCTTGAGTCATTGGAGTGGGATCGGCAACTTCTTTTCCTCTCTCGGATCCCGATGCTTTGCAGTAGGGAATGATTCCTTTGTCTACCACTTCCCATTCCAAAGGATCTTTCGATCTTAGGAATGCTTTCATCTTGTTCTTCCATATGCTTTGTAGTCTTTTCCATCAAAGTATGGAGGTCCTGGTATTGCTTTGACCTTCAACCAACCCCGTAGGTAACATACTAGCCATAGATCTTTTACTCGAAGTAAAGACACTTCTTATAAACGAGTATTCAAGCTCTGATACCAATTGTTAGGACTAGAATTAGCACCTAGAGGGGGTGAATAGGTGATTAAAGCGATTTTAACAATCAAATCTGAATATGAGATTAATAAATTAAAAACAGCAATCGCAGCAATTGAAAGTAATGAAAGATAAAAGGATTAGGAGAGAGAATCAAGACTCAGTTTATAGTGGTTCGGCTTATATCAAGCCTACGTCCACTCTCCCCGCACGGATAGCCCTTCTGGCTGGATTTCACTAAGAATCAAAAAGAGTTACAGTCTCACGCTCTTGAGTCCACAATGTAGAACTTCTACTACACTTCCTCAAGGTCTCACCACTTCTATGGTCACTCTTTTGATTACATGTATTGCTCGAAAAATAAGATCACAAACGAAATATGGAGGTTCACACTTTGGAATTCTTCTATCCAGCACCCTTCAACAACTCGAACGTCTCTCTTTATACGCTTCTTCATGCCTTCATTACCGTTGGCACATTCCAAAGAAGTTCTTCCAATCAACCCGTTGGACAGAATCAATTTGGAGAGATCTCGAGCTCTTTAAGGTAAGTGTAGATAGCCCATCAATCTGCTCGCCCATACAATCGGGATCTTGGTTTCCATAAGTTGAACTTTCCAAATAAGTTGCGAATCTTAGAGAATCTAAATCAATTCGGATACGAATGTAAGATCTTGTAGTGTGAATCCGTCGAAAGATATTCCTTAGCCATTGAGATAAAACTATATAGAATCGAATAGAAGTTCATTTATCTTGTCGGTCTGAAACTGTCCATGAGAGTAGACTTTGAAACTTGAGTCTTGTTTGACGTCGACTTTGATCTTCGACTTTGCCGGTAGAGTCCGCAAGTCTTCGCCCAGATCGAGAGAAATGTTTTGTCAACTTCAAAACTTCGAGGAGAATTTATCCAACATATACTATCCATTGCAATTAGTCTCAGACCCACCTGATATTTGAAATTATTGAAAATCATTTAAGAGCTCGTACTCATCCAAACACGTCTCTTATCATCATGTTTCAAATCAAAACACATCAATTATTTTATAAAATGTTGGTCAATTCTATTGGTGAAATGAACTCACGAAATAAAAATAAAATCTTATTCGGGATTCCATTTCAAATTTTCAAATCAAAATGTGTCAATTGTTTCATAAGATGTTAGTCAATCGGTGATGTGAATTCACGAAATCAAAATGAATTTTTATTCATTATCCCATTTTAAAATTTCAAATCAAAACACATCAACTGTTTCATAAAATGTAAGTCAATTTTGTCGGTGAAATAAATTCACGAAATCAAAATGAATCTCACTGGCGAACCCATTTCAATATTTTGAATGATGTCTGGTAGCTAAGCACTGCCTGTGCTTTCCACGCGTTTATATAAGCGAGGATGTATTTGACAAGTATAAATAATAGTCATACCCTTGTTATCAGTGGGAAATCTGCCCAAAAATCAACATATAGTATTACAAATTTGATTGGTTTTAGCCCAAAGTGACAAAGGGGATGATATGATTGATTCTCACTTGCAAATCACTTATTTTATTTTATTTTTGGAAAAAGGGGAACTTATTTAAAAAATTGGATGGGATATGAAGAAAAGGTGTCTTGTCCTAAATCTAAGAAGATTGCCCTCTCAACCCACATGGTGTGCCTACTCTCTAAAAACAAAGCATGAAAAATGACCCCCGCAACAACGATAGCACCACCAACATGGCTATCATCGCAGTCGCAATTGCAAGTCATTAATTTATTTTTTTCAAAATAGATGTTCTCAATTAGACTATATTCTATTCACGCTATCAAAGTCATTAAGAAAATGGAACATTTTCATTTTTCTTATTTTTGCGCCTTCTGCATTCTTTGATGAATGCAAAAGTGGGTGTTGAGACACGGCCAAAGTGAAAAGAGACATTAGGGTGGCTAATAACTTTGCTTACTTTATCACAATCTTAAAAAAGATAGAAGCATTGATTGATTGAAGTGATTGACGGTAATATTCATTTATAAAACAAAACAGCTATTGTGACAACACAACATCTTTCATTGCACAAAGCAAAATTTTTGGGAGAAAATTTTATGTGGCATGAATTGATTGACGTGGCATTATTTATGATGACATGCACTTTTTAAAATAATATTTTATTAATATATTGAATTTTTTCTATTTTCTTTTCTTTATTTTTTCCTCCACTTAGGGTCGGCAAAGCTCGGTCAAGAGAGGGCCTGGCCCCCCTAGCCGGCATTTGGCGAGCCATCACTGGCCCTAAATGGACGGAAAAAAAATTGAATAACAGAAAGGAAAAAGAAAAAAAATTGTAAAATCTCAAAAAATTACTAAAATATTATTAAAAAAAGAAGAAGCCAATACCAGTACCGACCGGCTAAAATTGATACACAATTTTTAATAAGTTAAGGAGTTTTTTTTTGGTAATTTTTACAATATAAGGGTGGCCCTATTATCTATTTCTCTTGGATCATTTGTTATTGTTTGGCTCTTCGAGAAGGAAATTCAATGGGACGAAGTATGGGGCACCGAAAGTCAATGGTCGACCATTCTTGATTATTATGCTTAGCTTTAATTTAAACGATTACGTGGACTCTATCTGACCTATGCCATCGTTTCTTATTAGGGTCGATCTCGTTTGTTCATTCAAATCGCTTTTGAGGCATGATGATTATGTAGCTTTCGCTTTGCTTCATACGTCTTACGATAACATTGAGACATGATGCACCTTGCTATCGCCTTGCATTATTGAAGCATGTCAAACAGGTTAAGACTATCCCTTTAGATGATGATGACTCGGTTCGCTATTAGGTACTTTTCAGTTATTTGATAGCTTGTTTGACCCTAGGGACGCATATGTCATTTCAATTTTTAATCATTATAAGATTAGATATGATAGAATATAAAAATCAAGGATTTGTTATTTCATATCCACTGTTTGGTAAATCGCAATAATAAAGCTGGATATTTTCAAATCATATCATATTAATTATTTAGTATGAACGGCATATTGGTGTAAATGACCTTAAAAATGCATAAATGGAGATGCTAAGAATTTCTCATGATTTATTACTAAAGAAATCGTATATGTACAAATGAAGATAACCTCTATCAATTAGTTCATAATTGTAGTATGATCTACATCTTAAACAGAAATAGACTCATTGCAGCATTCCAAAGCCATAAGTTCGACTATGACAAGAAATGTAAACGAGCAACGGCGACATTGATGGGTAGACTAGCAAAAAAGCCAAATCTAATAAAAGGGACAAAACGTGATTATTCATATTCTTGATTTTGAAAAGTATAGTGTTTTGACTTTTCCACCACTTTTGTGGACTTCAACCAAAAAGTTATGGAGGACTTGTGGAGCTTTATAATCGGAGATATAGAAGAGAGGGAGATGAAGAGGATTAGGAAGATCTTTTTCAAGTTTGGATTTGTTCATTTCGGATTCTTCTACTTCATTTTTTTTACTTATATTTTAAATTAGTTTTTCTTTCTTGATTTCTTTGTTATTCCCTTCCGTCATTTCTTAATAAAAATTCATTAAACTATAAACTATATAGTAAATAAAGATACAAAATGTGTATATATATACAAAGGATATATTATAAAAATCAAATATATAAATAAAAATAGGAATAGATGAAAACGAAAATTTTCCATTATTTTAAATCTTATGTTTTTATATTAGAATCCAAATATATTTTGTATTTAATTTTTATTAATTTATTTAATTTAAAAGTTTGTTATTCAAGAAAAATAAATTTTATATTATAAATACAAGAAATCATATATACCTTTATCCCACATTCCTCATGTGATATTTTTATTCTGGTTATATCTTGCTTATATCTTATGTTATGCAAGAACCAAACCCGACATGGATTTATCCTTTAATAAAAGTGAAAGTATTTTATGTAACAATTACTATAAAAGTTACATGACTTGCGAGACAAGGGAGTTGAAGATATCATAAGGAAGGAGGGAGGAAAATGTAAATTTAACCATGGGACAACCAAAATTGAATATCCAATTTTGAACATTTGATTATCTCTCAAAATCACATGCGTGACACGACCCATCACGACACTTGAAGAAATTTGTCCGAGGTGGCAAAATTTTAAAATTAAAAAAGGGGTTGGAAAACGAAGCAACAATATTTGGCAATCACCATTTATTGCATCACACCTCGGCGCTTGTTGATGTGATTTCAAGTACAAATGTTTGTTAATTTTCATGGTTATCCAAACTATTTAATTTTTATTTAGTTTCATCTATTGCTAACAACTTATTTTTTTGGGTCATTTCCAAAAAATAAGATCAAGATCCAAGAGTTAGTAGTGCTTAGCAAACGGCCTGGAGACCAACATAACAACTAGTACAAAATTAAGGACCCAAAGTGAGCCTATTTTCTCAAATAAGGACCAAGTGGCCGTTGTCCTAAATAAAGACCCGAAGTGGCTAACAAGTCTTAAATAAGGACCTGAACTTGCCGGTTGGTCAAAATGTTCACTGGCCGGTGAGAGTGACATTTCCGGTGGCCGGAGACAATTTTGTCCAAAAAAGATATAGATAGAAATTAATAAACTCTAAAAACTACCCCCAAACTCTTCACGTTCTTTTGACCTAAAAGGAAAAGCTCTTCATGTTCTCACGTTTTTCTTCTTCTACTCTTCATCTTCTCCGTTCTTTGTCCTCTCTCGCTTGGAGCACGAAAATTTTCTATTAATGGAACACGAATTGAAACACAACACGAAACCCCTACCTTCATTTCTTCACATCTTCTTCTTCTTCTTCTTCTTCTTCTTCTTCTTCTTCTTCTTCTTCTTCTTTTTTTTTTTTTTTTTTTTTTTTTTTTTTTTTTCTGTCTTCGTTTCTTTCCAACGAAGAAGACAAATCTTGAGTAAAGCCACATTTTCGTTATTGAGACACTCGTGTGTAACACAAGGGCCTCAATTCTTCATTATCTTTTCCTAGGTTTGCCATACACTTTGATTCACACTCATGCAATCGAGGTCAATTTTGTTCAAATTGAGAGGGAGGGAGGAAGGGCACGTACCTTTGGAACTCAAGGAGACAAGGATCTTGCTCCATCAACAGAGATTTTGGGTTCTCCAAACGAGAGGGGACAAAGAACGTAAAAGATGAAGAGCAGAAGAAGAAGAACGTGAAGAGTTTGGGGGTTTTGTTTTTAGGGTTTCTTAATTTCTATCTATAATTTTTTGGAACAAAATTGCCCATATTTCGGCAATGATATAATTGGACCATGAACTATGACTAAACATATAATGTAGTCCATGAGTTTTTAATTTCTTTAATGTGGTCGTTGAATTTTAGCCTAACGTGCTATGTCATCCCTTAATTTTTAATTTATTCAATGTAGTTCTTAGATTTTTGTTCACATTCAAGTTAGTTCATAGATTGTATAAAAATGTTTAATGTTATCCTTCAATTAGTTCAAGTACAGGGATAATAAAACTAGATTGAACATGTATAAAAAATTTAAGGATCACATTAAACAAATTGAAAGTTTATGAACGGCATTGTATATTGAATTAAAGTTCATAAACCACATTTAACAAATTAAAAATTGAGGAATCATGTTAAAATTTAGAAATTATTTGTGTTATTTTGCCCTTATTTATTTTGTTGAGGAAAGTAATTGTTGACACCTAAATTTTGGCGGCCCATTTAGTCATTAGGGGTTAATTTTTTATTTTATAATTTAATTGCATAGCATATAGATTTAGGTTGCATTTATTTTGTTATTTGCATTATTTGCATTTTATTGGACCGGTGGCGGATGGGTTCAAATTAGATGGGCTAGCCCACGAAGCGAGCAAGTTGGCCCAAGCTCATGTTTTTTAATGGTTGAAAGATTATCTCGTGAAAAATTAGAAATTTGAATTTTTTGTTCAAGATATGATGAATTGTTTTCGGATAGAGCAAGTGATATTGCGTTCAACAAAACGAATATTGCGGATATTGATTCGAAAAAATTGAAAACCTAATCGGTGGCCTATAAATAGGTTTGTTCGTTTAGGGTTTTGGGGAGGCCACACTCATTGAATATACGGCCGCACAAAGGGGACTCTTTCTTTTCATCACAGGTTTTATTTTCTTTGAGGAACCTTTTTTTTATCACTTCGTGAGAGAGAGGGCCACGCACAATAGAATACATGGCCATTGAGAGAGAATTCATTGAAGAGGGTCTCGAGATTATATATTCCAAAGCCGCTTCAAGTGGAAGACGTATGTTTTGATTCCCAACTACCGCAACATCAACACTGCGAAGAGCTGCCGCGTCCCTCCTCGGTGAAATCCGATGTGATCTAAGCCCCATTGACGAAGCCTAGTGCTCCTTGAGACGAACCAAGCACATCGGCACCAGCAATTTTCCCCCGAGACGCTTGATGCTTCTTGACGAACCCTCGCTCAGCACAGAGACGTGAAGGGAACACGATTCGTAAAAGAGAGCAGGGACTATGTTTTTGGGTCAATAGGTCAACAAAGGGGTGGGGTTTCCTCTGACAAGGTGCATGGAGAGAGCACGTGAAAGAAGAAAAAACTAAAAAAAAGGTGGGGTTGTCTTCTTCTAGTGGGGGGTCTTCAAGCGTGAAGTGCAACTTCAACGCCCGCGGCTGCCGATCCATCATTGACCGCCACCTGCCTCACCCATGCCACTACTGCTGCTTTATTCTAATATGTTCTATATCAAGACAGACGTCTTAGCGTGCTCGCTGCTCTTTCCACCGACGAATCAAGTTGCTGCTGTCGGTGTCACTATGGATCCGGTGTCGAGCCAAGGGGCGGTTTCTCTATTTCACTGTCGCCGCCTTGCCTCCGCCCGAGCTGCTGCCGCCCAGATCTAACCGAGCACCCGAAGCCCCTCGCCGTGCGTCGTTGCCCCCTCGCCGGAGTGCCCGCGCCCACCGCCGCCGGCGACTCCCTTGCCGGATCAATCAACGGGCTGCCCCTTATTTTCCTTAGGTTGTTTTTCTTTTATTTTTTATTTTTTATTTCATGTTATTTTACTTTACTTTTAGTTAGTTTTATTATTATTGTTTAAGTTGAATTTTGTGAAGGTGAGTTTTAGGTTATAGTTCTTTTAGGCATTACCTATAGGATTTGTCCCTAGGGTTTAATTTAATTATTAATTTGACCCGTAAGATTTCGGGTCATTTTTTTTAATTGCATTAACTCTTGGGGTTTGTTTACGATATATTAACTGTTGAATTAATTTAATTATTAATTTGATCCGTAAGATTTCGGATTAGATTTTTAATTATTTTGATTTCTTGTCGTGATGTTCAGGGTTAAAAATATTCGTTAATTTAACCCGTGAGACAACGGGTTATTTTTTCGTTTATTTTAATCCTTTATCTGTTTGAATATCTGGCTTGTTAGATTTAATGTTTGTTTTGGAAAATCACTAAGAAAAATCAAAAAGATGTTTGAATTAGGATTTCAATTGGTTTTAGAATATTTATGGTTATTTTGCATATCTAGAATAGGGATTTTATTTGGAATTTAAAAACAAAAAAAAATGCATTCATTTAGGGTGTTAGTTGTTTTTTTATTATTCGAATTGCACGTTTAATTATGTGTTAGTTTTAATTTCGAATTTCATAAAGAAAAGCAAAAAAATCATTGTGCATATTAGGTTAGAATTGCATGTTTCATCTTTAATTTAAATCATGTTTTTAGATAAGTTGCATTTTAGATTAAGATAATGTCTCAATTTAAATTAGGATTTAATATGATCTAATCCTTAGTTTAAATTAGATAGAATTTTAATCTAGCTAAGTCATTTTTGCATTCGAATTTCATGAAAAAAAATACAAAATTTATCTTTGCATAAGTTAATTTCAATTTTTAGGATAGATTGCATTTTTAAAAATAGAAACATCAAATGCACGTCATTTAGTTTATTTAAGTTCATTTAATTAGAACTTTCTTGTCATTAGACTAAGTCATTTAATAAATGTCACGTGACATATAGCTTGCATATTAAATTGCATGAAACATGTCATTTTAGTTTAAATAATTTGGTATGTCATTGCATCGCATTGCATGTCATTATAATTAGATCATTTAGATTGCATTTAATTATTGCATTTCTTCATGTCATATAGTTTAGGTCATGTCGTCATGTCATTTTAGATTATTTGCATAAGTCATGATTTTCATTAAATAAAGTGAAAACAAAAATTGATTGCTTGTTAATTAGGAACCATATCTAGGATTGTTGATGTGAATTCTGATTTAACATTGCAGATGCTTTCGTGGCTTTAAGGTATGTTTTTGCATTATTTAATTGCTTTCTTGATGTGTTAAATTGGTGGTATGCGCATATGTATGATCACCTCACACGTTAGGAAGCTAAATTAAAATCAAATCAAGCTGCCTGCAAAACATTTTTAAAATTAAAGAAATGGTACCGAAAGGGCACTAGGATAGTCTAGTGTAACCAAGTCCCCGTACCCAAAATCTCTGGTTCGTAGAAGTAAGATAATTCTCCCGTTATTTTACTTAAGTGTCTAATCGACCTACCCTAAATTGATTAGTGGCGACTCCTAGATAATAAACTTTGCATGTTAAAACCCTACGTCGTGATTTGGTATGGGCTTGGGAGAGCCCGAGCTAAGCTTTAAAGGCTTAGTATTCCATCAACCTAGTTTTAGGTGGCAAACCCGAAAATATTGGTCGCGATAGCTTGGCGACTCCACCCTAGGTGGTTCACACCCGAAAAATTGGTCGCGACAATAATTATAGTTTTATCACTTTATTTATTCTAATGTTATGGTCGAGAGTTACTACAAAAATTGAGAGAGAACTTACGTATTAATATTTATATTACACGAGCATAGAAATTGTGAGGGAAAGATAGGAAAAGAAAAGGGAGGGGGGAATTGGTGGAGAGAAGTGTCTAATGCCTATATTTCTCGATCATTTCACGTCAGGAGAGGAAGTACGATCAGAAAAAAAATGAAAAAAATAAAAGAAGATGAAGAAGAAAAATGATGGAAAAGCTCTTCTTTATATTCTTGATTTCTGGGACTACTTACCCATGTTTCCGTGAATTCACTAACACAATTTACTATGCCATTCAGAAAATTACTAAGATGATCATTATTAAATATAATCACTCATTGGAAAATCACCATCTTTCAGACATTTTATTTGTATATTTGGGTCATTATCTTTAGAATTTCGTATCGTTGACCTAACATGAAATTAAAGAATAACATAATAAAAGGGAATATTTTTCTTTAATTTTTTTGGAGTCTAAATCACAAAAAAAAAAGAGATTTGAAATTATATATCAATGTTGACGGGCATTTTGTTGGAACAATGTTCATATTCGAACACCATAAGGAAATTGAAAAGGAAATTAGAGAGGCAACAATTTGCTCATCATCAATTAAAAGTTTCCAAAAGACAAAAAAATATAGGAACGCAGTAATTAAAAGAAAAAAAGAACATTTATTATGTATTTGTATTTACACAAAAAATTGAAAAAACCATCCCTCTCGATGGTTTTTTACCCGTTGTTCTCCAACAGAAAAGATATCAGAGAATCTCCATATATCCAAAAACCAAAACAAAAAAGAGGACTATTTCTTTCCTCCCCTCTAATTCTTTCCTTTTTCCCCTTTTCGCCCCGGATTTCCCTCCTTTTTATATTTCCCGCCCACGGCGCTTCCGACCGTTACGACGACGACGACGACAGACTCAGGAGCACTCTCGCCGTGACAGCCTCACCGCTCGCAGCTCAGTCGCGGTGGCCGGGCCCGCGCGCCGCAGTGCGCAGGCACAGGTGCTGCGCGGCAGCAGCACCGCCCCCACCTCCCACTTCCCGCACCGCCCGCATCGTCGCCGCGGCGGCCTCGTCGATTCCGCCTCCGCGTCGCCGCCTCCCGCGGCCGCCGTCCCGGGGCCGTTGCTCCCGCAGCAGGACTCCGCGTCGTCGACCACGCCGCCGCCGCCGCCGCCGCCGCCGCGGGAGAGGACGCGCTGGAGGGTGGAGCGGAGGGAGTCGGCTTCGAACTCGTTGTCCTGGGCGAGGCCCCGCCACATGTGGCTCTCCATCGCCAGGATCTTCAATTTCTCTTGGAGCAGACCGTTCAATTTCCCGATTCTCTGGATTTCTTTGTCTTTCTCCTTCAGTTTGCTCGCCAACCCCTGCGTCTGAAAACACGTCCAGAACAGGAAAGTTGTCAGGAAATTTCTAATTATTTCCCTTTCAATAATAAGTAATTTCTTGACGCAATTCGTGAAAATTTAATTTTTTTTTTGCCGGGAACAGAGCCGACATTGTTAATGTTTTCTGGGTTTTTTTTTCTTGAAATCCCAGAACAAGTGTAAGAACCCTAATCAAATCCATCAAAAATAAAATTATTGAAAGAGGAAGGAAGGAGAAGGGTCTCACATGTTGCGAAATCAAACGGTCGATCTCCGATTCGCGACCTTGAATCTCGAACCCCGCCTCGTGCCCCAGAAACGGCGACGCCATACGACTCGCCGGGAAGCGATCGCCGTTCAAGTGGTCGCCGCCGATCGCGTCGTCTCTGGACCGCTTGCGGTGGCTCCTGGGGACAGAGACGGCGGCGCTGTAGTCGCTGGTCGATCCGCTGTCGGATTTCACGGACGATTTCTCCGTGCTGAACTCCGGGACGACGCGAAGTTTCAGGCGGCGGCGAGACGGACGCGAGATCGGGTCGGGCGTCTCCGTCTCCGTCGATGGCAGAGGGATGAAGTCCTCCGCATGGGTGGGGTAGGAGCGGATCGCGCAACAGTACTTCTTCGTCGCGATGGAATTCCCGAAGAATCTGCAAAAGAACCGAACCGATTGGAATTAAGCTTGAAAGAAAAGCAGAGAGAGAGATAACCCAAATAGCTCACGATATTCAAAATCAAAGAGAGACCCACGAATGAAGATCGACAGAGTACCTGTTCACGATCATCCGAGCGGGAAAAGGATAGGCCCGCCGAGCTTCGACCGCCATGAGAGCCGCTTTCACTTTTAGAGAGAGAGAGAGAGAGAGAGAGAGAGAGAGAGAGAGAGAGAGAGAGAGAGGGAGTTTCAGACGAAGAGCATGAAGAAGAGAGAGTGAGCGCGTGTGGTGTGGGCGAGGGAGGTTTGGGTTTTTATTAGGCGCGTTTCCGACCGTTGCGACGACGACCGACGTTGTCACGGGCAGGCGCGCGGTGACCGCCGGGCAGTCGGGGTGGCTCGGCACGCACGCCGCGGGCAGGCACAGGTGGCGGCACGGCAGCAGCAGCGGTGGCAGCACCCCCGAACTCCTACTCCTCCTCGCCCCGTACGCCCTGCGCCTCCACACCACCACCGTCGCCGCCGCGAGACGCCGCTGCTGCTCCCCCACCGCGGATGGCTGCTGCCGCAGCAGGACCCCGCGTCGGCGCAGCCCAGATCTGGTCCTCCATCAGAAAAGACTTAAAACTTTCCATCGGAGCAGCCGATTCAAGCTGCCAATGGAGGAGGAGAAACCCTCGAAATTCTCGCACAGCTTTGGGAGATGGAGCTAATGATGCTGCCATTGATAACCTCTCTCCCTCTCTCTCTCTCTCTCTCTCTCTCCAAGGAAAGGAAGGGCAGCATAGGAAGAAAGGTGATGTCCATATATCAAAATCCCACCATCAACAAGTGCATTAGAATTCAAATAAATGCACGGCACTTCATTTTTTAACACCTCGTGGGCCCCTTAGGAAAAACCCTAACGGGAAGGATTCGCTCCATGCCCCCTGTTGGGTGGGGGTACAATTTTTCATGGGGTAGACAAAGTTGTCGTGGTACCGCACGGTAAGTGAGATCGGATAAGGCGTGGATGCGATTGAATTCAATCCCAATTCGCTTGCTTCGACAACGTTCAAAGGAGAGATGGTTGGATTTGTCGCTCCCACGACTGACTTGTCACTTCCCTAGTAAGGGATTGCACTCGCCTCCCAAGCTAGATTTTAGAGCCTGCCATTATCTTAACTATCAATATCAGTCTTTATCCAGTCATTGCCCTGTTGAGCTAAGTAAGAGGAGATTCAAATATCATACAAGTAAATATATACGCCTAGATGCTAAGATCTTGATCATGCTTAGGTTGGAGTGGACTCAAATTTTATGTAATTTCTATCACGAGAGGGAAAAGAGAAGGGGGATGTTGGGGGGTGAACACAAATTGGGCGAGTTGTTATTGTTGTTGGGGGTCAATTTCATGCTTTCTTTATAGAGAGTTGCCACACCATGTGGTTGGGCCATAGTTTTTGTGTCTTGGGTTTTGATCACATCATGGCCCAATGTTGCAATCTCCATAGATTTAGGATAAAGTCCTTGAATGTGTGTACACCCCCTTGTCCCAGAACCAGACGATACACCTTTTCTATACGTTCCACCTAATTTTTTTTAATGGCTTCCCCTTTTTTGCCAAGAAAAGAAAATTGGAAATGTGACTTGTCCACGAGAATCATTGTGTCATCCACACTTACCACATGGGGTAAAAACCCATCAATTTTATTTATTTATTTTCAAAATATTTTGGCAGATTCCACACTTATCAAGAAAAAGGGTATCATTATTATTTATGTACTTATCAAGTACATCCTCATTCATATTAACGCCCAGGACGCACACGTAATGCTTTGCCAACCTGACATCGTTTGAAAAAATTAAACTGGGTTTGTGAATAAGATTTTTTTTTTTTAAATATTTCTCGAATTCTTTTCACCTATAGAATTGACCAACAGTTTATAAAGACAGTTGATGTCTTTTGATTTGACACACGATGACAAGAGACATCTTTTGATGAGTACGAGCTCCTAAATAATTTTCAATCAGCTTTTAAATATTGGGTGGGTCGACACTATTTTTTGAGGAAAAATAAATACGGTTGTATGACCACAGTTAAATATAAAATAAATATAGATGTATTGAAAAAAAGTAGTTTAGATGTAAGAAATAAAAAGAAATCAAATTAAATGTGCATCTTCAAAATAGATGTTGAAAGAGAGAAAATATCCTAAATATCTCTAAGAGATATCTAAATATCATAATGTTGCTAACATATCTCATAAGCTAACATCAAAACACAATTTTTCCTTAAGCTAAGGTGTTCGTGCAAAAAGTCAAATATCACTACATTATCGTCTTGATGAGTCATGATTATCACCACAACGCATAACCGTCGAAATTAATCAAGTTCAAAGTTTGCCGTTCTTACCATGTAAGTGGCCACAAAATGTCGACAAGCATATGATCAAATTTAATAATGTTAAGAGTTTCCCACTCTTGCCACATAAATGGTCCCCAAAGGTCATTATCATCATCAGACACACGCATCTGCCTTCATAAAAATAGAGATGCTCCCTGGGAGGACAAACTTCAACACAGAGTTCTCCTGGTCCTTTCCGAATGCCCTCTGTTGGAAGGCGGTCACTTTGGCCAATCTATAACGGCATGACGAAACCTGTTAGGACACTCTTTTATTGTTCGAGCACGTGAGACGACAAAACCTTTAAAGGAAGGAAAATGTGGAGGAACTCATTAGTGCAGTTCTACGCTCAGAAATGATAATACAAATTGAGAGGTGAGAAGAAACCTACTAGATGCAATCACCAATAGAACGATCATCGCGTTGAGCTTGGCTTGACCCTTCTCCATTTCCAAATACATTGACTCGATTGCTTGTGGTGTGATTGTAAAGGATGTGTTATGTTTCCCATTGAAGGTTTACATATAAATGTCTAAAGTTCGGTGTTTTCGGAGTGAGTAAATCCGAGATTCAAAAAAATGAATAGTAATTGACTTACTACATATTCATATTTAGCTCTTCATACACTTACCAAGATTTTTCTTTGTTTCCATTATTTCACAGGTCTCCATCGAAATGCACGTTTGCTTTACTAGGTAAGACAATAAGTACTCATGGATATAATCGTATAATTTGAGATTTTCCTACCATAATTTGAGTTTTTTTTTTTTTTTTTTTTTTGAGTTAATGAGATAAGCTTACTTCTTTTCTTTGGCAAGAAATGAGAGTGGTGCCTAAGAGTTATACCATTACTCTCCTAATAAAACTTAATCCTATATGATCTCCTATCAATAAAGGAAGTAAATCTCTTGACGGCCTATCTAATGCTAGAGTGTCATTTACATTGTTAGGCCTTGTTGATGGCGGGTGGAGGTTGCCGGCCTTAGATTAGGGTAGCCATTCGTCATATTGGGCGGCACAAGGGCGGCCCTTAAGGGCGTCCCTCGCTTGAGGCTGGCAGAAAGAAAAAAAGGGCAAAAGAAAAAATAAATGATATAAAGAGAAAATGAAAAAAAAAAAGAAGGAAAAGATAAAAATAATATAAATTTTTAAAAATTTGAATACTATTAAAAGTTGTCTATATTAGTGCCAATTGTGTCACGTGGACGACCACGATTGACAACTACATCAACAATTTTAGTCAAAATCGGCTAGATGGACCTTGCCATTGCCTAGAGCTGGCGAGTTGATCCTCACCTAGCCATCGCCAGGTCACCTCGCTTGACTGGGTGAGGTCGACCTCGCTAGCCCTCGTCTCTGGTTGGTCATTGGCCATTGTCAAGGATTAGCGACCGGTTAGAGGAAGTAGAAACAAAGGAAAAAAGAAAGGGAAAAATCTCAAAAAAATTAGAAAAATCTCGAAAGCTATTAAAAAACAAAAAAGGTTCTTGTCACAAAAAAAATTTGAGTCATACTAAACAGTTCTTCTAAAAAACTCGTCTAGGGAATAAAAATGGAAAAAAAAAAAATTATTTCGAAATAAAAATTATTCCGGAGAATAGAAATGTTACTAAATGCATTTTAACAGTATCTTACTGTTCCCGTGATGCTAACGCCCTTATGGACTGGATTGCTAAGGAGGCTTGAATGATCCACAAGCCTCCTGTGGCCTTTTTGAAATATCCTTTGGTCAGAAACTTTCGTGTTTTGTTGAGGTTTCAACCGTGAATGAATGCATGGTTTATTTTCAACCAAAAAAATAAACATCAATTCGCCAGCTTCTTCGTTTTTTGTGATTAAAACTCGCCTTTTGACATCGTGGGGCCAAACTTCCAATGTGGGCTTGGAGAGGTTTTTCCGGCATATGATGAATTTGTCGAGAGATAGGAATGAGAATCTGGTGTTTGGTGGGAGTTTTCAACCCGCCTAATTTCTTTGCATGCACGCAAAACGTGCCCATCCACGAGCATCGATCGAGTATAACAAGCCTTCCACTCATTGATCAAGTATGTCAATCATATCTGTGTGGGACACTCAAAAGTTTTCGCGTCCGCTAGTGAACATGCTACCCCACAACATAGCATTATATAAAAGCACTTTTGGTGCCTATCTTTTAGACTAGATAGATTATATTTGATTTATAATCAACTCTAGTGTAAGTGAAACATTATCTTATTGAAAACATTAATTAAGGAAAAATAAAAATAGATAGCACCTCTAAAAATTGCGGATTTCGGGAATAATCCAGACTCATCGAGATGACAACGAAAGTGAAATTTGAATATTGTAGTAACTCGATATGCTAAGGAAGAATGTGTTTCGACAAAAATTAAGTATACGATTGTTGTGTGTACATATTTTTATTTCTCTCCGAAAGTAGGCTCTGACCCATCCAACGTTTAAGAGTTAATTAAAAATCATTTGAAAGATAATACCCATCATAATACACCTTTTTTTATTTTATTTTATTTTATTTTTTATCATGCTTCAAATCAATATCAACTGTTTTATAAATGTTAGTCAATTCTGCCGGTGAGATTTGTTCAACAGCAACCGAACTATGAGATTTGTACCTTAACATTGATTTTTTACTTCGAGACAATGAATTGCAGTGAACAAGAGCGACGATGAACTGCACATAATCAACTCAAGAGTTACACATTTGAGAGATATCGCGGTTTGTCTCTGTCACGTTAACCTTAATGAATGAAGAATTGGTGATAGCTTAAAAGGAGTCGGTTACATCATCTTCTTTGACTAACTTAAGCCTTCAATCCACTAACTCTTGCTCGATGATTAGCAAATTTCTCGCCATAGAACAATTCCGCCGCAGTATGCGAATGTTTCAACCACCGCAACCGTTTTGCTTCATCAATTTCGAAATTCGGGTTTGCTAATCTAGTGGAAATTCGATCTTTCAAAGCTCCTCCTTCACCTTTGCAATGCCGGTGCTCCATGTGATAATCCCTACTTTGGAGACGTGTATTTGGACTCTCTTCATTCTCGTCAATGTTGATAGTTAATTTTGACGACCCATTTGATTACTCATTGCATAGAAAAATTAGGGATGGACCCAGTCCCTAAATAAAAATATTATTAATTTTCGTCATAGATATGAGGGGCATTTTCATAATAAATATGTCCACATAAATTGCACTCGAGCCGGTTGCAGATGGCATTTGAATTGACCTCACTAGTTGAGTGAATTTGAACACAGGCTCCGAATTTTATTCAAACTTTTGAGACCAATCCCTCGCAAGCTTGGCCCTCTTTAACGACGTTAACGATAGAATTATGATAAAATGGAAAAGAGAATTTCTGTATATTTCTATGTTTATAATACTGATGATATAAGAGCTTATTTATAGACTTTTAGACAACTATTTAAAGTAATAAATATTACAATATCAAATAAAATCAATTAAAATCAATAAAGAAAGATAAATATCTCTAACATTACCCACCAGTGGAGAAAGTGACGTTCTTGGCAAGCGGGAGAAATCAGAAGATAAGGCAAAAATAGAAGCTTTGTGATCTTCAAGAAAAGAGGAAAGCACACTAACATATTCTCTTTGCTTGAACCGAAGCTTCGTGATCGGGAGGATTTCTTTTGTTGGCTGGAAAAGACAAAAAGACTTTGAGGGAATGAAGATTCTATGGGAGAAGGCTCGAAAAAAGATTTGGTGGAATTTCTTTTGGGGATACAGGGCTAAAGGAAGAAAGGAAAAAAAGTTGGCGATATTTTGTGAAGAAAAGATCCATTTCCTTCGGAAAAGCTTGATGGGTCAGGATTAAGGTCAAGAGACATCCTTTTCTCGATAATCACCATCACAATGCAAATTTCAAGGTAAAAACATTATTTGAAACTAAATTGATAGGGGAAAAGTATCAAAATAGTCTTAAACTTTTTTTCATTAGTACCAAGTCAGTTTTAAACTTTTCATTTTGACCAATTTAGTCTTAAACATTTTCCTATTGGTATCAATTCAGTCCTTTCGGCTAATCTAAGTCGGAAATTGCTAACGTGGCTGTTGGCAGTCATATGTGGCGCCACGTGAACAAAATTTATAATTTTTTATATATTTTTCAGATTTTAAATTTTTTTCTTTTTCCTTTTTCCTTACCCCTTGGTCGGCGAGGTTGCCGGCCCACCATCGTTGGCCACAAGCTGGTCGGCGCGCGAGGGCCGTTGCGCCCTCGTCGTCGCCCACAAGCGAGGGCGCCCAACCAAGGGCGAGGGCCCTTCACGCCCTCGCTTGGGCAGCGAGGTGTTGTGCCCTCGCCTAGATCTAGGCGAACATCGCGGCACCCTTGTCCACCACAAGTGAGGGTCGTCGCTCCCTCGCCTGTGGCCGACAAGGGTGCAGCGGCCCTCGCCAATGGCCAGCGAGGTCATGTGGGCCCTCGCCTTGACCAGCCTGTGGCCGACGATGGTCGGCCGGTGACCTCGTCGGCCAAGGGGTAAGGAGAAAGGAAAAGGAAAAAAAACATAAAATATAAAAAATGAAAAAAAAAAAAAAAAATAATTTCTATTGGTGGCCTATCTATTGCTAGAGTGTACCCAAAATATGGCTTGTCGAGCTTGATTTTTTTCCTAAAAAGGTATTTACCACAAGCAAGTGAACATCACTTGTGATGGGTATAAATAGTCATGTGCATATTGCGTGGGTATTAATACAAGTGTGCTAACTTATCAATGAGCATGGAGATAAATATATGTCAATTGACAATGGTATCAATTGATGCCATGTGTTCAATTGTCAAAATACAGCGACGGACCACAAACATTTGCTAATATGAATATTAATAATATTTGTCAAAAGAATATTAATAAGCTGCTTTGAAGTTTAAGATCAATAAAACGAAAGGCGCACAGTTTTAGAGGAAATAGTTATCGTTCAAAGACCGAGTCGTCCGATAAATCAATTGAGACTAGAGGCATTGCTATGTAGGGAACAATTATCGTTTAAAGACCAAGTCATTTGATGGATCAGTTGGAGTCAACGACACATTTTTTGAAAGGGATAATTACTGCTTAGAAACAAGATCATGAAGTATGCACCAATTACAAGAAATCATGTCATGGACTAGCTTGTGCACGTAAAATGTGAAGTGGTATAATGTGAATATTATTGCGTAAATTTACATATCCTTTTTTTCATAATATTTTAAATCTAGAGCAATATTTTTTATTGATAAACCAAAAAAATATTTTTTTTTTTTTTACTTTTTCTAAATAGCTTAACCAAATAGGCCTTTACACAATAAAAATAAAAAATTTGTTTATCAAATACTAACCTCTAATATGTCAATCATTGAGAGAAGTCAATATCGAGTTTGGCTCTGTGGTTGTATTTGGCAACTTTGCAATAAATTTATGATAAAAATGAGAATTAACGTATGCATTGAAATAAAGAAATGTATAAACATTCTACAACCATATTTTCTCACTTGACTCAAAGATTTTGAGGTCTTCTAAGTCCTCCTTACATGTGATAGTGACGCGGACCGTAATCAATCTTGAGCACATATAAGAGCCTCTGCCATTATTGGGGGTGGAGGAGCTACGAAGCACATCGAGCACATAACTTCCTATGCTAAATGCAACCTCCAATGCTACAGTGGAGAGGGGCACGGCCAAGATATCTCGAGCAACGGTAGAAACGATAGGATATCTTGATGAATTTCCTTTCTACTAACTTGAGATATTAAATTTAGAGTTATAATGTTCACATGCTTCATCGACATACTTGTCCAATTTAGCTTTTTCATCCAAATACTACTGTCTAGTTTGGCTAAAATATATTTCAATCATAATATCAGCACCAACTGTCGGGGACCTTGACATGTTTACCATCCTTATGCTCTTTAGCCTCAAGTTACTTTGAGGGCGTACACCAATGCAGTATCGCTTAAACAATAATGTTAGAGATGTTAACACTTTTTCTTATAAAGTTTTCACCTGCTTGCTTTCATAGACATGAATAATCATTTACTTCACATAGTCTAACTTTTGTCATGGGTCAAGTACGTAATAGTGAATAAAGTGAGATTAATGTTTTTCACGTTGCCAAAATATTTATGGAATTTTGTTTTCATTCTTCGAGCCATTTCTTGCAAACTTTGGTCCTCATTTCCACAATATCTCTCAATCATCATATAAATCTCATACACATACTTCGCCATTTTATTGCTAGTGACATAAGAAGTACCTGAAACTTTTATAGTTGCATTGAAAAATAACTTCAGAAAATGAAGAAAGTGATGCGTATAATTCTAATCCTCACTAGTAGACAATCTTTTCCCCTTGGAAAACTCTTGAGCATATTTGCAATTTCGAAGTTCCATATTGTTAAAAGCCCTTTCAAAATTCAAAACTTTGAAAAAATAAGGATATTTCATGTTCTTATTTGAAATTTTTCCAAAAAAACAAGAAAGGAAATATAGCATGATTCCGATTGTAATTACTTGACCTGAAATTAGACACTTCTCTCCAACCATTCCTCCCTTTTCTTTTTCTTTTTTGCCTTGAAAATTCTCATACTTTGATGCTATGATACGATTACAACCTTTCAAATCATATGTAATAGACGCATTTTGACTTTTTCTTAATTAATGTCCAAATTTTGGTATAATGTGAATATTATTGCGTAAATTTACATATCCTTTTTTTCATAATATTTTTAAATCTAGAGCAATATTTTATTGATAAACCAAATATATATATTTTCTAAATAGCTTAACCAAATAGGCCTTTACACATGGAATTAAGGATGCGATATATCTGAATTTATTTTTCACATCAGCTATGCAATCGACATACAGACCACTTTCTTGATTATTAAATATTTAGGGCCCGTAATTTTCAAGGTATTTTGCAAGTATGGGCACTTTTTGCATTGTTGGCTTCTGCATACATCTTCATTTAAATCGATCCATTTTGTCAAATTTTATTCTAGAGACCTTCTCAGGAAGAATTCTTATAGTAATTTTTGGGAACGCTAAAAGTGCGGCTTTGATTTTGTGAAGTGTTAAAACATGTTGAAGTAATTTACTCTTTTAAGTTGACATTGGAAATATTTAGATCGGAAAAATGATCAAAATACAAACTTTTCCTAACAATTATCGTTAGAACGATGATCTTAATTCCCCTAATACAACCAAGAGGCTCTCTCTGTTCCCTAATTGATTTTTTTTTTTAAAAATAATTTGGATAACTATAGAAATTAAATTAAAATTGGTACTTGAAATCACATCAAGAAGCACCGAGATGTGATGCAATCCATGGTTGTCGTTATTTAAGAAAATGGCCAACCAGGAGTCAACAATCTAAGGGCGAGAAATTTTTGTAGTTTTTCCATTTCTCATATAATTTTTTTACCCTTTCTAAGCCAAATTTCGCGGCTTGGTTTTCTAACAAGGGTTTTTAATTTACAAAAGTTCCCGTCCTGAACAGCTTAAAGTCTTCGCGAGTCGTCATGATGTGTTGTGTTATGCATACCATTTTGAGAGAAAATTAGACGATTTCCTAAAATGAATTATATTTTTAGCCATCCCCCGATAGAATATTCAAATTTTTCAGCTGCCCTCCTTATTATATCCGTCAACTTTCCTCATCCTGAGTCACGCAACTCATTGTAGTAATTGTTATTTGCAATAATTTCAATTTTATTGAAGGAAAAATCGGTGAGGTTTGATGAGGTGTCGCTTCAAAATGACGTAACCGTTTTTTTTTTCTTTTATTTCTTGTTATAAAGAGCGGTTTCTTTAAGATTCTTTTGAAAAAAAGGAAGAAAGAAATTATAGCTGCTGATTTTTTTTGGTCAGTGACTCGCCTTGCTCAGGTATTTTTTCCTTTCTAATAACATGAGGTATTCGGTCTTTTCAAATCACCCATTTTCTATATATGTACGCAAATTGCCAGATTCACATGCATTGATCAAGTGTAATACACTTCATGAGAGTATGGAGGGTGACTCCCAAAGTTACTCTTAGGTGGGAGTCTCGATTATTTGAATGTGGAATTTGTTGGTTCATACACCAAGCAATGAACTACTTAGGCGATCCCTTACGGATAAACAAGCTATCAGATCAGAAAAAAATCAATAAATGAATCAAGACATTATCATTTATAGAAGATAGTACTAATAATGTAAAGAGATACCAAGTTGCATTCATTGTGATCTTATGACATATGAAGCTAAGTCAAAGCTTTATAATCATCATGCCTTATAAGCAATTTGAACAAACAAAAAAGATCAACCCCAATAAGAATTTATTTTTTTCGTTTTACTTTTGTGTATCAAATCGGTTAAGATGTCAACTAAATTGAATGTTGAAATGAGAGTTGATAATATTAAGAAACATCCCATGCGCACCCATAAAATTTTACAGATTTTTTATTTCACCCAAGAAAAATAGTAGAGACATTCTAGGGAAAATTTCAAAAAGGGACCCGAAGTGCCATTATTTTCTCAAATAATGACTCGAAGTGGACATTGTTTTCAATAAGGACTTAAAGTAATATCACTTTCTCAAATAAGGGCTTGAAGTGGATGTTGTCTCAAATGAGGACCAAGTAATTATGTCCGTTTAAATACGGACCCGATTTTCCGACGATTAGGGTTATTTTCATCATTTGCCATTTTTTTTTTCTTCTTCTTCCTCTTCACCGGTGGCTGGCCGGCCACCGGCGATGCCCACAGAGGGCTAGGCGAGGGTTGCCCTCACCAGCGAGACCAACCCTCGCCCGGACCGACCATTGGTAAGGATCGACCCGGGGTCTTCGCTGGCGGCGAGGATGGCTAGCCCTCGCTGGCCGCGGGCAAGGACACCCTCGCAGATCAGCCCTTGTCGGCCGCAAGTAAGGCCACCCTTACCAGATCTGACGAGGGTCGGCCTCGCCTAGGGCCGGTGAAGGCTGACCCTCGCTCAGACCTCTGTGGGCATCGCTGGTGGCCGGCCGGCCATTGGCAAAGAGGAAGAAGAAGAACCAAAAAAAAAAAAAAAACAAAAGCAAAGAAAATAAGAGAAAATGACAAATAACGAAAATATCCTTGATTGGTCGGAAAATTTAACCAACTGACGACCAATGAGGTTAGGTCTTTATTTGAAACAATTAAAGCCACTTCAAGTCCTTATTTGAAGCAACCAAGGCCACTTCAGGTCCTTATTTGAAATAAAGTCCACGTCGGGGCCTTATTTGAGAAAATAATGGTACTTCATATCATTTTTTGAAATTTTCCCGACATTCTAGAAGAAATTAGATTGATGAGAGTGCGGATAACTATTACTATGATTGATGTATACAATATCCTCGAATAAATAAAGATTAAATAAAATTATAATTCCAAGTGATGATAAATTAATCTTTGGAAGTGAGGGCTAAACGACATTTGTGTACCTCAACGCATATAATGGTTCCAACCACCATTTGAATAATTGAATTTAATTAATTTGGATAACTATTGGAAGTTAAATTAAAATTGGTACTTGAAATTACATCAACAAGCACCAAGGCGTGATGCAATCTAGCGTGGTTGTTTAAGAAAAGGCCAACCTAGAGTCAACAATATAAGGCGAGAAATTCTTATTTTAGTTTTCCAATTTTCGATATTATTTTTAATCCCTTTCTTCGAGTGTTGTGATGTGACTTGTCATGCATGCCGTTTCGAGATGAAATCAGAAGATGCTCCAAAATGGATTGTCAATTTTGGCCATCTTGTCATATAATATTCAAATTTTGCAGTCACTATCTTTATGGAGCATCCATTTTGGCTATCTTGTCATATAATATATCAAGTTCTTTAGTTCAAGTCACGCGAGTTACATAAGATGCCTTCACCCTTCTTGATGGATGCATCCGCGAGACCTGACGGAATGTCACTTCAATTGATAAAACTTATCTTTCCTTCAAGACTTTTCCAGGCAAATAAGAAAGAAATTATATGAGATATCCTAACTTTTCAACTTGCTTAATTTCTACGCATGCATGCAAATTGCCTCATTCTAGTGCATCGATTGAGTATAATAAGAATTCTGGAGACAGAAGTATGAAAGGTGAGTCCCCACGTTTTTCTTGGGTGAGAGCTGTTTTATTTGAATGTGGAATGGATCAAAAGACAAAGATGATTTCCTCGACGGAATCATTCCAGTTCCCGTGGATGAACGCCTAGCCCGACTCTGGAGGAAGAGCAATCGCTTGGTCCGAACCTAGATCGGCAATTGCGTCCCCCAGAGGTTGCGGCCGGACTCCCACCAATGGAAGATGCAAAAAACATGTGGGAGAATATCAAGGAAATGTACGGGAAGTCTGGACCGGGCAAAAATTTTTACCCTAATGCGGAGCTCGGTGAATTGAAGCAAGGGAATATGACGGTCAGAGCCGTTTTCAATAGGCTCTCGTCATTGTGGAACAACCTCGAAGCGGCCGAGGAGAAGCTCGAGGGACCGGAATCCACACTCAAACAATACAAATCCATCAAAGACAGGGAGAAAGCTACACGCTTTCTCCTCATTTTGAACGAAACGTACCTCGGATTTCGCTCACAGATCCTCGCCATGGATCCCATGCCGCCGATTGGGCGGATTTTTCAATTGGCTATACAGGAGGAGAGTTAGTGACTCGCGACGTCGGACCACACCAGGAGCGGACTCAAACCCTAAATCGAGAGAGAGAGAGAGAGAGAGAGAGAGAGAGAGAGAGAGAGAGAGAGAGAGAGAGAGAGAGAGAGAGAGAGAGAGAGAGAGAGAGAGAGGCGAGTGAAATTAGGGTTCGCAGAGGAGGAGCCGAGACTCCTTAAAACGGACCAGATGGACGGCCAGGATGGGATGCGAGGATCGGACGACTCGCAAGCCTTCGATCTTTCGGTTGGATCCAACGGCAGACAGGAGCCCGCGCTTAAAGGATCGGACGGTCAAATCTTTGTTGCGCTTAAAGGGATGGACGGCCAGATCCTTGCCACGTCATCAAGGAATTTCGGAAGGAATTTTAAAGGCAAGAGTAAATTATTTTGTGATTATTGTAAACGTACTAATCACTCAATTGACAATTGCTGGAAATTGCATGTAAAGCCCGATGAAAAGGAAAAAGGTTTCAGCAACTTACTAAGTTACTTGGACCAACCGGTAAAAACCTGACCACCTATCTCATATAGTTAGTATCATCAGTTGATGCAGACACTTCAAAAAATGGATACCACAAAAAAAGGAGCGAGTTTCTCAGGTATTACACATTGCTTGATTAACTCAATATCCAAGAAGGCATGGATAATTGATTCATGGGCGAGCGATCATATTATATGTGACAGGGATTTTTCTCAAGTTTAAATGACAGATTGAATTTCCCTATTTCCGTGCAATTGCCCAATGGAGACATTACTCATGTCAATGAAACAGGGACAAGCAATCTCGGTTCACGAGATTACTCTTAGAAATGTTCTCTATGTCCCGTAATTCCAATTTAATCTGATCTTTGTGTCAAAAGCTTGTCAAGAAAATTCATGCCGGATCGTTTTCAATACTGACACGTGTTTCTTTCAGGACCTTTCGACTAGGAACTGATGGGCTTAGGTAGTCTCTCTGAAGGCCTTTTTTTTTGGAATAGTTTCTCAAGTAATTTCAATTTCCTTGCAATTCTTTGAATAAGTCATCATTGTGTAACTTGACTACTAATGATAGAAATTCTATTATGCATTTGAGATTGGGTCACAGTGCCTCCTTTCCATGTCCACAATGTCCTATATGTCCTCTTGCTAAACAATCTCGTGCGCCCTTTCCATCTAGTAACTCCCGAACTAGTGAGATATTTTCCTTGATTCATGTGGATATATAGGGACCTTACCACACAATATATCATGATGGATCTCGCTATTTTCTCACCATAGTAGATGATTATTCTCGTGCGACCTGGATTTTCTTGATGTAGTCTAAGAATCAGGCTTATTCTCATTTAAAAATTTTTCTCTCACTATCAAAGAATCAGTTCGGCAAATCCATTCAGCAGATCCGTACTGATAATGGAAAAGAATTCTTCAACCATGATTGCTCTCTACTATTTACTACACATGGCTTACAACATGAGAGCTCCTGTGTCTATTCGCCACAACAAAATGGCGTGGTAGAATGGAAACATCGTCATCTATTGGAAGTCGCACGAGTCTTGAAGTTCCAAGCATCAGTTCCAAATGATTATTGGGGAGATTGTGTGGTCACAGCTGCTTACTTAATCAACCGTATGCCAACTCAGATACTTAAAGGGAAAACTCCATTTGAGTTATTATTCCGGAAGAAACCAGAGCTCCAGCATCTCAAGGTCTTCGGATGTCTCTGTTATGTTGCAACAGTGGGACCTAGAGACAAACTGAGTCCATGTGCCCGGCGATGCATTTTCATGGGATATCCCAATTTGCAGAAAGGGTATCGGGTTCTTGACATTTCCACAAAGGAATTTATGGTGAGTCGTGATGTCATCTTTCATGAAGACATTTTTCCTTTTTCTGAGCAGACAACTCTAGATGAAAATACAGGGATGACAACTTCTCCCCGTGGTGTCTTATTTGATGAAGCAATGCCTCAAGGTCCTACCTATATACCAATAGCAGAATTGAGGCACATTCCTCCCACTAATTCATTTCTTCCAGCACCAACATCAACACCCGAGAGGACCAACTGCTCAGAAGATATTTTGGAACCAAGACTTGAAGATCCTAATGATATTGAGGAAAGTCAGCACATTGAGTCGCCACCTCCCAATGAGACAAATACGGACATCACTCATCCATGGCGTTCCGGTCGCACCACACGACCCCCCACCTGGACTAAAGACTATATTTGTGCAACTCACCACTCTCTAGGAACTCAGTATCCAGTCTCATCATATGTTTCCTTTCATAGATTATCACAGGACCATAGATGTTGTATTAGTCGTCTATTAGAAGAATAGGAGCCATCTGGTTATGATGAGGCATCTATTGACCCAAAATGGCAACAGGCCATGAAGGTAGAACTTCAGGCACTGATTGACAACAAAACATGGGATCTTGTCCCACTCCCATCTGATTGCAAGCCAATTGGCTGCAAGTGGGTCTACAAGATAAAGTATTGTGCTGATGGTTCCATTGAACGATACAAGGCATGGTTGGTTGCAAAAGGATTCACCCAAAAGGAAGGTTTTGACTACCACGAGACATTCTCTCTCGGTTGCCACCGATGTCACAGATTCGTTCTTTTGACTCGTTGCCACCATTAATGATTGGAGTCTACATCAAATGGATGTGCACAATGCTTTCTTGCACGGCGATCTTGATGAAGAAATTTATATGGATATTCCTCAAGGCTTACAGAGACAGGAGGAGAATAGAGTATGTCGTCTCCGTAAATCCCTTTACTGATTAAAGCAAGCATCTAGACAATGGTATGCCAAGTTTGCAAATGCTCTTACAACAGCAGGCTTCCAACAGTCTAAACATGACTATGCTTTATTCACACGGACTAAAGGTATGTCATCCATTTATTTGATGATATATGTTGATGACATACTTGTTATGGGAAATGATAAGGCCGCCATAGACAATTTCAAGGATTATTTACATGCTACCTTTCACATTAAAGACTTAGGAGCACCTAAATATTTCCTTGGAATTGAAATTGCTCGATCTTATTAAGGGATTTCCTTTAGTTAGTGAAAATTTGTCTTAGAAATCATATCGAAGCGGGCTTATTGGGATGCGGACTAGCCGTGATTCCCATTGAGCGAACATTAAGTTGACTACGCAGAATACGATAAGGGTACATCACAAAACGATGATTCCATACTTAAATATCCATCGGGTATCAAAGGCTTGTCGGGAAGCTCATATACCGACCATGACTAGACCCGATATCTCCTATGCATGCACGACACTTAGTCGGTTCATGCACAGTCAAAGCGATCTCATTTGGAAGCTGCATTGAAGGTTGTGAAGTATTTGAAGAAGTGTCTAGGACTGGGAATACTTTTATCCAAACGATGTGACATGAAGATGAAGGCATACTGTGATGCTGATTATGCTACATGTCCCACTAGCCGAAGATTAGTCACTGGATATTGCATCAAATTAGGAGATTCACTCCTCTCATGGAAGACCAAGAAGTAGCCTACTGTATCTTTGTCTTCGGCCAAAGCAGAGTATCGAGCCATGGCCAAAACCACTTGTCAGGTAGTGTGGATACGAGGGTTGCTTAAGGACCTCGGAGTACAAGTGCAGGGACCGACAAAATTATATTGCGACAATGATGCGGCTCTCAAATTGGCAGCAAATCTTATAGTGCATGAGAGGACTAAGCACATAGAAGTGGACTGTCACTTTACACGAGACAAGATTCAAGAAGGGGTAATCGAAACAGAAGGAATTGGGACAACAGAGCAACCAGCAGACATCTTCACCAAACCTCTATGTCAACGACAGCACGCATATCTATTGAGCAAGCTAAGCGTCTTAGACATCTACAAGCCACCGGCTTGATGGGGAGTGTTAGAAGATATGTGATATTCCTTTGGGAGATTTGGATTTGATTTGATTATGTACATATCAATTAAAGATTATATTTAGATCTAGATTGATACATAGAATTCTTTATTTCCATTAATTGTACAAACCTAGCTCTATATCTTTAGGATCTGTACAGTTTACAGACATTATGAGGAAATACAGAAAATCTTTGTTCCTCCCACTTTCACCTTCGTTTTCTTTCACGCACTTATGTGTTTCTTTTTTCTTTTTAAAAGATGATAGGTCCACACTAGAGTTTCCCTTGTTTATATTTATTTCTCTATCATGCCACAAGATATCTAATTAAACTAATGATGGAATCAGAAAGGATATGTCTTGAGTTAGCGTTCGACGGGTGTCGTGCACGTACTTTTCATGAAGTGCTTGTCTTTGGCTTGCTTGGATATGTCTTGACTCTTGACTTAGCCTTCGACGGGTATCGTGCACGTACTTTTCATGAAGTGCTTGTCTTTGGCTTGCTTTGCGCAATGAAAGATGGCGTGTGTCGTCACGATAGTTGTTTTGCTTTGTGAATAATATTACCTTAAATCATTTCAATCAATCAATGCTTTCTCTTTTTTAAATACGTAGGTTGAAGTTAGCAAAGTTAGCCGGCCTTGCGGTCTCTTTCGCCTTGATTATTCCTTGAAACACCCACTTTTGTGTATATTTAAGAAGGCGAATGATGTGCAATTAAAACAAAACAAAGAAAAGTTCCATTTGGAGGGCTTATCTCGTGAGACACTTGATTGATTTTATAAACAATGTGTTTAGATAATTGAAAACATTAATTACGAAAAAAATGAATTGCACAGTTAAAAAAACAAAAAAAAGTAAGTTGTGATCTTGACGATAATCTCGACTATGGAGATGATAGGATGGTGAATTGAATTATTGGACTAACTACATATTCCAAGGAAGAATTGTGTTTATACTATCCATTGCAATTAGTCTCAGACCCACCTGATATTTGAAATTATTGAAAATCATTTAAGAGCTCGTACTCATCCAAACACGTCTCTTATCATCATGTTTCAAATCAAAACACATCAATTATTTTATAAAATGTTGGTCAATTCTATTGGTGAAATGAACTCACGAAATAAAAATAAAATCTTATTCGGGATTCCATTTCAAATTTTCAAATCAAAATGTGTCAATTGTTTCATAAGATGTTAGTCAATCGGTGATGTGAATTCACGAAATCAAAATGAATTTTTATTCATTATCCCATTTTAAAATTTCAAATCAAAACACATCAACTGTTTCATAAAATGTAAGTCAATTTTGTCGGTGAAATAAATTCACGAAATCAAAATGAATCTCACTGGCGAACCCATTTCAATATTTTGAATGATGTCTGGTAGCTAAGCACTGCCTGTGCTTGCCACGCGTTTATATAAGCGAGGATGTATTTGACAAATATAAATAATAGTCATACCCTTGTTATCAGTGGGAAATCTAACCAAAAATCAACATATAGTATTACAAATTTGATTGGTTTTAGCCCAAAGTGACAAAGGGGATGATATGATTGATTCTCACTTGCAAATCACTTATTTTATTTTATTGTTGGAAAAAGGGGAACTTATTTAAAAAATTAGATGGGATATGAAGAAAAGGTGTCTTGTCCTAAATCTAAGAAGATTGCCCTCTCAACCCACATGGTGTGCCTACTCTCTAAAAACAAAGCATGAAAATGACCCCCGCAACAACGATAGCACCACCAACATGGCTATCATCGCAGTCGCAATTGCAAGTCATTAATTTATTTTTTCAAAATAGATGTTCTCAATTAGACTATATTCTATTCACGCTATCAAAGTCATTAAGAAAATGGAACATTTTCATTTTTCTTATTTTTGTGCCTTCCGCATTCTTTGATGAATGCAAAAGTGGGTGTTGAGACACGGCCAAAGTGAAAAGAGACATTAGGGTGGCTAATAACTTTGCTTACTTTATCACAATCTTAAAAAGATAGAAGCATTGATTGATTGAAGTGATTGACGGTAATATTCATTTATAAAACAAAACAGCTATTGTGACAACACAACATCTTTCATTGCACAAAGCAAAATTTTTGGGAGAAAATTTTATGTGGCATGAATTGATTGACGTGGCATTATTTATGATGACATGCACTTTTTAAAATAATATTTCATTAATATATTGAATTTTTTCTATTTTCTTTTCTTTATTTTTTTCCCTCCACTTAGGGCCGGCAAAGGTCGGTCAGGAGAGGGCCTGGCCCCCCTAGCCGGCATTGTGGCGAGCCATCACTTGCCCTAAATGGACGGAAAAAAATTGAATAACAGAAAGGAAAAAGAAAAAAAAAATTGTAAAATCTCAAAAAATTACTAAAATATTATTAAAAAAAGAAGAAGCCAATACCAGTACCAACCGGCTAAAATTGATACACAATTTTTAATAAGTTAAGGAGTTTTTTTTGGTAATTTTTACAATATAAGGGTGGCCCTATTATCTATTTCTCTTGGATCATTTGTTATTGTTTGGCTCTTCGAGAAGGAAATTCAATGGGACGAAGTATGGGGCACCGAAAGTCAATGGTCGACCATTCTTGATTATTATGCTTAGCTTTAATTTAAACGATTACGTGGACTCTATCTGACCTATGCCATCGTTTCTTATTAGGGTCGATCTCGTTTGTTCATTCAAATCGCTTTTGAGGCATGATGATTATGTAGCTTTCGCTTTGCTTCATACGTCTTACGATAACATTGAGACATGATGCACCTTGCTATCGCCTTGCATTATTGAAGCATGTCAAACAGGTTAAGACTATCCCTTTAGATGATGATGACTCGGTTCGCTATTAGGTACTTTTCAGTTATTTGATAGCTTGTTTGACCCTAGGGACGCATATGTCATTTCAATTTTTAATCATTATAAGATTAGATATGATAGAATATAAAAATCAAAGATTTGTTATTTCATATCCACTGTTTGGTAAATCGCAATAATAAAGCTGGATATTTTCAAATCATATCATATTAATTATTTAGTATGAACGGCATATTGGTGTAAATGACCTTAAAAATGCATAAATGGAGATGCTAAGAATTTCTCATGATTTATTACTAAAGAAATCGTATATGTACAAATGAAGATAACCTCTATCAATTAATTCATAATTGTAGTATGATCTACATCTTAAACAGAAATAGACTCATTGCAGCATTCCAAAGCCATAAGTTCGACTATGACAAGAAATGTAAACGAGCAACGGCGACATTGATGGGTAGACTAGCAAAAAAGCCAAATCTAATAAAAGGGACAAAACGTGATTATTCATGTTCTTGATTTTGAAAAGTATAGTGTTTTGACTTTTTCACCACTTTTGTGGACTTCAACCAAAAAGTTATGGAGGACTTGTGGAGCTTTATAATCGGAGATATAGAAGAGAGGGAGATGAAGAGGATTAGGAAGATCTTTTCAAGTTTGGATTTGTTCATTTCGGATTCTTCTACTTCATTTTTTTTTTTTTTTATATTTTAAATTAGTTTTTCTTTCTTGATTTCTTTGTTATTCCCTTCCGTCATTTCTTAATAAAAATTCATTAAACTGTAAACTATATAGTAAATAAAGATACAAAATGTGTATATATATACAAAGGATATATTATAAAAATCAAATATATAAATAAAAATAGGAATAGATGAAAACGAAAATTTTCCATTATTTTAAATCTTATTTTTTTATATTAGAATCCAAATATATCTTGTATTTAATTTTTATTAATTTATTTAATTTAAAAAGTTTGTTATTCAAGAAAAATAAATTTTATATTATAAATACAAGAAATCCTATATACCTTTATCCCACATTCCTCATGTGGTATTTTTATTCTGGTTATATCTTGCTTATATCTTATGTTATGCAAGAACCAAACACGACATGGATTTATCCTTTAATAAAAGTGAAAGTATTTTATGTAACAATTACTATAAAAGTTACATGACTTGCGAGACAAGGGAGTTGAAGATATCATAAGGAAGGAGGGAGGAAAATGTAAATTTAACCATGGGACAACCAAAATTGAATATCCAATTTTGAACATTTGATTATCTCTCAAAATCACATGCGTGACACGACCCATCACGACACTTGAAGAAATTTGTCCAAGGTGGCAAATTTTTAAAATAAAAAAAGGGGTTGGAAAACGAAGCGACAATATTTGGCAATCACCATTTATTGCATCACACCTCGGCGCTTGTTGATGTGATTTCAAGTACAAATGTTTGTTAATTTTCATGGTTATCCAAACTATTTAAATTTTTATTTAGTTTCATCTATTGCTAACAACTTATTTTTTTTTGGGTCATTTCCAAAAAATAAGATCAAGATCCAAGAGTTAGTAGTGCTTAGCAAACGGCCTGGAGACCAACATAACAACTAGTACAAAATTAAGGACCCAAAGTGAGCCTATTTTCTCAAATAAGGACCCGAAGTGGCCGTTGTCCTTAATAAAGACCCGAAGTGGCTAACAAGGTCTTAAATAAGGACCTGAACTTGCCGGCTGGTCAAAATGTTCATTGGCCAGTGAGAGTGACATTTCCGGTGGCCGGAGACAATTTTGTCCAAAGAAGATATAGATAGAAATTAATAAACTCTAAAAACTACCCCCAAACTCTTCACGTTCTTTTGACCTAAAAGGAAAAGCTCTTCATGTTCTCACGTTTTTCTTCTTCTACTCTTCATCTTCTCCGTTCTTTGTCCTCTCTCGCTTGGAGCACGGAAATTTTCTATTAATGGAACACGA